>CM042788.1:2035385-2386642 GCA_018691245.2 Ips nitidus
TCAGGCCANCCGGACNNNNTCGTGGTGATACGGTCCNNTNNCCNNNTTCTTCGACGTANNNNTNAGCTCTTTTTTATTGTAAAAATTGATTATATTTACCTTACAAATATAAGAAATACAGTTTTCAAAAGTGGTTTCGTTGATAACAAGCTTTCACTTCAGTTATTGTTTTTTGTTTATTTTGCTAACAAGACAAAGCATTGTTTTCTTTGACAAAGTTTTTATTTCAGATAAATTTCCACAAAGCTTAAAGTATTCAATTAGAAATTTTGCCTAGAAGCTGTGTTTTTTCACAAACACGACAAACAGAGGATAAGAAACACAAAAATGGTAACTTTATTCAATTATTATTCTTTGTGATACAGTTATTAAGTTGATAGTTTAAAAGTGCGATTTTTGCTGGTTAAATAGAAATTAACCAAAAAATTAGTTCTTGTTTGGTAGGACCAACTAAAAATTTTTCTAGTCCAGAAAGAATCTAAAAAAAAATTATTGGAAATATAGCAGGAATTTTTTTGCATTTTCGATGGTTTTACGGGATACAGAGAAAACGGTAATAGATAGAAAAAAAGTAACATACGTGTTCTGATCTCTTTTTCTGAGCTGAGATGACTGGCGAAAAGTGGGCGGCGCAAATTTCTTTTATTTCAAAGATACGGGGGGTTTTCGAAAATTGGTAATTTTTGAACCTCTTCTGTATTTCAGTTGCTTTTAAAGTTATCAAAAAAGGAAGAACGGTTCCCGGTAGAAGTTTTAATGTAGAATCCAATGGCGTAGTCAGTTTGTTTCTATTCCGTTTAGTTTCTGACATATGACAGTAAGTTATATTTTTTTAAATAGAACATCCTATATATTTTTTCGTCATTTAATTCTGTTGATTTTTACCTTTTCAACGGTGTATTACAACATATAAGTTTGTAGAGGTTAATCCTGTTATTTAAAAAAAAGACCTTTGCTAAGCTAAAAAAAGGCCAATATCTAAAATATCAAACAAAATTGGAAATCATATAAACTAACATATCAGAAAATAAAATATTTTTAATAAATCTTATTAAAAATCTAAGTTACAAACAGTTCTACCGTCACTTTAATAAGAAAAGTGGCCATTTCCATATTCTACTATTTTTAAGGTAGAAGTTGAAAAAACTGTTTACAAACGACATGTAACATGTTAATAAGAACATAGCCAAATTTTGTTTCGACTGTGGGTATTTTTATACATATTATTTAGCACTTTTTTGTTAAGGAAACGCTTTTTTTCTAATTACCAAGATTAACGTTTACAAACTTATATGTTTTAATACACCGTTGAAAAAGTAAAAATCATCAGAATTAAATGAACTAAAAATATATAGGGTGTTCCATTTAAAAAAATATAACTTACTGTCATATGTCAGAAATTAAACGTAATAGAAAAAAACTGACTACGCCATTGGATTCTACGTCAAAACTTCTACTGGGAACCGTTTTTCCTTTTTTGATAACTTTAATAGCAAATGAAATACAGAGGGGGTTCCAAAATGACCAATTTTCAAAAGCCCCCGTATCTTTGAAACAAAAGAAGTTTGCGCCGCCCACTTTTCGCCAGTCATCTCAGCTCAGAAAAAGAGATCAGAACACGTATGCTACTTTTTTTCTATCTATTACCGTTTTCTCTGTACCCCGTAAAACCATCGAAAATGCAGCACCCTGTACAGAGACTGGGCACTTTCTTCAATTACACCCAAATAAGGAATTTTATTATGGGACTATTACCATTTGACAGTGAAGTTGATGACAACACTTTAACGGCTTTAATAAAGTCTAGAGAATTTAATATTATATTTATTAAAGCAAAATCCAGAAAAGGTCAGTAAAACATACAACAGTTTAAAAATATACTGAGCAATTTGTATCTATGATCACACAATCACAATCAAAACTTGATAAGAAGTGTGAAAGTGATCATTTATAAAAAGGTTTGCTTTGCTCATCTTTTGGTAAAGAACGTTAAACTAAATTGTATTACCAACATAATGATTCGTCAACATTAATTTAAAAACAAGATTTTTTAAATAAAATTAACTTACTGAAATAACAGTTTCTTGTTTACAATTTGCATTTTCTTGTGATTACCTAAAATGCCCATGTCTGTAAAAATATCATAAACTATTTAATCGAATCAAATAAATTGATACAAACTATGAATGACGCAAATTGACTTTTAGAGAAATCTATGCTTTCAAATGAACAATCTACCCCAGAATGGGGGGGTGGAAATTTAATATTAGAGAACTGCGTTGCTGCTGGAATTTCAAAGGTTCTCGCCCTTCTGCTTTTAGCACAAGTGTCGATGAGTAATTAAACTTTAAGGTAAACCAGTTACATGAGTAATTTGTTAGAATGTATTATAATTCTAGTTAACGCGAAGCGCTATTGTCAATTAGTTTACTTACACAGGGTGCAAAATAAATAAGGGCAAATCAGTATACTAATACAAATTATTAAATTATATTTTAAGTTTATTTTATCACATAATTCTTTTAATTTGTTAGAGCTCGTTTTTGAGTTATGTTTACCATCTGCTACGAACTTAAACAAAATTTGTTTTCTATATTACATGAACAGAAATAGATTTTAAAATTTATTTTTCTATGAATTATTTGTTATTTATTGTTTAGAGAAAAGGTGCTTGACCTGTAAGTGAAAGTTTTAAGATTTCATTAGCTGACCAGGTAAATCGTTGTAAATACAGGGTGGTCCAGCAGGAACCGCCGCCATCCATTATGGGAAAACCGTAAGGAGCATATATTCTGAAAATTTGATGAAATACCGAAGTAGGTATGGTTCATTTTTTTTCCGTGGCGGTTACGTCATCAAGTGCTCCGCCATATTGAAATTTACGCACGTCGTTTATTACAAGCTAGGTTATCCATCTTTTTAATCACGTGTTTGGACGTTGCCGTAATGACAAATTCCTCCTTTAAACCTCACAATATGTATCTTTCATTAAGCAATTATAAATGAAAATGAGAAAACTATATTGTTTTGACAAAAAACATTCTAAGAATCTCACATGTTTTGCATGCAATAAATGCTTTTTTTTTTCGAAATCTGTATAATTCATCGGTCCGTTTATTACTGCAACCAACAATACACCAGGTTTACATCTGCTCGTGGAAGATGTGGCAACATAGGGTCCCAACTGACAGTCGGCTAAACATTTTGAGGTTAGGAATTTTAAAAAGTTGAAAAACACCAAAAACTACAAACAGAAGAAATTTAATTTAGGGTTGTTTAAGTTTATTAATTAGTGTTGTTATTGCAAGACCTTCGTAGAATTTAAGATTTTTCTTCACCAAACTGGAAAACTTGCAACATTTGGTGGTAAACAAAGGCGGAAAGTTCCAATCAAACTTTGGCTTGAGAACAACAACAACATTCAATTTAAATTATCTGGAAAGAACATCACAGATAGGTGCATTCAAACGAGTCATTAACAGCCCAATACCAACGTTTCAAGAATTATTCCATAAAATTTGCAAGAAAGGAAAGGCAATGTGTGTATCCTGGGGACTATTAAATCCTAAAGCAGTGTTTTAACTTATAACAGAATTGTTGGTGTTTTAAGAACTTGCTTCTTGGTTTTGTGATATAGATTGCTTATTTATTTCCTTTTGTAAATTTACCCAGCATTAAATACATATCAATTTGGTTTTGTTGTGTGATTTATTTAACATGTTTTTTTCAATTTTAGTTCAATTTATTGTAAGAGCAGGTAGGTACCTCAGTTAAAGAAATTATCTAATTTTATGATTGTTTATCAAGAAAACTAGACTTTATAAAAAATAAACTGGAGTGTACTTTTTAAAGATTTTATTTGTATATTTTATAATGTGTAAATAATACAATTAAAATAGTAATTTAACCTACTATCTGATGGAAAAGTATTTAACAGTAGCACCATCTATTTCTAGCCTTATAGTCAGAAAAGATACAGCAAAATTTATAAGGGCTAATTCTGCAAAATAATGGCATTTGATCAAATTTATGTATTAAGTAACTTGTATCTTTCTAATATTACCTGAAACTTATTAGAAATTTGTTTTTTCAACACTCTGCATATGGATTTTGACAACACCATTATAACCATAGCTTCAAACACCTTTTGTTCAGAGTCTTTTAGAGCAATTGATAATGGGACTTTTTAAATTTGGACCCTTTCAAAGCATGATAAGCAAACTCCAGATTAGGCAAATAAAGGTACCTGAAACATAAGCTATTTAGTATTAGCAGCTTATTAATACCTCTACCAGAGTCCTTTTTATAGTATTAGGTAAATCACCTTGTCAGCTTCTGCTAAATACACCTTTACTCTATATCCATGTTTCTTCGAGAACCACTGGCTTGAGTAAACTTGGTTTTTGTAGTGTTCTTGTAAAAACTCTTCTTGGGAGTAAGTAAATATATGGGCTGTTTCATTGTGACAGTGTTTTCCATTAGAAAAAGCATCCTTTTCTGTTCCACAAACTCTAGTTCCTTCAGAATGTTTCACTGGGCCCCTTGATAGTTGTAAAGTGTATTAAGAAGGTGGCATTTTCAAAACTGACTACCGAAACACTAGATGAACTGCCCCCGTCGACTTTGGCATACCACCAAATTTTTAGAGTTATATTTCCATATTCCTCGTGGACCATCCTTTATTTATGACTTTAGTTTTAAATTTAAACTATTATTAATTGGCAAATTGGTTTGATCTATTTGCTTATTACGTTGATTAGTAGACTTCCAGATTGATCACAGAAACAGATCTTTGCATGATGACTTTGTCCAGAAAGTAGTAATCACTGCAAACATGCCATCAATAATTAATATTTTCCTCAAGAATAGAAATTTTTGCGTCTCTTTACAATCATCGATTTTGGCGTATACTATGTCGTTACCGACAAGATTGAAAACTCCAAGTAGGTACTTTCTTTTTGCATACTGAAAGTTACCCTCGGAGTCGAATCAATAGTCATTTTTGAGGTAGCCATAAAACACAGCCTGGCATATAGTGGAAGGGCGCCGATTGGAAATAGTCGTTTCAAGCTATATTCCTTGTTCGCTTCTTAAAATGCCACTTTCGACCTTCCCTGGAGATTTGTAAAGGCTCTTTGTCCAGCTCTCTGATGCGGTCCCTTTTGTCCGCCAAGGGTCATCTCTCTGATGGGAGCTATATATTTAAAGAATGAGGAGTGAAGGGTTCACATTGTCAAAATAATGTATTTGAAAATGATTTCAGTATTTTAAGATAAACTTCAGTTTATATTTTCCAAAAAGTTTTAAAATAGCTATTTATGTAACCAGTTACGAAAAGTTCAATTTTGTGTAACGAATGAATGTTTGTAGGGCGAGCGCAGCGAGGTCCTATAATTTGAATGAGTTACACAATAAGACATTTTCGAAACGTGTTGCATACATAATTTTTTCTAATTTTTACCAAAAAGCGGTAAAAACCATCTTTTAAAGTGATTTAACACAAATATTCACTTTCATAGCACCTTGTATAAACTGTGACAACGACATGTTATGATGGATGTCGCCCATATGTTTCTACGGAAATGCATAAAAACAGGCAGTGATGAAATTAACTTTTCATAACTAGTTACATAAAGTGATACTTTATGTAACTAGTTACATAAAGTAAAACGTTTTGTCACTCTAATCAATTTTGAAAAGTGTCACTTTATATGCCAAAATTAGAAAAACAATATTATACAGCGTGTTGCCGTACTGATGCGCAAAAATCCCGAAGATTTTTTTTTTATTTGTCCGAATTTTAGTGTCGCTCCGATCTTCGAAGTCGAAACGAGCCTTTACCAATTTGCGTGAAGTTATTACCATTTCGTTTCCCCGGCAATAAAGGGGGAGAGCAAATTGTATTTTACGGCTTTTGCAAGAAAAAATGGTTGACGTTCTGGCATATATAACAGAGGGACGACATTCGGAATTTGCCTTATACCCAATAACATTCGTAGGGCCCTTCTTCAGCTAAAAATCAAATAGGAATGCATTGGTTTAGTCCTTTACAAGTGGATTTGTGTTTGCATTATTTTGGTTAGACATTTCATGAAAGGTATTATAAGAAAATTTAATTTAATTTACAAAAATATAGGAAGAACATCTTTTTGATGTGCTCTTTTAAGATTTGTAATTCCAAGTTAAATAGGTTTTTTACTTACCCTTACAGTTTTTACAAATTGACGTTTGGACTTTTGAACAATTTTAAGTTTTCTAAAAAATTTTACTGATAAAATGTATTACTTTGAAAAAAATTAATAAGAGGTTGGTACATCTTTCAAACTGAAATAATGGTACATTATTTTATCTGTAAATACAATATGGTTAATTTTTTGGTCTCATAAAGTTTCTAAGAAGACAACCGAGCACCATTGAAAGTTAAAAATACAATTGACCCAACTTTTCTGTATAATTGGAGAAACTGGTCAAACTCTCTAACAAAATCGAAAAACGTTTTAAATCGAACAAGAAATTCAGTGTGACTTTATAAAACATGACCAATTCGATGTCGACCGCAATACTTCGTTTCAAAAGAGAAGCTTTTCTCTGAATAAAATTCATTATTGCCGAAAATCCAATTTTTCCTTCTGTTACTTTTGATTCTGGTTACTCGAATAAATGAACTTGTGATAGTGTTCTGCTCGCTGAAAATGGATGTCATTTCAAATCTTTGTTGTATACGGTTTTATATGACTCTTTGGAGCCTGAATAGTCTATATTCAATTTTTCCTTACTACAGCTAGTAAAATACATATACACAGTTGCAGATTATTTAAGAAATTGTGAATTATAATAGGCAAGAAACTCTGTATGTTGCTTGGAATGCTTAACATTTATATACAGGGTGGTCCAGTTTTTAGTGTCAATAATTCACCATTTGATAGCTAATCAAAAAATAAGTTGACTTGCATTATGTCATTTTTCTGAAAAACGTTTCCTAAGGAAGATACAGTCCTCCAAATTTCAATTTAAAAAATCGTTTTATAGTTTAAAACTGAACATCCAAGACTTGTGAAAGTCCAAATTTGTACTGAATAGTCTAAAAACTTTTTTACTACTAGGAATGGTCTTATGATTCGCTTTCTCAGACTGCCATCCTGGTTGAGTGTCTGAAACTGGCATTCAAGAACTAAAAAAGTCCGGAAATCAAGACAAAGATTGTATTGTGCATGAAACTCATTTTTTACTACTAAAAATAATATAAAAGTTGACTTTTAATGCTAGAACTGACTTTACTAGGACTAAAGAGAGTCCAAAAGTATATTTTCAAGACTTTAATTGGTGTACAACTCAATTTTCTGGACTGGACAACAAGTCTAGAAGTAAATTAAATTTTCGAACTATTTTATTTCTAAAAATTAGTTCTCAAGACTATTATTGTAGCATTTGGTACCAACATTTTTTACTTTTATTACTGAAGAAACTTGACTTTTGGAAATAGTCTTAAACTCGATTTTTCAGTCTTAAAAAGCACTAAAAACAGTCTGTATTTCTTAGAGATGCTACAATTTATTGCACCTATGAGTGTAGAAGTCAATTTAATAGTGAAGAAGCTTGAAATAACATTTTCAAGATTATGGTCAGTGGACAAACTGGCTTTTAGGCCTGATAAGTCAAAAACTTTGTAAAAATAGTCTTGAAACTCGATTTGAGGCACTGAAAACAGCCTTAAAACACTAAAAACAGTCTAGTTTATTAAGAAATACCCGAATTTTTAGCACTGAGGTGTCTAGAAGTCGATTTAATAGTGACAAAGCTTGGAATGCCATTTTCAGTCTATGAAGAATGTAAAAATTGTTTTTTAAGTTTGCTATGTCAATAACTTGGTGAAAATAGTCTTGAAACTCGATTTTCCAAGCTGAAAGCAGTTTTAAAGCACTAAAATTAGTCCAGAATTCGAAGTAAATTAAAAGTAAAGTAAAAAGCACGAAAAGTTAGTTTTCAAGACAATTTTCATGAATCTAATGTCAATGTCCTGCATCTAAGACTATTTTCAAGACTAAAATATTGAAATTTGTCTTCAAATTATGAAAACTTACTTCAAATGCAAATTTTAAGCTTCTGACGTCACTTTTCATTAGTTCAGTTACATTTTGGGGTTCAAGTCAATTTTTAATGTTTAAATGTATGAATTTGCAGTAACAAATTCTTGAAAAAGTAGTTTTTATGTCTACAAGTCAATTTTTAGTATTAAAGTCTCTCGATTTGCATGAAAACTGGTTACAAACACAATTTTTAAGCTTCTGAAATTTTTATCTTTTCTAATTCAATTTTCAAAACTAAAGTCCTTTAGTTTGTCTGGAAACTATGAAAACTGGCTAAAATAATATTTTTTAAACTTCTTAAGTGAATTTTTCGTTTCCAAGACAATTTTTAAGTTGGGTTGGGTTAGTTTTGGGTCTTTGACCCTAATAACGTGTAATAAAGTGCTTGTTCCAAATTTGATCAATATTGTTCCAACGGTCTGACAGTTATGACAAAAAAACGATTTTTTAAACAGAAATTTGAAGGACTGTATTTTCCTTAGGAAGCACTTTTCAGGAAAATGACATAATGAATGTCAACTTATTTTTTAATTGGCTATGGATTGGTGAATTATTGACATTTAAAACTGGACCACCCTGTATAAGGAATATCAAACAAAAATAAGTTGACTTAACAAAGGAATATCTGATGCTGTAAATAGTTGTTGTGTAACATCTGGTAAGATCTGTAATCAATATGAGTTAAAACGTACAAATGATAATCCAATTACCATAACTAACTTAGAATGGATAATAAGTGGTGGTTTTAAGTTGGTTGGTAATGTGAAACGCCAAAAGACAATGAATTCTACAACAAAAACCCAAAACTGACGTTACGTAAGTGCTTGTATATCTAAAACCAAAAAAAGAAAAGTTCTTATTATAATGATACATAGAAATTGTTTGTTTTAGTGGTCCATTTGATACCACCACACTTAATTGAAGCAATATATCACTAGAAAACAGGAAATTTATTAGAAAAGTAGCAACCTACATTAGTTGAAGTCCATTGGTCGCAGGAATTGAATTGTTTCGGGCTAAAGAAAAAAGAATCTAAATCACTGATTGTGGTTAAGAAAGCAAATCGATAAATAGGCTCATGTTTTCAAGGAAAGTTTGTTTTGTGTCAGTTCAGCCTCAGCAGGTTAGATCCCTAAAAATCAGATCAAATTTACAACCCTTCAACAGATATAAAAAACTCAATTATTTCTATTTTCGATCGGACGATAAACATATAAAGTCGACTGATTTGCAATGAAAATACGATAATATACTACGGAACACTATAAAAATGCCGAGTTCTAAGAACTTTTTTATGATTTCCGCCTGGCAGTGATTACTTCTGTGGATAGCCAGAAGTGATATTTACTTTTAGGCAAAAAAATATTTGAGTTTGCTACTTACGTTTGGTGTAGTCTTATTTCAAGAAATTTATGGAATGATGACATTTTTAGTGTCTTTTAATATCGGTTGGATTTTATTTTTTGAAAAACCCTTTTAGAATAAATTATTACACACAGAATTATGAATAAACATATTCCTCCGCCCTTCTTATATCAATTGGACTAAATTTCTGGGCAAATAGTCATTTTTTCGCACTTTCTTTTGTGTTTCTTAAATGTTGCGGTATTAAGTCAAGTCGACACATTCTTCCGCAATTATTTTCTTTTTCTTTTGAAATTTCTGAGCAAAATTTTAAATTTTTGTTTTGAAATTCATATTTTTTATTTGCTTTTGCAAGAAAAGTAACCTAATTAATATCACACAATTTAGGTATCCCGCTAATTCAGTTATTATTAATCTAAAACTACTTCAAACAAACATCCGATCTACGTTTTACCAATCCAGTACAAACAGAAATCACTTTCACGTACATCAAACGCGGAGATTTCGCGGTAATGGTAAAACAGCTTTACAGACCGAAAGTAAACAAAAGTCCTAAATGGGTGGAGTGACAATAAAGTCGCCGAAAATATCTTGGCTCGTTTGGACTTTATGGGAAGCCCTGAAATGAACGCGGAATGAAATAACATACAGACTTGATGTTTGCTGACTGTCAATGTTTTTATTTGCAACTTTTGTTTGAGTGAACGGACAAGCTGAGACTATTTTTACTTAGCAAATCAACAGATGTCGAGACAGAGGGTCTCGTGATGGACGAGGACTTTTGTTTTTTATGACGAGTGTAGGACAGTAAACTCTTAAGCTAACTCGCTGAGAAGATCTATTTTCCACAATTTACGAAAACACAAAGAAACTAATAAAATTAACTCCAGGTTGCACGGCAGTGTGTTTTTTTCAGGTTATTGAATAGGAAATTTAATGGGGATTCCAAAAATGTGCTTAAAACTAATATTTTCTCACTCCAAGTGGGTTTTACAGGCGATCTTGTCCCTGACTGTCCTTTCAAACTGTGTTTTTGGTAGTTCAAGCCTTAACATCGCTTTTCTCCCTGACTGTACCAAATTTTGTAGTGTTTTTTTCAGGTTATTGGATAGGAAATTTAATGAGGATTCCAAAAATGTGCTTAAAACAGTAATTTTCTCACTCCAAGTGGGTTTTACAGGCAATTTTGTCCCTGACTGTCCTTTCAAACTGTGTTTTTGGTAGTTCAAGCTTTGACACCGCTTTTCTCCCTGACTGTACCAAATGTTGTAGTGTTTTTTTTAGGTTATTGGATAGGAAATTTAATGAGGATTCCAAAAATGTGCTTAAAACAGTCATTTTCTCACTCCAAGTGGGTTTTACAGGCGATTTTGTCCCTGACCGTCCTTTTAAACTGTTTTTTTGGTAGTTCAATCTTTGTCACAGCTTTTGTCCCTGACTGTACCAAATTTTGTAGTGTTTTTTTCAGGTTATTGGATAGAAAATTTAATGAGGATTCCAAAAATGTGTTTAAAACAGTCATTTTCTCACTCCAAGTGGGTTTTACAGGCAATTTTGTCCCTGATCGTCGTTTCAAACTGTGTTTTTGGTAGTTTAAGCATTGACACCGCTTTTCTCCCTGGCTGTACCAAATATTGTATAGTGTTTTTTCAGGTTATTGGATAGGAAATTTAATGAGGATTCCAAAAATATGCTTAAAACTTACATTTTCTCACTCCAAGTGAGTTTTACAGGCAATTTTTTCCCTTCAAACTGTTTTTTTGGTAGTTCAAGTTTTGTCACCGCTTTTTTCTCTGACTGTACCAAATTTTGTAGTGTTTTTTTTAGGTTATTGGATAGGAAATTTAATGAGGATTCCGAAAATGTGTTTAAAACAGTCATTTTCTCACTCCAAGTGGGTTTTACAGGCAATTTTGTCCATGATCGTCGTTTCAAACTGTGTTTTTGGTAGTTCAAGCATTGACACCGCTTTTCTCCCTGGCTGTACCAAATATTGTATAGTGTTTTTTCAGGTTATTGGATAGGAAATTTAATGAGGATTCCAAAAATGTGCTTAAAACTTATATTTTCTCACTCCAAGTGAGTTTTACAGGCAATTTTTTCCCTTCAAACTGTTTTTTTGGTAGTTCAAGCTTTTGTCACCGCTTTTTTCTCTGACTGTACCAAATTTTGTAGTGTTTTTTTTAGGTTATTGGATAGGAAATTTAATGAGGATTCCAAAAATGTGCTTAAAACAGTCATTTTCTCACTCCAAGTGGGTTTTACAGGCAATTTTGTCCCTGATCGTCCTTTCAAACTGTGTTTTTGGTAGTTCAAGCATTGACACCGCTTTTCTCCCTGACTGTACCAAATATTGTAGTGTTTTTTTCAGGTTATTGGATAGGAAATTTAATGAGGATTCCAAAAATATGCTTAAAACTTATATTTTCTCACTCCAAGTGAGTTTTACAGGCAATTTTTTCCCTTCAAACTGTTTTTTTGGTAGTTCAAGTTTTGTCACCGCTTTTTTCTCTGACTGTACCAAATTTTGTAGTGTTTTTTTTAGGTTATTGGATAGGAAATTTAATGAGGATTCCAAAAATGTGCTTAAAACAGTCATTTTCTCACTCCAAGTGGGTTTTACAGGCAATTTTTGTTTCTGATCGTCCTTTCAAACTGTGTTTTTGGTAGTTCAAGCATTGACACCGCTTTTCTCCCTGACTGTACCAAATATTGTAGTGTTTTTTTTAGGTTATTTGATAGGAAATTTAATGAGGATTTCAAAAATGTGCTTAAAACAGTCATTTTCTCACTCCAAGTGGGTTTTACAGTCAATTTTGTCCCTTCAAACTGTTTTTTTGGTAGTTCAAGCTTTGACACCGCTTTTCTCCCTGACTGTACCAAATTTTGTAGTGTTTTTTTTTCAGGTTATTAAAGAATAAAAAATTTGTCTGTGGTATTGATTCAAATTATTTATCGAGAAGATATTTCGTCCTGTCAATTTCAAAATTGTCCTGTAAGCTAGCGTGTACAGAGTTTGGGCCACATTGGAAGCCTTTAAATGGGAGCTGTTCTATTTAATAGAAATAGGCAAACACGGATGTGCTAATTGTGCTTATTTACTAACTAAAAATAAAATATTGATTTCTATCAATTTACTAAATTTTAATCAACATTGACTGATTGCTTTTTAATTATTCATATCAATTTTAACTCACCAATATTTACATTCACTAAAGTTTTAGTCCATATTTTCATGAAAAATACATCTTGATAACCGCAATCAACCTATTTAGGGAGACAATTCTGTAATCAGTGTCTGGAATATCACAAAGTGGAGTTATAAAAGTAAATGGCACCCTCGATAGTCATTTGGCAGTTGGCTATTCGAAAACCCGATCGTAAATCAATAAGTAACAGTCTAGATTTTCCCAGAAGTTATTCTACAATTTATCATCATAAACATTTTTAGTGTATCAATATAAATAAATCTTAAAACAATTTGACTTTTGAGTTAAAATTAGTGGCTTAATTAAATTAATATCTGGTATAACCATAAGCTATTCGTTACATTGTGTAAATTATTGATTATGGTTGAAATAAACCAGATTATTAACATATCAGAATTACCTTTGAAATCCCAGTTTTACAAACTTTTCTATTTAGAAGAGATGGGCAAATAATATGTAAATTAACTGTTTTGCTAGCAAATTATGTATGTATTTCGCATGGGAAATAAACTGTGACATTATTAGGATAATAATAACGTAAGCCCACATATCTGCAGTGTCACAAATGATACAAATGCATATTAAACTCGTCGTCCTCCTACACACTAAAATACAATGTGCTGCAAATTTGATTTTCTGCATGTGATTTCAGATATTATAACAGAGAAAAT
This sequence comes from Ips nitidus, assembly GCA_018691245.2. Taxonomy (NCBI): domain Eukaryota; kingdom Metazoa; phylum Arthropoda; class Insecta; order Coleoptera; family Curculionidae; genus Ips; species Ips nitidus. The sequence goes on from CM042788.1 coordinate 2,048,718, forward strand.
ATTAACTAGGAAATGTTTTAATTAAATTAATTCTAGTTCAGATTCTGCTTCAAATTAGTGATCGACCTTTCAATTTTTAAGATTTTGCAAGTCCAGATGTACTTGTCAAAATCACAGCAGTATCTGCCCAAAGCCCAAAGATTTTAACTCCTTGTTTTCTATTTTAGGTAGAACACTTTACAGTCTTATGGATTCTCTTCGTTGTCATCGTTATTGGGAACACCGGAGTGTTGTACACCCATTTCATCGGCCGACCAAGAAAAAGTAGGATGAGATTTTTCATCGCTCATTTGGCGTTTGCAGGTAATATAGAAAGTATACTGTTTCTTTAAATTATACAATTTTTTTTCTCTAAAGATGATTATTCTATTAATTAATTGTAAATTACTGTCATTGATCAATCAAATTATTTAACTTGGTGTAAGTGAAACAATTCACGTATTGCTGTGAGTAGCTGTGGAAGTAAAATATGCCAAAACGAAAAAAGTTGGTAATATTTTTAATGAGAAATATCTTAACAGAAATCTGATAGCTAAGCTGTAGGTAGTAAGATTTCTTGGCTGTTAATTTATTGTGAAACATTCAGATTAGTTGATTTTTTTCTTCAAAGAAGTTGACTGTAACAAAACTTCTTCCAGTTGAAAAGTGTTTAATATTCAAGTAAAATCTGGTTGTTCGAGAAAAGAAAATAAAAATTGTATGTAATAATACTTTTCTAGGTATTTCAGACGTTTGTTACACGCTGTATATTAAATTCCTAAGATTTCACTTAATACAATTCGTAGAAGAGACTATCAATCAGGAAGTTATAAAATAGTTAAAATCGGCTTCTTGTTATAAAAAGACGTTTCAGCAACTCAATTTGTCTTTCAACTTTCTGCTTAATAATCTCACGGACCCACATCAAATTATCATCCAAAAACGATTTTCCCGAAGGTAAAATTGGAAAAGTCTGACGATTCGAAACTTGGCGCCTAATGAGGGACCGGTTCCGGATAATACGACAAAAGTTATAAATTGAATGCAAAAAAAGCAGACTGAAACATTGTTACAAATTTTCAATTTATAATTTAGTTGAAGATTTATGTAGTGAATTTAGTATCTTAGAAACTGGTTTGTCAAAAATTGTCAAATTCTTGCTTTTTCAAACTAGTTAAGCGCATCATCAACACGTCAAATACAAATGCTGAGGATATTTATTAAATGTTAGGGAATGGGCCTATCCCTTATATCATAATTGTTTTTGTTTTAATGACTGGAATCGAAAGAATAATATCAAAAAACTAATTTTTCATATTCTTGAAGAAAAAACTATGGTCGTAAATGTTCCTACATTAGTTTGAATTTGTCCATTAAATTTAAAAGATCTGTTTTGGCGCGCATGTGACGTACGTAATTCTGGGCGATTTTATTGGCTGTTGCACGCCATCTGTTTCACTTCTTGTCGCTGATTGGTTGATAGTGTAGTACGTCACCGGCGGCGGGCGTTTTAAACATGAGATTAATGTAGTTTTTATCATCATTTTTTTTCTATTTAGACTTAATATTTTTGAAAACAAAAAAATACGGGTATAATATTTTCAATCCGTCTTTGTAGTTATGAAATAAAAAAAAATTGTGGGACAGGCCCATTTTGGATAGGTTAGGTTGAACCGTAAAATATGTATTATTCTAACTTATTTTCACCTTTGCTATACAATTATATTACATAATTTAAGTTTTTTTCAGATCTTACTGTTGGTCTCATCAGTGTGCTTACAGACATTGTGTGGCGACTTACAGTCACCTGGTATGCCGGAGATACATGGTGTCGTATTATAAAATTTTTACAGGTTGGTGTATTTAAACTTTAAATTGAAAATAATCTATTTTCATTAAATGTTAATTATTTCATTCAGGCGTTAGTCACCTACGCTTCCACTTATGTATTAGTATCACTAAGCATTGATCGATATGATGCAATTCGACATCCAATGAAGTTTTCTGGAAGTTGTAAGTGTAACAACAATGCTTTTGGTTTAAAATTGTCAAGATTCTAGTTCTAGAATTTATTCTAGTTTTATTTTTCTAGGGAAGCGAGCCAAAACCTTAATAGCTCTAGCATGGATAGTCAGTACTTTATTCTCCATCCCCATGCTATTCCTTTACGAAGAAAAGATCGTTCAAGGTAAGTTTGTTTGTTATTTAAAAATTGTGTTAACGATTTCCCTTTAAGATCAACCGCAATGCTGGATAGAATTTCGTGAGCAGTGGCATTGGCAATTCTACATGGTATTAATTGCGTTGGTTCTGTTTGTCATTCCCACCATTATTATTACAGCATGTTACGCTGTCATGATTAGAACCATATGGACCAAAAGCACTACCCAATTTCCGAAGGAAAATGGAACCCGCACCAAGGAACGAATTGGTTAGTGTGGATTTGAAATCAACATAAAAATAATTACTGGTTGATTCGCATTTTTTAGCAGGTTCGGATGGTGATCGTAGAGCTTCTTCCAGAGGACTAATTCCACGTGCCAAAGTTAAAACTATAAAAATTACGTTTGTAATAGTTTCTGGTAAGTTGAAATTTGATGTTTGTACATTACAAACAAACATAAAATGACGTAATAGTCTACCTAATTGTAGTTCTCTTACAGTATTGTAGTCTTTTTACATTTTTTCTCATTTGATCCCTTTTTTTTTCAATTATTTGTGCGCCACCGATTTTCTTTCTAAGGAACTGAATTTCCTGTTAAAAGAAACATTTTTATGTCATGAATTTTTGTTTTGTATTTGTCATCCCTTCCGAGTTATTGGCAAATGTAGCAGAAAAAACACTCCATTTAAACCCAATTTTAAGCGTTCTTGGGGATCTTTTTCAAGTATTGGAAACATGCGAAATCCGGGTAACATTGATGAATACCATTTCATGACTTGTTTTTTTGAATTTTTATTATAATATACAGGGTGATCCAGTTTTAAATGTAAATAATTCACCAATCCATAGCCAAATTAAAAAATAAGTTGACATTCATTATGTCATTTTCCTGAAAAGTGCTTCCTAAGGAAAATACAGTCCTTCAAATTTCTGTTTAAAAAATCATTTTTTTTTTCATAATTGTCAGACCGTTGGAGCAATATTGATCAAATTTGGAACAAGCACTTTATTACACGTTATTACGGTCAAAGACCCAAAACTAACCCAACCCAACTTAAAAATTGTCTTGGAAACGGAAAATTCACTGAAGAAGTTTAAAAAATATTATTGTAGCCAGTTTTCATAATTTTCAGACAAACTAAAAAACTTTAGTTTTGAAAATTGAATTAGAAAAGATAAAAATTTCAGAAGCTTAAAAATTGTGTTTGTAACCAGTTTTCATGCAAATCGAGAGACTTTAATTGACTTGTAGACATGAAACCAACTTTTTCAAGAATTTGTTACTACAAATTCATACATTTAAACCTTAAAAATTGACTTGAACCCCAAAATGTGTCTGAACTAATGAAAAGTGACATCAGAAGCTTAAAATTTGCATTTGAAGTAAGTTTTCATAATTTGAAGACAAATTTCAATATTTTAGTCTTGAAAATAGTCTTAGACGCAGGATATTGACATTAGATTTATGAAAATTGTCTTGAAAACGAACTTTTCGTGCTTTGTACTTTGCTTTTCATTTTCTTCGAATTCTGGACTATTTTTAGTGCTTCAAAACTGCTTTCAGCTTGGAAAATCGAGTTTCAAGACTATCTTCACCATGTTATTGACATAGCAAACTTAAAAAACAATTTTTACATTCTTCATAAACTTAAAATGGCATTCGAAGCTTTGTCACTATTAAATCGACTTCTAGACACCTCAGTGCTAAAAATTCAGTTATTTCTTAATAAACTAGACTGTTTTTAGTGTTTTAAGGCTGTTTTCAGTGCCTCAAATCGAGTTTCAAGACTCTTTACAAAGTTTTTGACTTATCAGGCCTAAAAGCCAGTGTGTCCACTGACCATAGTCTTAAAAATGTTATTTCAAGTTTCTTCTCTATTAAATTGACTTCTACACTCATAGGTGCAATAAATTGTAGCACCTCTAAGAAATTCAGACTGTTTTTAGTGCTTTTTAAGACTGAAAAATCGAGTTTAAGACTATTTCAAAAAGTCAAGTTTCTTCAGTAATAAAAGTTAAAAATGTTGGTACCAAATGCTACCATAATAGTCTTGAGAACTAATTTTTAGAAATAAAATAGTCCAAAAATTTAATTTACTTCTAGACTTGTTGTCCAGTCCAGAAAATTCAGTTGTACCCTAATTAAAGTCTTGAAAATATACTTTTGGACTCTCTTTAGTCCTAGTAAAGTCAGTTCTAGCATTAAAAGTCCACTTTTATACTATTTTTAGTAGTAAAAAATGAGTTTCATGCACAATACAATCTTTGTTTTGATTTCCGGACTTTTTTAGTTCTTGAATGCCAGTTTCAGACACTCAACCAGGATGGCAGTCTGAGAAAGCGAATCATAAGACCATTCCTAGTAGTAAAAAAGTTTTTAGACTATTCAGTACAAATTTGGACTTTCACAAGTCTTGAATGTTCAGTTTTAAACTATAAAACGATTTTTTTAATTGAAATTTGGAGGACTGTATCTTCCTTAGGAAACGTTTTTCAGAAAAATGACATAATGCAAGTCAACTTGTTTTTTGATTGAATTATTGACACTTAAAACTGGATCACCCTGTATTATAGCAAATATATTTTTATTATTAAATGTATAAATGTAATTTTCCCCCAAGTTTTCTTATAGAAGTGGAGGGTTTTTACTTTTTAGATCATCTTAGAGAAGCTAATATTCTTCTTCTGATAGGTATCAAGTATGGTCATCTTAATATTTTTGTTTCGTGAATAATGAGTAATTACTCACTGTTCTTATTCAACGACACCATACAAAACATTCAGTTTCGTGTGACAACTTGTTATTTTATGGAACACCTTGTCTAAAAAATGAGTTAATAATATTCTACTCCCGTGTAATGTCGACTACTCAAAATCTTAGAGTATTACGATATACATCCTAAAGAAGGAACAGTTTTATTGAATTTCTGTCTTAGTATCAATATCACATAATATTGCAGAAAAAACGATGTTCTCTTCTTTTTCTTATTTTATTTTAGTTTTCATCGTTTGTTGGAGCCCCTACATAATATTTGATTTGCTGCAAGTATTTGGTTACATACCGCCCAGCCAAACCAATACGGCCATAGCTTCATTCATCCAAAGTTTGGCGCCTTTAAATTCAGCAGCCAATCCAATAATTTACTGTATTTTCTCTACACGTATCTGCAAAATTTTCAGGTAAGCAAAGATCAGGAAATCAAAGTATAAAGTAAACTCAATGCGTATAGAAGCTAGCGAATCTTATTGTTAAATTAACTGAAACAGAAAACAAAGCGAGAAGGGATAAAGAGTAATTTTTTGATAGAACAAAAAGTGTTATTTTCAAAATTATTTACTGTAATTTTCAACTTTTCGTAATTTTCTTGTTTTGTTCTCAACATTTTCTGTCAAACCCTAAAATCTGACAAGTTTATCTTTCAAACTAATTGTGGTGGAATGGGGTTGAAAAAATCCCTGTTACTTTATTCATCAAATTGACTCATTGACTGACAATAAACATGTTTCAGGAATATTGCTCCTTTTAAATGGTGTCGAATAAAGACTCGTCAGAAATCGAGAAGTTCTACAACAAAAAGCACTACATTGTCAGACGTGTTAACCCATAATACGGCCAAAAGAAGATCTGATATAGTGACATCCTTAAACAAGGCTCATACGGCTATTGTGGTTGCTCTAGTCCATGACGAATCCTAAAATAATCATACACTTTGTATTTAATAGAAATATTAGTTTGATTTAGTCTATAGCAGAAATTTAATAAACTTTCTTGTTTTCTAAAAAAACAGCAAATTTTTTACATGATATATGTATAATAAGTTTTTCCAGCTGTCCTCGTTTACCTTTCAGTTATTATAACAAAAGCGCCAAATAAACATTTAGTTAATATTCTTATTAAGAAAACTGCTAGTGTGGAAATGTGTAAAAATCTGTGATATATAGTTAAATATTTATATATCGGATGGTAAGTTAATTAATAATACTTAATTAGTAGTGGTAGACCAGAGAATAAACGATACAATTATGAAATAAAAGACGTTGATTTGTGTACATTTTGATTTTTGTTATAACAATCGCGCAAAAATAGTACTATTTTTGAAAATGGAAATAAGTACTACATATTTTGACTACCGATATTACCGAACACGCTGTGTTTGATATTTCTATAGAAAAAGTTCAGACTTTTTTAAATCCAATATCTCGGTAAAATGAAGAGCTAGAGGGATCAGTTTAGGCTCATTTTGTAGTGTTTTTTATCCTTTTTCTATTGGAGTTTTAGTGAAATCTATAAGAGTTCAAATAAAAAAGTTACAATAATTCAAAAATTGAAAAAATGCCAGTGAAATTTAAATGATAAAAGTTGGTATTGACTTAAAACGTTACTCGATATGATCCCATTAAAACTGAACAAAAATTGTAAAAATCAGATACACCATTTATTTAATTAATTCCAAATGATTATTAACTAATAATCTTTAAACATCATGTAAAATCTAAATTTACAACAGAACCTAGTTTTCAATGAACACAATCTTATATTAGTACAGTAACATTTAAATTTTAAATACAACTAAAGTATGAAAAATGCTTTATTAGAAAACTGATTCATTTAATGCAGTAATTTCAGATGGTACATACATACATATGGTTTATTGAAGGTGAGAAGTTAATTGAAAGTGAGTTAACCGTTAAACGTTTGTAAAGAGTGGACCACTTAATAATTTATTGGAAAGATTGAACTTTGTCATAGAAGAATGGAACACAATATCATTCATCGGCAGTACCCCATCCAATCAACTCACTTTTTCAGTACATTTTCGATTGTTTCGGCTTGAATCTCTTCAATGGCAACTATCCTTAATGGCTCCCCACATAAAATAATCCAAAGGACTCAAATCACAGCTCCGATACGGTCAATTGACACTATTTCGGCTGATTATTCGATTTTCAAAAACGGTGCGCAAAAGATCGATAGTTACGTTGACTGTGTGACATGTGGCCTCGTCTTTTTGAAACCAAATGTCTTGCATGTGATTCTCTTCAATTTTTGGAATCAAAAATTCGTTAAGCATGGTACGGATCTTTAATAGGCTTTAGTTCTTGGACCAATTATTGAACTGCCTGCGAGAAATGTGCAGTTCCTGAGAACGATGACAAGTTGATGTTGCTGAATGTTCTTGCACATTCTGAGCAGCAATGTTTTTCATTGAACGCACTAAACGAGAACGTACACTGGTTATTTTGTCTATTAACGATCCATTACATCCATTACAGATTGCGTTAAACACTCACTACTTTGGAAGTAAGTTTTTAATATTTCCCAATTTTGGTAGTTCAAATTTAAAGCTTTAAATGGTCCACCCTTTTATAATTGAAAAGTGCAGTAAATAACTATTTCCATCTTATTTCTATCAATTTTATAAATTAAAATGTACCTATTTGCAAAACGTATGCCTTATCAGTAATTTGTGCATGTTTCCATAGCTTTCTCCTAAACAGGGTGGTCCAGTTTTAAATGTCAATAATTCACCAATCCTTAGCCAATTAAAAAATAAGTTGACATTCATTATGTCATTTTCCTGAAAAGTGCTACCTAAGGAAAATACAGTCCTTCAAATTTCTGTTTAAAAAATCGGTTTTTTTTGTCATAATGGGCCTGTCCCACAATTTTTTTTTATTTCATAACTACAAAGACGGATTGAAAATATTATACCCGTATTTTTTTGTTTTCAAAAATATTAAGTCTAAATAGAAAAAAAATGATGATAAAAACTACATTAATCTCATGTTTTAAACGCCCGCCGCCGGTGACGTACTACACTATCAACCAATCAGCGACAAGAAGTGAAACAGTTGGCGTGCAACAGCCAATAAAATCGCCCAGAATTACGTACGTCACATGCGCGCCAAAACAGATCTTTTAAATTTAATGGACAAATTCAAACTAATGTAGGAACATTTACGACCATAATTTTTTCTTCAAGAATATGAAAAATTAGTTTTTTGATCCTATTCTTTCGATTCCAGTCATTAAAACAAAAATTTATGATATGTGGGATAGGCCCATTGTCAGACCGTTGGAGCAATATTGATCAAATTTGGAACAAGCACTTTATTACACGTTATTAGGGTCAAAGACCCAAAACTAACCCAACCCAACTTAAAAATTGTCTTGGAAACGGAAAATTCACTTAAGAAGTTTAAAAAATATTATTGTAGCCAGTTTTCATAGTTTCCAGACAAACTGAAAGATTTTAGTTTTGAAAATTGACTTAGAAAAGATAAAAATTTCAGAAGCTTAAAAATTGTGTTTGTAACCAATTTTCATGCAAATCGAGAGACTTTAATACTAAAAATTGACTTGTAGACATAAAAACTACTTTTTCAAGAATTTGTTACAACAAATTCATACATTTAAACCTTAAAAATTTACTTGAACCCCAAAATGCGACTGAACTAATGAAAAGTGACATCAGAAGCTTAAAATTTGCATTTGAAGTAAGTTTTCATAATTTGAAGACAAATTTCAATATTTTAGTCTTGAAAATAGTCTTAGATGCAGGACATTGACATTAGATTCATGAAAATTGTCTTGAAAACAAACTTTTCGTGCTTTTTACTTTGCTTTTCATTTTCTTCGACTTCTGGACTATTTTTAGTGCTTCAAAACTGCTTTCAGCTTGGAAAATCGAGTTTCAAGACTATATTCACCAAGTTATTGACACAGCAAACTTAAAAAACAATTTTCACATTCTTCATAGACTTAAAATAGCACTCCAAGCTTTGTCACTATTAAATCGACTTCTAGACACCTCAGTGCTAAAAATTCGGGTATTTCTTAATAAACTAGACTGTTTTTAGTGTTTTAATGCTGTTTTCAGTGCCTCAAATCGAGTTTCAAGACTATCTTTACAAAGTTTTTGACTTATCAGGCCTAAAAACCAGTTTGTCCACTGACCATAATCTTGAAAATGTTATTCACTATTAAATTGACTTCTACACTCATAGGTGCAATAAATTAAAAAAGTAAAAAATTTTGGTACCAAATGCTACAATAATAGTCTTGAGAACTAATTTTTAGAAATAAAATAGTCCGAAAATTTAATTTACTTCTAGACTTGTTGTCCAGTCCAGAAAATTGAGTTGTACACCAATTAAAGTCTTGAAAATATACTTTTGGACTCTTTAGTCCTAGTAAAGTCAGTTCTAGCATTAAAAGTCAACTTTTATATTATTTTTAGTAGTAAAAAATGAGCTTAATGCACAATACAATCTTTGTCTTGATTTCCGGACTTTTTTTAGTTCTTGAATGCCAGTTTCAGACACTCAACCAGGATGGCAGTCTGAGAAAGCGAATCATAAGACCATTCCTAGTAGTAAAAAAGTTTTAAGACTATTCAGTACAAATTTGGACTTTCACAAGTCTTGGATGTTCAGTTTAAAACTATAAAACGATTTTTTAAATTGAAATTTGGAGGACTGTATCTTCCTTAGGAAACGTTTTTCAGAAAAATGAAATAATGCAAGTCAACTTATTTTTTGATTAGCTATAAAATGGTGAATTATTGACAATTAAAACTGGACCACCCTGTATAGATTGTTAAAAAAGACGCAAAACTATGTGGAATATAATGACCATATTTCTACAAAAAATTGATTTTTAAACGTCGTACATAAGCGTATTATTACAACCAACTTCTAACATACTAATTTTCTTATTACTTGCAATTGAACTTGAATTTGGTGTGGTCTCTGAGTATCTAATTCCTAGACTTGGTTAGTTTTGAGCTGAGATTTAGAGCCTAATAACCTGTAAGAGAACCACTAAACCAGCAACCAGAGCAAACGAAACTGTGGCCAAATTAGATGCGTTGCAGCCATCTTTGTCACATGCGCATACTTCTTGTCGTCCCCCAAATCCAGATCTTTGATAACAACGATTTTTGTGTTGCGAATCGTCCCATCCGCAAGTCCTAATTACTCGGCTGTCCGGTAACACTGTCAAATTAACCAAAGTTAGACTAGTTTGAGTTAGACATACATTTGATGTTGCACTTACGTCCATTTACTTCGAAATCGATTACTTGCTTGATTTTTCTACACAAAGAAAACGGTTTGCCATCTTTTTTGTCTGGACAAGGCCTCTTTAGATCGTCGCTTAATTGATTGTTAGCATCTCCTATGCATCGTTTGTCTTGAGCACTGTTGCACTCGTAACAGGTTATGGCAAAAGCTGAAAAGAGATCTACACGTCAGTTTATATAACAAATTTGAGGTTTTTGAAAAAACCTTACACATACAGAGTGTACCAGATTTTATGAGGCAGAAAATATTGGAGATGTTTGGAAAGTTTATTGTTGGCAATATCTATTCTAGTTTCAGATTTTGATATTGCAATAATTAAGACAGGAAGAACTAAAATATATCAGTTAAAAATGCAAATATTAAACTGTCATTCTTGGGCAATAAACTACAAAATATTCTGTATAGTAAAACTTGTTCAAATCGACTTTTTACTGAAAACTTTAGGACAGCTTTTGCTAGTTCTAACCTGAAATGCTTATCCCAAGTATCCCCACATTGTAATTTGCCAAATTAAGGTCACTTAGGATGATAACCTATTAAAAATACAATTACTATTAGTCAGTGTTAACAAGTTAAGTGAAAAATACGTCTAGAACGGTTGTACACTGTAAGAATATAAAAGAGCACGAAATTCGCATTTAAGTTTGGAGGTCATGTTGGTCTATTGTTGATAAGAGTAAAGCTAGATTTATAGATTGAGGCATCAAAGCCTAGTATAACATGCCTTGTTACCAACAAAATAAAGAAGAAATTGGGTCTCTTGTTCATTTTGATTGGTTAGACTACTACTACTACTTATGGGTCTAATTGAAATTTGCTTGAAACTTCCAGAGATTAGTTCAGCAGTTGTTTACGAACATTTTTGCTCTTTTGCAAATTTTTTGTAACTTTCACCGTTTTCTAGTTATTTAGGAAAAATTTAATTGATGCAACAAATTTTCAAATAAGGTGAAATTGAGTTTAGGGTGGTTCAACCACTCAAATTGACCGCTTTGAGCTCCTCTTTCCAGTGGTGTGGAGCAAAAGAGTATATCGGAAATGCGTTCAGGGTGACCAAAAACAGTCAGTCAAAAAACTTTTTATGCACATCCTGTATACTGGAAGCAAAAACGGTCCTGCAAATTTACGGTGTTGATTAGGAACATTTTTGCAATTATTTTATAACTTTCACCGTTTCTGAGTTATTTAGTAAAAACTAGTTTGGTGCAACAAATTTACAAATCATTGAAATTGTAATCTAAACTAAAAGACAGTCAGACACAAAACTGTCTGTAAAACTCACTTGGAGTGACTGAATCATGTTTTAAGCACATTTTTGGAATCCTAATTAAATTTCCTATCTAATAACCTGAAAAAACATTAAACAATTTGGTACAGTCAGCGAGAAAAGCAGTGTCAAAGTTTGAACTGGCATAAACACAGTTTGAAATAACAGTCAGGGACAAAATCGCCTCTAAAACTTACTTGTAGTGAGAAAATTACTGTTTTAAGCACATTTTTGGAATCCTAATTAAATTTCCTATCTAATAACCGGAAAAAACATTTAAAAATTTGGTACAGTCAGCGAGAAAAGCAGTGTCAAAGTTTGAACTGGCAGAAACACAGTTTGAAAGGACAGTCAGGGACAAAATCGCCTCTAAAACTTACTTGTAGTGAGAAAATTACTGTTTTAAGCACATTTTTGGAATCCTAATTAAATTTCCTATCCAATAACCTGAAAAAATATTAAAAAATTTGGTACAGTCAGCGAGAAAAGTAGTGTCAAAGTTTGATCTGGCAGAAACACATTTTGAAAAGATAGTCAGGGACAAAATCGCCTCTAAAACTTACTTGTAGTGACAAACTGACTGTTTTAAGCACATTTTTGGATTCCTCATTACATTTCCTATCCAATAACCTGAAAAAACACTACAAAATTTGGTACAACCAGCGAGAAAAGCAGTGTCAAAGTTTGAACTGGCAGAAACACAGTTTGAAAAGGCAGTCAGGAACAAAATCGCCTCTAAAGCTTACTTGTAGTGAGAAAATGACTGTTTTAAGCACATTTTTGGAATCCTCATTACATTTCCTATCCAATACCCTGAAAAAATACTACAAAATTTGGTACAGTCAGGGAGAAAAGCAGTGTCAAAGTTTGAACTGGCAGAAACACAGTTTGAAAAGACAGTCAGGGACAAAATCGCCTCTAAAACTTACTTGTAGTGAGAAAATGACTGTTTTAAGCACATTTTTGGAATCCTCATTAAATTTCCTATCTAATAACCTGAAAAAACATTTCAAAATTTGGTACAGTCAGGGAGAAAAGCGGTGTCAAAGTTTGAACTGCAAGAAACGTAGTATTTGCAATTTACTAGTAATTTACCCATCACTACTTTGGTGTGAAGTAGTTTTTGAGCTAAACATTGTTTCAATGTAGCCAATTTGTTAAAATTATACAGAGTGTTCCAACCGAAAGTGACTATTGTTTTCATTTGGGACTAAATTTTGTTATACCTAGAGTGGAAGTAGAAATTTTTTTTTTCCATAATGCACTTTTAATACTTCTATCATAAATAGCTATTTTCTGCAAAGGCATTAACAAATCAATTAAATACGCTACTGAATTAATAACGTTTTAAGACACTAGTGTTAAAAGTCACTTTTGTGCAAATAAAGTGCAAATTTGTGTATACATTTTGCTAACAGATGAATTCTGACATGTTTCAAAATTCTTATCCAGAGTGTTAATTTTCAGAACACTTAGCTCCAATTATCAAACTAAACTTACAGAGATATGAAACTATGGTTTTTGATGTTTGGGGCTTTAAGTGTTTCAAGAGAATTTCAAGTTATTGTAATAACACAGTTATACCCAAGTTACTCATCAAAAAATACTGAGGTTCTCATTTTAGAACAATTTTGCGGGAAAACTTTACTTTTTCATAAAAGATGGATTTTCTCGAATAGTAGAGATGCGATAATTGTTAAAAACGTTTAAACTTCTTTTTTCAATTATTTTTTTTAATGGAATAAAAATACTAACTAAAGTCATCACAGCTTCTCACATTATAAAAACTAACTCCGTATCTTTTACTGTGATTCTGTAAATCTCTCTAATAATCTATCACTTTATTGTGTAAGTGTATTGGTTTCTACTATTCAAACTAAACTAACTTTTTTTGAATAATTACAGTTTTCTGTTTAATACAGTCTTTATACTATTAATTTTGCATTGATTGTTTATCTCCCACAACTTCCTTTCTCCAAGGACTGAAGGGAAGAATTTATTGATTTTCTCGTTGGTGCCATTTGGGCATTTCCTCTGCTTTGCGACGCGTATGACTGAAACTTTTCATTATTTTATTATTCAAGTACTTGCACTATTTATTATCATTGCTAACAGGTCATGAACGGTGCATCACATAAACGATAGCCCGCCTTCAATTAAATTAAAAATAGAGTTCGCAGATATTCATCTCCAATGCGTCGTAAAATTATATTTGTACGCTAGCCATGCATTCAATACTTACTTAAATTAATGCATACTGCCGCAAAACAGAGCAGTCCTACAATATACTGAGCACTCGACATGACGCACAATTTTTGCGATAAAATTATTAATATTTATTTGAATAGTCGCTCTTAAAGGCGCTAACACGAAACGCAATATTTGAAGACTGTTCGTATAGGCGAACGCAATGAATGGCAGTGTTATAGGAATGGTGCGCATGATTGGACGATTACAACGGAAATGAACTATTTGTGAGACAAAATGTAATGGAGTTACAACAATTTTTTATTGAATAAAAGCCTAAAGGTTATGATGACATAGGATATTGTATAGATTGCATTATAGCTAGTATGATACGGTCTAAATTAATGTAATCAATAAGGATTGTGGATTAGAGATTTGCGCAAAAAATGTGCAGCAGAAAAAACAAGGATGATGACACTTACTAGCTTCATAGTAGCAAATTTCAATATTTAATGGTAAATATCTCCAAAACGACTTTTCAAAACCGAAATTATCGAGAGCAAGTAGCAGAATCGAAAAATGGTACCAATTGCTGATCGCAAAAATATGTTGGTTCTCTTGGTCCATTTAGTTAAATTGATAATCAGTTTAGACCCCTATTTCATATTATTTCAAAAGTTTTGAGAGATTTTTATTATGCAAAAAACGGAACATACTCATTTACCTTGAACTCTCTTTCAACCCTAAAAGGGGGTTAAAATCAATATTTGACGCTGTCCAAACAGGCACCAAGCATTGCAGTGCTAAACGTGGATAAAATGTTCATAATATTCTATGTTTTTAAGTGACCAAAATTTCGTCCACTGTAAGAATGCATAATCTTTGTTAACATGATACACCGTCCTTTAAAATTGTAATAATAATGGCAAACAAGGCTCATGTGGATGTTCACCGGCTTTCCACCGACAAAGAACAAGAATGGATTTTGGCAAGAAAAGGAATCAGTTTGTTGATTAATAATAATTATGAAGAATCACAAGCTTTATTTTTGGAATATCCCAATAGTTTAGTTATGTACGCTGGATACTCTTTCACAATTTTCATGGTAATTTTAATTGTAAAGTTGATTAATGTTTATCTAATATCCGTAACTTTAGGATGCTTTAATGAGTTTTGACGAGGACAAGCTTTCCAATGCAATAATAGTATTAAAAGAAGTGGAAAAACGTTCAACTGCTAAAACCGGATGGTTCAAGTCTTTTTCTTTGAAAATGTTTGGATCGAGTGGAACAGAACAAGAGTGTCCTTCAATCGAAGAGCAATTAGAAACACAAATTATACTAGCCGATTCCCAAGTATAATAATTCTCCATTCAAAGCAAACTGAATTAATCGTAGTATTTTAGGTATGTTTAGCAATTATTACTTTCCTCCAACAAGATCTTTCGGGATACTTTAAAGGAGGATGGGTATTGAGGAAAGCCTGGAAAGTCTACCAAAAAACCTACAGAGACATTCTTGCGTTGTACAAACAGACAATAGGAAACGTGCCAGGTTAGTATTTGTTATATTTTGAGGTATACAAGTTTTATAAAAGAAATGCTCAATGGTATTTGTTTTTACATTTGAAATTTTAACACCACAAATTTGAAACAATTTCGAAGATTTGAGGTAAAATGATAAGTAAACCATACAAAGCCAATATAGTTTGTACGTTTTAAGAAGTTAGTTATATGTATGTATGTTATTGGGATGGGCAAAGACAAGTGTAAATTTTTTCACCTACTTTCAGTCAAGTTTCAGTTTCTACATTGAAAAATAATGCCAATTTGCTGTATAAACCATATACTTCAAAGTTTTAACGTTCGTGACAGATATCACGTGGTTTTAGAAGATAATTTAGCTTGGCAGTGACAATAACAGTCAAAATATCTGCCATAAATCTCAGAAACACGTTTTATATCAAATACTACAAAAAAACTTTTCTAAACCTTTTGACTTTTCCACCTTTTAGCACAGTTTGACGCTGGTGACAATTATCACGTGGTTTTAGTGCACTATTTAGCTAAACGGTCACGTGATAATTGTTAAAATAACTGTCATAACTTTAAGAAACATGTCTCGTTTTGATAACTGTGTTAAACTTTAATTCTTGCAGATTATTAACAAATTTGGTTTTAGAGGATAATTTAGGCAGTCACGTGACCCACAGAAAATGACAATCTGTTTTAAGCACATTTTTGAAATCCTCATTAGATTTCCTATTCAATAACCAGAAAAGATACTACAAAAATTGGTACAGTCAGGTAGAAAAGCGGTGTCAAAATCTGAACTGCCAAATTTTGACTTCAAACACGGTTTGAAAAGGCAGTCAGGGATAAAATTGCCTGTAAATCCCACTTGGAATGAGAAAATGACAGTTCTAACCACTTTTTTGGAATCCTCATTAGATTTCCTATTCAATAACCAGAAAAGATACTACAAAAATTGGTACAGTCAGGTAGAAAAGCGGTGTCAAAATCTGAACTGCCAAATTTTGACTTCAAACACGGTTTGAAAAGGCAGTCAGGGATAAAATTGCCTGTAAATCCCACTTGGAATGAGAAAATGACAGTTCTAACCACTTTTTTGGAATCCTCATTAGATTTCCTATTCAATAACCAGAAAAGATACTACAAAAATTGGTACAGTCAGGTAGAAAAGCGGTGTCAAAATCTGAACTGCCAAATTTTGACTTCAAACACGGTTTGAAAAGGCAGTCAGGGATAAAATTGCCTGTAAATCCCACTTGGAATGAAAAAATTACAGTCCTAACCACTTTTTTGGAATCCTCATTAGATTTCCTATTCAAGGTTCGCATTCGTTTTCAAACTCCATGAGCGAGCAGACCGTTTTTGACGTCACGATGACGTAATTTGGCAAAACCATAATTTTGCCAATTGTCAAGATACGTCATTGTGACGTCAAAAAAGCCGCGTGAAAAGAACAAAATCGCTGGTAAAACCCACTTGAAATAAGAAAAAGACTATTTTAAGCACAATTTTCGAATCTTCATTAAATTTCCTATCTAATAACCTAAAAAAACATTACAAAATTTAGTATAATCAGGGAGAAAAGTGGTGTCAAAATTTGAACTGCCTGTTAAAAGCGGTAGATTGAATACAAAAATAAAAACAGGAAAACGGTAGAAGAACCACAAAAACGGTAGACCTGGCAACATTGGTCAAGCCTTCGGAAATAGTTCGTTTCGGAAATGTGACTAGAAGAATAATAATAATAACAATAGGTCTGTTCGCAAAGGCAATCCCAGTTAGAGTTACAGTGTGTAACAAAAGGAAACCTTACAATATCTCGAAAACCGTGTGTCTGAGTTTTTTGAAATCTTGTACAGAAAGTTTCAGGTAATGCCAGATAATTTCTAGCAATGTCAGATGGTTCTACACTGAGGCAAAACTAAATTAAAATACTTTTTGAAAACAGAAAGCAAAGTTTAATTAATCACTACATTAAAGCCGGTACTTTCACCTCCGAATAAATTTATTCTTAGGATGATTTCTATAGAAATGACGGATTTGACCAATAGCAGTGTCTGATTTCACGGTTTCCATAGATATTATATCCTTAGAATAAAATTATTCTGAACTGAGAGAACTTCTTTTTGCATTGTCTAGATTTGCATCAAAACTTTATAACATTCTGTTTCACTTTTATATTTTTCCAGATCCCCTTGGAGCTTCCAATATCCCATCAACAGCCCAGCCAGAAGAAGACTTTTTTGTACCTGAATGGGACCCACCAGAAAATCAGTTAAACGGGTATCTACCTACCACTACGTCTAACCTTCCCCAATCTCATTCTCATCATGCTCTAAGTCTGGAGGAGCCTGGCAGCGATTCGAATTCAATAAATAACAATACTAAGAAAACGTCACGTTTAAGAAACTCATATTCGGTTAACGATTCATTGAGTTCACGTCGAAAAATGAGTCTGCTAGGCTCTGCCCGATTTAATTTTACTTCATCCACACTCTCCAATCTTTCTTCCTCTTTAAGAGATATTTTTCCTGCAAATTCTTCGTAAGTTTTTAAAATATTATTGTTTAATAGCAACATAACTTGCAAACTTTTCCAGAGAATCTCCAGTTATAGACAAAGCAACCATTGTAAGACTGATGGGGGCAGTATCGTTTGGTTTTGGTCTGTTCCAGTTAGGCGTGTCCCTTCTGCCACCTTCCCTAACCAGATTAATTAGCATTTTAGGTTTTAGTACAAGCAGGCAAAATGGCATTGCCTGTTTGATGTACGCTAGACTTGGCGTTGATATGAGAGCCCCTCTGGCTAGGTTTGTACATACA
The DNA here is from genome assembly GCA_018691245.2 of Ips nitidus. Taxonomy (NCBI): domain Eukaryota; kingdom Metazoa; phylum Arthropoda; class Insecta; order Coleoptera; family Curculionidae; genus Ips; species Ips nitidus. The sequence continues at coordinate 2,066,753 of CM042788.1, forward strand.
GTACGTGTGATAGTTTTACGGATGCAAAACAATTCATTTAAGTTTGGCCCTGCTTTGGTATCACACGATAGTTCGTCCTTTTTATGCCATTGATGGAATAAACGTTCAAGCTGGTGTCGAAATCGCTAATGTTCTTATTAAGGAATCTGAAAAAGAATTCGCTCAATCGTCATTGTTTTTATTTTTTGCTGGAAGAACCAGTAAGTTAAAGGTAAGCTATTCCGGTAAAAGTGAAATTAATAATAGAATTTTATGAACAGGATGTTCAATTTAACATTTGTTTTAAATGAAATCAAATTTCAGTATGTCATACTTGCCCCTATAACAATACAAACTTTTTAGTCGGATATTCCTTCTGCATTGACTTCATTTCAAATTGCCAAAGACAATGCCAGTCATCATGAAATTAAAGTACTCTGCCTGCATGAAATTGGATGGTGTCATCTAATTGAACTAGACTACGAACGTGCTAGTGAAATATTCACCCATTTAAAGCTCGCCAGCAGATGGTCGAGGCTGTTTTATGTCTACCTTTCTTCTATTTGTATCGGTATAGTTGCTTCAAATTATCCGTGTACTTTATTCTACAATAATGCATTATTTAATAACTTAGGAGCAATTCCAGACGTAAGCAAATACGGCGTTTTTGACGAAATTCGAAAAGCTTCAAAAGGCCTCAAGTGTACTCAACTGGATGAATTTTTGGAAAGAAGGTTTCATTGTTGTCCTGTCAATTCAGAAGAAGCCAAAACGTTGGATGCGGTTTATTTCCGACTATTGGTATTTGAAATGCTTTATTTATGGAATGCATTGGCCAGCTGTAATCCAATTAATGTGCAGAAAATAATCACAGGTGGATTAATTTAGTAATCTGAACATTCATCACGGTATTATATGTTCTAATTTTAGACTGTTTAACTGTGCATACTTTTAAAGACGAGCCACGAAAGGGATTGAGTTCTCTCATATTGGGTGCCTGCTACAACATTCAAAATGATATCGTTAAAGCAGAAAGTTATTTTCGGAAATGTTTGGAGCAAAGACGAAATGAAGCCTTTAATGCTGAAGACGCTCATATTTCGGCGTTTGCTCAATATGAGCTCGGAAATATACTAATTCACAATCAACAGGTGTAGAAGTTTTATCTATTCTATATTTTGAATGAATGAATAATTTGAGATTTTTTTTATTCATTTTTTAGAGCAAAGAAGAAGGAAAATGCCAGCTACAACAAATTAACAGATACACTCATTACGATTTCGATGCAAGGCTAACTGTCAGGGTACACTCCATTTTGAAGCAATTGGATTAGTGGATGAATAATTAACTTATTTTTGTAATAAATTACAGAGCGAAACATTCACATTAAAGTTTATATAAAGCAAGCGGTAAATTAACTTTAGATAATGGCTAATGCATTAAAAAGTTTTAAAAACTTGATTTTTTTTGCAAAATAAAGATTGTTGACGGACTTAGATGGGCCTATCCTACAAATTAAATCGATTTTCGACTATGTTTTGTCAGAATCCATCGATACAGACAAATATTTATTGTTCAAATTCCGTGATTTCAACCATGTTGACATTAATGATTACCCCCAACATGGAATTATCATTTGCGTAACTGGGCAAAGTGTACATTTTTACTACGGTAATTACAAAACAATACGAGTTTATTGTTTTGTTCGTTAAGATTATAAGGATTTTATGTCAATAAATTGCTGTAGTCATTTTGATATAAAGAAACTATAACATGAAATAACTATTGCTTAATCTAAAAGTATTAAATCGATAATTGGAAATGATATTCCCCAATAGAGAGACTTTTGGTATCAATTTGTATTTTTGAGTATCATTCCAAGCTTAAATAACATTAATGAAGAATATCGCCCAGATTCTCAGTTAAAGCGCAGTTAAAATTAAATTAATCAAAAGCTTCGATCTTCAATCACAAGCTTTTTAAATCTTCTCTTCTTCTTCGTCATATCTTCATTCATGTCAGAAGCAACGTGACACTATGGCTTCTTGCAGCTCGTAACCTTACGCTTCCAAAGGTGGCGATCCTCAGCCTCGCCTACCAAAGATCTCACCAGAGCCATTTTTGTCTTTTTGGTTATCCCTCTGTCTGTCCTTAACTTTTCCAGGTTCACCATAGCTGCCCGCGATATACGTCTTCTTATCTCAGCCTCGCAGTCTCCTGTGTTCGTTATTAAAGACCCCAGCAGTGGAACTATGTAAAGGAATAGAAAAGAAATTTCTTTCTTCATCTCACTTTGACTTGCATGTCCTACTATAAGTCTACCTCGTTTAAATCTCTGTTTCTATCTCTATCAAGTTACATAGTACCCCTACAAGTAGATGAAGTCATTAACCGTTTCGATATTTGGAGGCAGATTGTTTATCTGTACTGCTATTAGAGTGGTATCGTCCGCGTATCGATGATTGTTTAGCATTTTACCATTGATCGTGATTCTTCCCTCCTCCAAGTCTAGGGCGCATCCTATTCGCCTTAGGAACAGTCTGAGTGACAATATGCATCCCTGGCGCAGTCTTCTTTGCGTTTTGAAAGGATCCGATGTTTTATTACTCAGGTTGAGAATTGCGTCATTATTCTCATACAAACTGGTAAAGAGGGCTACCAGAGGTGGCATGGGACTCCCATTTCACTCAGCACTTTCCACAGACTCTCCCATCTTACACTATCGAAGGCTTTCTTGTAGTCTACAAAGCATAGGAGCATAGGGACATTAAACTCTCGTGCTTTTTCTATTAGTTGGCGGGTATTAAATATCTGGTCTTTGGTGCCTCTGACTTTAACGAAACCGGCTTGTTCAGGAGGCATCTGAGGTAGCATATACTTTTGTAGTCTTCGGTAGATTATTCTGAGTAAAATCCTGCTTGCATGTCGTCTGTTCCTGGGGCCTTGTTTGACTTAAGGAGTATTAGTACTTCGAAATATTGTTTCCATCGTTGCAGTATATCTTTGTCTTCCCATAAAACATTACCGTTTTCGTCCTCTTCTCTTCAAAAATCTTATCTGCCACAAAAGACATACCGCAATCGACTAACTACGCATAATATTGAGTTGGCATGAAAACAACAATCTTTAACATGCAATTTAGACTATTTTTGTGGCTTTGGCGTTATAAAACTTGATACGGCGTAATTATTTATTTGATCTTTTGACCTACCAGCAGGCCTAATCAATATTATCAGACCCCCAGTTGATTTTGTTATGACGACCATCACAAGCTATTGGAAAAACATCTGAAATAAACTGTAAAACGTCGTTCAATCTTATGTTATGAACGCAAATTAGTCATTTTTTTCTGATACGCGGACAGGGTTTTTTCCTTTTGCCTAGGCTTGACCTTTATGAGATTACAAATTTGTTTTGTTCACTTTCTTGCTTTATCTATGGTATATTTTATATTTATCACGTCGACACGCGTCGTCACATTTTTTTAGTCAGTTGTGGGTTTCTTCTAATGGAGATTTTACTGAGCAGAATAAAGAAATTATTTCAGTTCCAAGTAAAGATATCGGCATTTCACTAGTTAAATTAATAACCTAATTAGTGGAACCACTCACGATACTGTGGCGTGAGGCGTCGTACTGCAACAGAGAGACCAATTTTGTTGGTCGGAAGTACCACACAAACAAAATCCTACAAAGTAGGACACTGAAATATTGTGGGTGGTCTCCACTCCATCAGAAACAGCAATGTTTTATAATAGGATTGATACAAAATAAAATAGTGTATTGAACAACAAGGGTGGATGTAAAGGCCTTAACAGTAAAAGCCAGTAATAAACAGAATCCAACCAAGAAGAAAAGCTCAAAGTGAAGAACAATAGAAGATTCAGGAAATCCCACAGTTTCGCCATAATAATTTAACACATTTTTTGTAAACCCTTGGGTTTTAAGGTTTTTTCTTCACATAGGACATTTCATCATACTTTTCCATTGTGTTTGTGCTGAAATAAAGTCTAATTTTTTAAGTAATAAGGTGAATTAAAACGTTTTTCTAGTTTGTAATGTGTGAAACAAATAACCCTACCTAGCCTTGTGAGTGCTCTTAGAATTTATCAGTTTGAATAGCATTTAAGTCAGTTCAGATGGTCCTATATTAGCACAATTATTGTAATAATCTTATAGTATCCTAAACTTAGTTTATTTTACCTTTGGTAGGTACTTCGGTTTTCAATACCTTTCAAATTGACTACTACTGCTACTGTCAGTTCTACTAATGAAATAAGTTTTGTACCCCATTTTTACTGTTGGATTTCAATCTGAATTCAGATTGTCTCTTTTCAAAACAGGAACCCACTTTGTCCTATAGAGAAAAGTTCATTAAAATGAAGCTTCTGCTTACAGTTCAAAACCATTGGAACTGTAATAAATCCAACATTATTCCGCATTCCGCTACTGCCACAACCAACACAGCACAGAACAAAGGCATTGTTAAAAAAAGTCTTACTTAAATTTATCTAATAACATGCTAATAACCCATTTTTTAGATCAAAAAAACTAGTCCTGTAATACACATAGGAAATTCTAACCTAAAAATCAAAAATGTCCTACGTCGACCAGTAATCAATCCTAATTCAGTCAGCTGTTAATAGGAGCAGGGCAAAATTAGGCTAGAACTACCATTAGTTTGTTCATTTTAAATAGTTTTTTGCGGTTTTTCCAGTAAAACGTAACCGATATAGTTACGTGTAATTTAACTGAGATCTTCCATTGACAAAGCTCTCTTCAATAGTTAATTTTGTTAGTTGTAGCTTGCAGTATAATGACAGATTGTCCTACGTAAACACCAATAAATAAATGGGGCCGTAAATAAACAAGAGTTCAACAAGGTAAATAAACATCAATTTATCATAGGTAACATACCTGCATGAGTTTTTTCTTGTAATGTATTTTTCTAAAGTTAAAACATATTCTACCATATCTATGAAATGCAATTACTGTACCCTATTGAGGATGTAGAACAACCAACTGGGACATCAACAGGGGGTCAAAAACAAATTTCTCCAAATAATGAATTTTTGGTTGATGTAAGTACTTAATAAGCACAGTTATCATACTAAATAGAATATATAATTGTGTGAGGTCAATAGGTCCACACAAAACTGTATACATTATTATACTGTCTTGCCCTTGATAAGAGGGGGTCTGTGAGCCACAATAATTAACTTTTAATAGCTGTTATCATTGATATAAAAGGTCAAATTCACCATTCAGACGTTTATTTGATTTGCTGCTGTATTTGTGTTTAGTTGTTCAGTATATGGTGTGAATTTGCCAAGTCTGGAAGAACAGTGTTGTTGATTACATAGAATTTGCTAAGTGCTGTTTATAGTGTTTCTCAATCAAACTTCTACCGTGTTTCACTGTTTCTATTATTTGTTATAAATGATTTCCTTTTTGCATGTTGAAAGAATGACCATTGCAAATAAGTTCCGTGTCAATCCTATTTACTACTCAGACTATTCTGATACAATGTGTTGTTGATGCAAATTTTCAACTAAATCATTCAGTTCTAACCTATAAGAAAATCTTCAGGAAACCTATTTTTTACCTACACAATTTTTACATGAAAAATTGGTAATCAATCATCATCACATGGATATTGTTAGTAGTGTAAGTATTTTCTTATACTAATAAAAATAACTATTATTTACTATTAACATCATTGAAATCAAATAGAAATTCAAAAAAATGTTAATAAGTTGCTTTTTTACAAAGTGTTAGTAATGCAAAAATTTAAGTAATATCATTATTATGAATTTGTTATAGACGATTTAGGTTTAGGTTGGTTATTACAATGGAAGTTGGCATATAAAGGGTATATGAATAAAAACTTAAAATTGTATTCAATTTCAAAACACGACCCTCTAGAGATTATAAATTGTGTTGTGTTCCCATTGAAGCAAACAGCTTAAATCACCCTGTATATTTTAAAAACTAACGGCAGCGTTTTTTGGTTCGCAATTTTCAAAGAAATTAGGTAAAAAAAATAAAATTTAATTTGAATCTCATTTCACATTTAACCAAAACTAAAACCAGTTTTACCCTACATTTCTAACTTTATATCATTCTCTTACAGTATCCCATAATAAAAGCTTTTCTTGCTGGATCATTCTCAGGAACATTCTCAACAATATTGTTCCAACCATTGGATTTGGTTAAGACCAGATTGCAAAATAGTCCTACATCTTTTGTCAAGTATGTTGCCTAGGAGTTTCTTAAGAATAGATACTTTATTATTTTTTTACGGTTATTTTACAGTGGACGTCATGGAGCTATTAGCATGCTTAGCATATTTAATAACATCATACAAAAAGAACATTTGCGAGGTCTCTGGCGGGGCATGACTCCTGTAAGTACTCACTTTTATCAGACTTCAGTGTCAATTGACATACTGTACTATCTATAGTCCATAACAAGATGTGTTCCTGGAGTAGGCCTATACTTTTCTTCACTTGATTACATCAAGACACATTACCTGAAAGAAAGAACTCCCACAGCACTAGAATCGGTTGCAATGGGATTCTGTGCTAGATCATTTAGTGGAGCAATTTTGATTCCCGTTACTGTAGTTAAAACACGGTACGCCCTTGATAACTGAATATTGTATTTATGAGTGCTATTTATTGTTACTCCTGTAGGTTTGAAAGTGGAGTGTATGATTATACTAGTATGGTGTCTGCCCTGAAGCAAATATACCGGACTGAGGGCATTAGAGGAATGACTTGTGGATTGGTTCCAACTTTATTCAGGGATGCTCCATTTTCAGGACTTTACCTGATGTTTTACTCACAAAGTAAACAACTTATACCACAAGGTGAGTAACAAAGTATAAAATACCTAGTTTTTTGTATGTTTGAAATTTGTCAATTTTAATTATAGTAAAAAGATTCTTTGAAGTATGCTTTACTGTTTATTAAAGGGTGGATAAATATGACCTATGTGTTGGATGAGTTTAAAGTCATTTCTTCTTGTTTAGCTTTTGTTTTTGCACTAACTAAATACTGAAACGACTGAAAATCTTAAAGTCGATTTGTAGGTGCCTTTATCACAGTTTTGAAAATGCTGAAAATTTGCCGAAACCCTCTTTACCAGAAACATCGGCATCACAGACTATACATTAAATACTTTTTCTAATTCAAAGAAAAACAGCTCACACATTTTTACATTTCTGACGGACAAAGAATACCTAAAAAAATGACTCTGAAATTTCATTTTTCTTATAGTTTTCTTCAAAATGGAACCGAACATAGACATCTACGTCAATAATTTCGTAACTTCTTGAAACGAAAACTGTTTGAGAATCTCTCTTCTTGTCTTTTCAAAGAATAACTGGAATAATGGATAAAGCGTCTAGTGTTCATAATGTCTACTTGATAACTAGAAGTACTTACTTAAATATTATGATAAAACTAAAAACATTCCAAGAAAGTTCTAGACACATTTGCTTTTAAGTGAATTTTTTCACAGAAAATTTTGAAAAAAAATAAACCAGCAAAATAAATTCAAAAAAAGCTAATAAAGTTAAGTAAAGTTTAACTGCTAAAAGTGTTTGAAATTCTTGAAGTTAAAACTTTCTTTAATCTTTTTCCAGAATTGACCAATACACTTTACGCTTCTCCCATTCACTTTTGTTGCGGCATAAGTGCCGGTATTTTAGCTTCGATAGTAACACAACCTGCCGACGTCCTCAAAACCAAAATGCAACTATATCCGAACAGATTCAATGGTTTATGGTCCGTAATCCTGTATGTCCATAATAATTACGGGGTGCAAGGCTATTTTAAAGGAGTGGTCCCCAGAATGTTACGTCGTACACTGATGGCTGCTATGGCATGGACAGTGTATGAACAGTTATCAAAGAAATTAGGTTTAAAATAGTCTAAAAACTGTATTTTCATTCACCGCCTGTGCCTATAAAGTATATCAACTTTATGGATGGATTAATATGTTAGAAGCAACTTTAAAATTGTAAATAAATGAGGGGACTTCTTTATTAGGGGATAATCTGCAAACAATATTGTATGATTCCATACAGTATTGATTTGTGATATGTTTTATTATACATATTATACTGTTATACTATTTTTTTTTGTTTTAGCTTTTAAAAGAATTAAAAATATTTATTGCCCTAGAAGTTTTTTAATTGCAGGAATCCTGAACAATTTTTTTCTTAACTTTCGTGTGTCGCATCTGATAAATTTTTTATTTTTTAATTTTTTTTAAAGACAATAAATCAAATTTGATAACTAGATTTTTATTAAATCGCAATATCGTCGCAGTATTTGGCTTATTGAACTAATACTTAACAGAGAAATGTAAAACTATTTACAGAACTATACATACAATATGTTCAAAAAATTAATGGCAACTTCACAAAACACAACCTGAAATAAATGACCGATAAAAAGAATTATATAAATTCTAATCCTTCAAATTTAAGGTCAGATACAAATGAATCCTCCAACAAAATTTCGCCTTTGATGGTAAATGCCGTGATGTAGGTAGCAGTTTTGCCTGATACTTCTTCGGTTTTCAACGCTATTACGATTTGGTCTTCCGATGTGGGCAGAAATTTAAAACTCGAAAATCCTCTAGTGTTTATATGATTTTTTAACTAAAACAAAATAAATCAGATAAATTAATGAAGCACTTTTCAGAAACCCAATCACCTCTACAACTGACACGTCATACATATTACTGTCTGCGGAAAGCAGTACATTACATCCTCGTCGTTCGTCCATCGAGTCATTATACTGTTCTTTGCTGCACCTTCTAGGTAGAAAGAACCATTTTCTATGGACTTCTGACCAACAGCCACTTTCGTGGATCATGTATCCGGGCCAGTAAATTCCTATAGATTCTCTCAATCTGTTGAATTCTTTAACCCAATTTATGTGGTTAACCTAAAGAAACTAGTGATACAAAATGATCATTATCTGGAAATATGTATAATAAGATCGTTCAACCAGAGAAAACCAATTTTTTTAAAAAGATTATGAAAGTTTTCATGAATTCTGATGTTGCCTTGGAACCAAAAGTTGCTGTGATTTACACATTGATTTTCTGCGTAATAATGAGTACCTGTACGTTTCAACAGACATATTTATTTCTTTTAAAATGCTCCAGAAACTAAAGTAAAACCTTACTGAAAATGTATGATCTATCAAGCAATTATTACCTCTCCTTTAACAGTAACAGTTTTTATGTACTGAGGATCGTTACTCTGAAATTCCCCGCTATCGGTGGTCCATTCCTTTCCCATTGATCCCACATATAAAATCTCATTTTTAACAGTAGCCCACTCAGATTTGAATCCTTTTTCTGATCTAAAAATGTATTTTAATTTGGTTGAATATTTGCTCTCTACTTTCAAACTGCTGGAAAAACGTTTGCACAGTGACCACCATTTTTTATAAAGCTTTTTTAATTTAACTTTATTTCCATAATTTTTGGAACAAACTATTTTTAATACTGAAGCCTTAACAAACTTTTGATGAACATTACAATAAACTAACAAAGTCTCAGAAAAAGTTTTTCCAAGGAAACAATAATGAGGACTATCTGGTTTGAGAAAAATATTATTAATAACACCAACTAACACAAAATTTATTTATTTTTAATCAAATCACTTTTTAAAACCTTAATTTATTAGTAAATCATGAAAAATTAACATTTGCTTACACTTACTTACCTGCCATCTCCATCAACCAGTAACACCCAAGGCACCATTTTTTGTTCATTTACTATTTCATACACAATGCCAGTTCTGTCATCAAATGTCAATAGTCGACCATCAAACACCACTAACTCTGACAACTCCATTCCCCTGTCTTTCAAGGCATAACTGTGTTTCAACTTTTTGGGTTCTCCTCTGTCCCATGTTACCACAACATTTCGACTGGCAGGATTAAAACTTAAGAAACCAGTCTTTAAGTAAGCATTCCAGGTATGCTTGTCTTGGTCACTTTTAGACTTCTGGTCTAAGTCACTTATTATTCCTACAACATTATAAGTGTAAAGACTATACCTACCACAGATATTAAAATTTCTGAAAATTGTATTTACCTATTTTAAATGTGTACAAAGAACTAGTTTTAATTGGCCTAGACAGAGGATATGTGTGATTGTATTGATATAAGTAATCAACAAATCCACTCTTCAAACCCCCCCTTTTGGGGTACATGTACAAAATAATTAAGACACACAGTCCAGTTAGTCCAATAATGGAAATAAATTGCGTCTGACCTCTCATAGTTTTGTTAACAATCCTGAAAGCTGGTTGAGCGCGAAGCGCCTTCCTCCAGTCCCTATTGGGGACTGTTTCTTCCTCATTGAGCAAGTTGGCTCGTATATTATCCATGGATACAAAGTTATTACTATGTTGTCGTCGCCCCAATCTACGTCTGCCAACTGGAAGACTCAAGCACACCATAATCCTTTTGAATCGGTGGCATTTTTAAACTTTACGTTGATACGTGGATTTTTATAAGTATTTAAATAAGCAATGACATAACCTAAAAATATCGTTGTTTATTACATGTTTGACGTAAACACCGTTGGCAATCAGCTGATTTTTGACTATTGACAGAATTCATTTGACACAAAACCTTCATAAATCATAACATAACCTATAATTAGTGTGACATCTCCATCTATCCTATTATTCCTATTATTTAAAAGCTAGATTTGAATTCCTGAAACTTAAAACCACTGAAAGATATTTTTATCTATAAAAATGAAGTATCCACTATATGGGTAAAGTGTAGGGCAGGTAACTAAATTTAACTACTAACCTATTTTTGATACTGAAATGGTTTTTTATAGTTGTCAGGCCCTTTACAAACATGGAATCTGAAAAAATTCTGGTAGCTGCAGGTTTAACTGCTGCGGCTGTAGTTGGTGCGTTCGTTTTTTGGGGTCCCTCAGCAGGTTCTGGTAGCCGAAGGGGTCGACTAGCAGGCCTGGTGAATTTAGGCAGAACCTGTTTTTTAAATGCTATACTTCATGCTTTAGCAGCTTGCCCTCACTTTGTTCAATGGTTAGAAAAGAACCCTTCGCGTGAAACTAGTTTACGAAGTACTTTAGCAACTGTTTTGTCAGGTAATAGGAGCAAATTATAATGATAAATTAAGTATAGTTTCTATATTATAGTGGTAAATGGTACAAATAAGTCAGTACAAGAAAGCTATGCACCAGCTGCAGTTATAAATGCCCTTAAAAGATTGGGATGGGTTATACCTGCTGGTGAGCAAGATGCCCATGAACTTCTAAATGTTATATTGACCACTTTAGATGAAGAAACTCAGAAAATGGGACGTAAAGCTGGGTAGGCAATGGTAGTTTTTTTTTTTAGACATAGAAGATTTTCAGCAACAACATTTTCAGTTGTCTTTCTGATGCTTTGGGTATGAATGAAATTGAGGACAATGATGATAATGAATCAGAACTTAGTTCTATGGGTAGTATAATGTCATTAAATGAGTTATGCGGATCCAGTGGGGCTTTGAGTTTTCGCAGTTCTAGTATAAGAAGAAACAGATGGATTTCTAGGTTTGTTATGCAAAAAGGCAGTATAGCATGCTTCCAATCCAACTTTGTTAAAAACTATTGATTCCAAAACCCCAGAAATAAAACAGATCTCAGTTGACAAGATTTCCTAAAATATTCATTATTTTCTACAGTCACCATTTTTTTTTTCTGAGATATCAATATTAAAATATTGTATTTTATTAAACTCAGATCTTGCCGAGCTTTACAAATGTCCGGACCTCCACCGCAACAATTAGGACACCCATTTTCTGGAACATTGACAAGTCAATTGCGCTGCACTGAATGTGGCTATAAGGTAGTTTTACAAATCCCTACAACATAGTTTTTGGTATTTTATTAATTACTGTATTCAGTCTGCGGTGCGCTATGACAAGTTTGAAAGTCTGTCATTACCTCTTCCAAGTGGGGCTGGTGACTTGGGCTGGGGACGGCATAAACTGCATCAGTTGTTGACCGACTTTGTAACCCCCGAAGTAATTCAGGATGTAGAGTGTGAGGGTTGCAACAAAAATAGAGAGCCTGGAGAACCCCCGATTCTCTCCAGGCAAATAAAAATATTAAATTTTGGAAAGGTGCTGTTCTCTTCTTTGTTTTTTATTTATTGTAAGGGGACTTGTGATGTTCCAGTTGCCTGTATGTTTGTGCATACATATTTCAAGAAACACTTGGTCTCCAAGTGGCATGTCAAAACGACAAGACTATATCCAATTTCCTATGCGACTGTCAATGACGGCATATACATTTGTTCAAGCACATTGTCCAAGAAAAATTCCTGGGGTAAGTTAAGTACATAGTTACAATAATTATTATGAATCACTTAAAATAGTTATTTATTTATAGCTAACAAGTGCGGAAAACACTTTTTGCCAGTAATATGATTTAATATTTTCTCTAAAAACGACGTTCAGCCGTTTTCATTTGATTTTTAATTCTAATAAGTATACCTACTTTCAGGCATACACAAGTACAAGTGAAGGTGGTAGTCCACTCTCCAGCAGCACTCCTTTGTGTTGGACTGGTACTTCCATCAATGAAATGAGCAATGAATTGCGAAACGTTTATCAGTTAGCAGCAGTAGTTGTTCATAGCGGGGACGCCCATTCGGGACATTTTGTTACTTATCGAAGAGGCCATCAAAATAATCGGTGAGTATTATCATACAAAGTGAAATACCCAGAGCAGCAACAAGGTGTTTTATTTATAAGAAAGGACATTTAGAAAAAAGTGAACGTTTGGATCAGCTTATAGACAGTTTGTTGTCTTTTATTCCCCATAATTTAATGAATTTTGACTAAGAAAATCAGGTGAATAAATTAACAAACCCTTTACATACCTAGTTGAATTAAAAGCATTTTTAGTTTGTTAATAGGTAGGGTTTGACAGATAATCATTATTTCTAGGTGGTTCTACACATCTGATGTGGAGATCAAGGAGGTGCCGGTGAATGAAGTCCTCCAAAGTACAGCTTATTTGTTATTTTATGAAAAATCATTGATGATGGGAGGTGGCTTTTGTTAGTGATTTATCATACCGAGATGTTTTTGTCTTAATCTCGTATTTTTAAGTAAAATCATTGACAGACAAAACAGGCCAGTTTCCTAGTCGAAATAATGATGGCTTTAGAGACATTCCATAACTAGACGTATTGCTTATATAGTATAAATGTTGAGATGTGTTTATTTGATTCAATTTTGTAAATAAATGTATGGTCTCTCGAATAGATATTATATGGAATACAATTGTTATGTAATTAATAAATATGTAATAGGTGGTAAAAAGGCAAATTGAATATTCTCCAAAAAACCCAGCCAACTTTTTGAATCTCACCATGAGGATATCGATTACTTGAAGAGATACCAAAAGTTGCGTAATTCGAATTTATTTCATGTGATAACTGAAAATAAATCAAACAAATTAAAAACACTTCATAATTTCCATTTTTCCTCCTCTGCAACAAAGCAATAACGTAATATTGGATTTGTTTCAAACCAACACGCTAAATAAATAATAAAAGTTATTAGCAGATTATTGACTAACTGACTGCTTTCATAAAATAATGTAATTTAATAAAATAATTTTTTTCATATTTAGGTACATATTCGAACAACAAATTATTTGCTACTTATTAACATTCGCTAAAGCACATCAGGAAACAATTTTGTTTTTTTCTTGATATTTTAACTCGTACTGCTCCGGAGTTAAACTGTGGTCTAAGCCATATTGCTTAAATTGCAAAATAACGTCAAATAGGTAGTCATAACACTCAGTCATGCATTTAGCCTGTTGCCACGTATCTCCCCATACATAGACCTGAAAGTATTAATTTCATAGATTCAGTTCTACGTATAGGAAAACTTTTTATTGGTTTAACATTCATCACACAGTTCATTTTCTGATTATGCAGGAGAGTTCTTACCCCATGTCTTCTTACTAAAACGGCACAAGTGTGGGGATAATCCTTAATGGCCTGTTCTAGTCTGTCAGTTAAATCTTCTTCGAATGGCGTATTTTCAATTATAGGAACCACGAGTTCCTCATCGTAACGGAAATTCCTTCCAAGTTTTTGGTTTTTAATACCTGAATTTTCAAATACTATAATGCCACCAAAATGAGTGAGTTTACGTTAAAATACCTTTAATCATCTCCAAATGAGTGCATTTAAATTCCTTTCCAGGGAATAACATTGTTACCATAACGGCTGCCTTGGAGTGAGTATGAATGACGGCGCCTGCATTGCGCATAGTATACGCACACATGAATAAAGGAGTACATTGGCTTTTCTTTAATTTTTTTGCCGGTGGAGGCAGTTCAAGATCTTCTCCTACAATAATACATTACAGAGTGCATTCAGAACAAAATGGCCATTGGACGATTAAGTAATCCTTGACTTTGGCATCACTGATTTTACTGACAACTAATTGTCTGTACATCTTTTTATTTTCATTCACCTTGCTACGCACAAACGTACACAACACCATAGTTTTTCAGATATTGACCTCATATTAAATTACCTGCAATATTTTGAACAAACAAATCTTCTGGTTGAATGCGTTCTTTTTGTACTCCGGAGGGTGCGATATATATTTTGTCTCCATCTTTAATGCTTATTCCACCACCTGAAACAAACCAATCAATGTAATAAGAAAAGAATGAACTTTGGCATTTGGTAAGGATTCACATAAGACATATTTTGTTTGGCTCAGTTCCCTATAAGCAGAAGAGAGACGGGAAACAACGTTCTGATGTGGCCTTTTCTACATCATATGGGACTTTTTCGTACACTTTTACTAACATTTTTTTGCAGTTAAATATATCTAGAGCAAAAGAAGAAAACATATTTTTCAGGAACAGTATCCTTTTGATCATGTGCTTACTGGGCATCCTGTAATATGTATGAGAAAAAATCATTTAAAAGAAAAACTTACTGAATAATTTTTGATGTGTTTTGTTTTTAAAATGATAACGACCAGACATTTACTTTATAGAAGATAATTTCTGGATATTATGTGGACAAACATTTCAAAACATGATAATTTTGAGGTTAATATTAAGATCAAAAATTTCACACGTTAACCGAACTGGATATTATTTCTAGATATGATTTACAACTCACTTGTAAATTCTTATTATTGACACAAGGGCCGCATTCTTTTCAAGCTTCATGGAGCGAGCAGAGCGTTTTTGACGTCACGATGACGTAATTTGGCAAAACTATAATTTGACCAGTTGTCAAATTACGTCATTGTGACGTCAAAAAAGCGTGAAAACGAATGCAGCCAAGATAATACAGATCTTACAACTATAACCGGCTTTCAAAAATGGTTTCTAGTTTCTAGAGAATCTAGTTCTAGTTTTAGTTCTAGCTTGAAATTAGTGATTGGAATTCTCTTGTTTTTGATATATAGCAAAACATTTTTAATTTTTTTATTTTTCTGTTTCCAGTGTCAATCATCCAGTGGCGATCATCCTTATTCCTTTCTGCTTCAGCTTTTTTTTAAATTTATTTTTTGAACAGAACAAACAGTGCACTACCTAAATTTATCTCCATCCTAAAAGAACACTTATTTGGAACTGGATCTAAAGATAAGAAATACAGATCCCTAAAAACAGCTTGTGTAAGCAAAGGAGCATTATAGTAATTAAGATACCAAAGGCATTATGAAAAATAACGCGCTAGGGCATTATTTCTTAGATAATGGACCTTAATAGATGTCATTATTGATGAATTAATAGCCCTGGGGGACAATAAAGAAATAATTCTATTATATAAATTTAAAATTACCACATACCTGTGCCTGTAACCCATCCTAGATGGTAGAATTGTCTACAAAGCTCAGGAATTAAATTCCTGGGATGTTCTTTCTCATTCACTCCATTGTTTGAAGCCATAGTCGTCACTATTTTCTAGTATTTATCACCGTGTAAACTCTTAATTTCTCAACATTTATAATTAAATATAAAATTACTTTCCTCTGTAAATACGTTATCTGAGGTTATATTTACAATCTACACACGACACCAACCAAAACATGATAATGGTTAATTGATAAGAAAAAATAGAAAATAGTGGCCTCTATTAGTGAACTTTCATAATAATAGATGGCGCTACTAAAATTGGCTATGTACATTTCCGAAAAATTAATTTTATGGAAGGTTTTCCCGAAAATTTCCGGTATTTTTTCGGAAAAATTGGGAAAACTTACAGACATTCTTCTCCATTTTTGATTTCCGAGTTTCCGACCACAAATGACAGAACTTTTTGAACATACTTATGAAACAACGCTCTGCTTGGTAGGAAGGACTTGATTATGTTTACGTAGGACAACCTGTCATTTCATTATACCGCATTCTGCAACTAACAAAATCAACTACTACACACACAAAGACCCTGGGCAGTAAAGGTCTAACCCAAATTACAGGTAATAACTAAATTTTTATCAAAAAACTGTTAAAATAAACACACAAATGGTAGTTCTAACCTATTTATAACCAATAACCAAATTTATTTTATCCTATTAACAGCTGACAATGACAGTTTTTTAATTGTATAATTTTCATAAGCAACCCTACTTTTGTAAACTTTAACCTCCATCAAGATTATTTTTAATTTCTCAGTCTCACTGGATTGTTGTAACTCGACCAAGTTCCACAATAACAAGTCCAAAGTCTCTCGAAAGTTTAACTTAATTGTTAGTAACTTTTGGGCTACCGGAAAACAACAATGGCCCGCGTTTTAGTTGGTGTGAAACGTGTAATTGACTACGCCGTAAAGGTAACTTTGCCCTCTAATACCCCCTTTTAGATTAATCCTTAAAAGTAATCGCACACTTAGATCCGAGTCAAGCCGGACAAGAGCGGAGTGGTTACTGATGGAGTCAAACACTCCATGAACCCTTTCGATGAAATTGCAGTGGAAGAGGCTGTGAGACTGAAAGAGAAGAAGATTGCCTCTGAGATTATTGCTGTGTCTTGTGGGCCAGCCCAGTCTCAGGAAGTGTTAAGGTACTATTTTTATGAGCTACTTAATATAAAGTAGAAGTCCATAATCTAAAGGATGTACAAAATAAGGTTTTGAAATTGATTGTGAATAGGTCTGTGTGTTACTTCAAAAGGATGACTGAATATTTTACTAATCTTGTGACAAAAAAAAAGTTTAGAACCCCAAATAGTTCAGAGCCAAAAAATGTTAATTTCAGTCATTATAATATCAAGCATTTTCATTTTTTTCTCCTTATACCAGGCTGTTTACAAAAAGTGGTGGCAAAATTATATTAGTGATTTCTAAAGGCAAATTTTATCATTTTTCAATCATGATTTTCTATAAAGATATCTTGTGAGTGACAAGATAGTGGACAAGGTACTTTATAAAATGCCTACATTTAAAAAAATTCTAGAAAGAATCTAGAGAAGCTTAGATGTGATTAGACATGATTAGATGTGTGAGAAGTGATTGTTTTCTACCACATAGAAGTATGATCTGTGACATCTTTTGAAAAAGCAAGTTTAGGTGATCTTAATTAATGCAACCACTTTTCAACGTGGTTGTTCACATCACTGCTAAAGTTTCTAGCAGGCCTACCTCAGAATCTTTATTTCTGTAGACTGTAGAATAAATGGTACTTCAGATAATTAACCCTTAGAGTCGCATACCTGGCAAATTTTGAGTCAGTACTAAAATATGGGATAATTTTCTGTGGAAGGCATGCATTTTTATGGCACAAACAGGAGCAGTGAGAGTTGTTAGAAAAAAAGGGTATTTAGAAAGTTGTAGAGGTGAATTTAAGAGATTAGGAATAATGACTGTCTAGGCAATTTATATACCACCTATATGAATTGAATGAATTGTTTGCTGTTCTCTATTAAAAATAGGGATTGGTTTGAGATATGAAATGCCATCATTAGAAGTACCCCACTCATAGGCTTATGATAACAGAAAAAGGTCTTAAATACATGTTGTTTAATGCTCTGCCACAGGAACTGAAATCAATAAATGTGCTAGAAATATTTAAAATTTCTTTTTGTGTATCATGTAAACATAATTTTGAAATAAACTTATTATTATTAAAAACTATATTTGGTGCTCTTTCTTAGTGGCTCACCTATTACATATTATGCATTATTAAATTTCTTGTTGTTTTATGACATCTGATTCTTGAAACAATGTAATAATGGTATAATTATAAAAAATGGTAATAAAATCCCAAAACAAGCATGTTCTAATCACTGAGGTATAGAATTGAGCTTGTTAAACAATACCTGTAATGAGAATATGTCTGTAGTAACAGTCATAGAGAAATTTTGTGTATATAGTACCATTCTTATGACTTATTAGGCTTAGAATGGTTTGTTTCTAGGACCGCATTGGCTATGGGCGTAGACAAAGGAATCCATGTAGAAGTTAGCGGTCCGGAATACGAAACGTTACAACCGGTGCATGTGTCGAAAATCCTGGCAAAAATTGCTCAAAACGAAAAAGTGGATCTGGTGATTGTAGGAAAACAGGCGATTGACGATGACTGCAATCAGACCGCTCAAATGACTGCTGGTGTGCTGGATTGGCCGCAGGCGACGTTTGCTTCAAAGATCGAAAAGGGCGACAAAGACATTACCGTCACTAGGGAAGTGGATGGAGGCTTGGAAGTGATTAAATCCAAACTGCCGGCTGTGGTTAGTGCTGATTTGAGACTTAACGAGCCCCGTTATGCCACTCTACCCAATATTATGGTAAGTTTTAACATTTAAAAGCATTTACGACGTGCCTAATAAACTTTGTTATAAAAGAAAGCCAAAAAGAAACCAATCCAGAAACTAACCCCCAAAGACTTGGGGGTGGATGTAGCTCCTCGTATCAAAGTAATCAGCGTCGAAGACCCTCCCACTAGACAAGCTGGACAAATCGTACCTGACGTGGACACTCTCATTGCCAAACTTAAAGAAAAAGGGCATTGTTAAATTAATTTAAATCCTGTATTGTGACAAAGAAGTAAGGGTTTCTGAACAAGTGAGAAAATGTGTCTTACTAATTGTATCTACGTGATAAAGTTAGAATAATTACAAGAATAATATCACATAGTTCATTTTAACGCCAATATATTTATCATCAATATCATGTTATTAAGTGCCTTTGTTGAATTTATACAGTCAAATATACTATATCGATTTTTTTATAGTTTTTTCATGGCCCCTAAACTAATAACTCTTATTTTAATTTAGCTTTTAATAAAACTCAATTTTGCAACCATAATATAATACAATAATACAATAGGTTTTTAGCAAACTTATTGAGTTAGCATACACTAAACGGTTTGCAAACCTATTTATATTTATAACATGAAAGAAAATGAATAAGACTCAAATTTAAGTTAAATTAGAAACTTTGAAAAAAAAAACAATCTGCGCCAATGAACATAACATTTGAATAATTACAATAAAGAGAATCACCATTTCTATTTACTTATTACTTAACCAGTGGCGTAGGCACATACCAATTTTTGCACTACTTAGATTAGAAAAAATTCTTCCTTTCTTTCATAAAATAAATACAAATTTATGAAATTATGGTTTTCTTTAAAATCGGGTACATGTTAGTAATAGCAAGTTGGTTTGAGTTAATAATGAATATTTGTTGTATAAACTTAAAAAGGAAAATGAATTAAATTTGCATTGACATTAAAGATAATCCTAGTAGGTACTTAGTAAATATTACGTGCACTTACCTTGAAATAAAGTTACGTTATTTTAATTTATATGGATAACAAATCAAAAGTTAACTTTATAGCGTTAAGTAACTCTTTAACTCAAACTGTTATTATGAGTGAAAGTTCAAATATGAACCAAAAATCCAAGTATTGGTCCCAAATTTTGGCAATTTTTGTTGGTAAGTCCCTCACTTTACGCTATTCTTTGTAACAACACTTTTTTTATAGTGAGTTTAGCCCCTTTGAGTATTGGCCTCCTGTTTGCTTGGAGTAGTCCTTTCAGTGTAGTAATCACCTCAGATAAAGAACACTACAATATTACTTTAGAGGAGGTTTCCTATTTCATTGTAGCTCATCCAATAGGTAACAAACTTAACAAACTTTAGCTTTTAAAATAAAAAAACATTTTTATAGGATTGTTCATAACAATTGCCATACTTTTGCTACTGGGAGACCGTTTGAGCCCTAAGAAAACCTTCTGGCTAATGTCCATACCGCACACTGCCAGCTGGATTATCACGATTTTTGCCAAATCCAAGTGGGAATTTTACGGATCCAGATTGCTGGCAGGACTTGGAGATGCGCTTTATTACACTGCCGGTCCTTCCTATATTGGCGAAATCAGTTCTCCCACTGTAAGAGGATATTTTGGCAATGTCCCTTCGATTGCTATTAACCTGGGACTGTTCAGCATCACTGCCTTAGGTTTGTTTTTTACATTCTTTTTTGTTCCTGTAAAGCTTGTGATTGTGCAAAACATTTCCACAATTAACTTGAGTACAGTTATAAGAGTAGCAAGCGATAAAGTGGAGCTTTTTCAATAAATTGTGCATAAGAATGGGTTTTATTTAACAGTTTAAAGAACACTGCTGTAGAGTTTCACTTTTAGTAAATCAGCTCTGCTCCTGATGGTGAACTAATCCTTCTAAAACCTTGAATTCTAATACAAACAGCACACTTTTGCATAGGGCTCATAAACATTTCAGATTTTTATTGTCTTCGGTTTAGTGGAAATTTCTGGCAGACTATTATCTAGAGAAAAATGTTCTTTTTAAACTCTGAACTAGAGAACGCGCGGAACATCTTTTAAACATCCTTTTAAAACTTCAAGAAGTGTTGGTCTTGTGGATCTGCACTTTCTGAAGAAAATTGTCTTTAAATTACTATGTAATTTAGCACTTTTTAACAACTTTCTTGTTTTTCCAGGTAGCTACCTCAGCATAGCCACCACAGCATACATTTGCATCGGATGCCCAATCCTCTTGGGAGTTTTAATGTTTTTTCTCCCAGAATCTCCTTACCAACTAATAAAAACCAAGAAGTACGATGAGGCTAAGCAAAGCCTGAAATGGTTAACAAGGAAACCCAATGTGGACATAGAATTCTTGAGCCTTAAAGCCGACTTGGAGCGTCAATTGAGTGAAAAAGGAAACTTTAAAGATTTGTTCACTATCAAGAGCAATGTCAAAGCTATTAGAGCTGCATTTTTGCTTCGGTTCTCTCAGCAGTTTTCCGGAATTCCTGTGTTTAGTAATTACACTCAAATGATTTTTCAAATGGCTGGGGGTAGTTTAACCCCTCAGGCTTCCTCCATGATCTTCATCGGAGTGTGCACTACAGTGATTTTGGCTTGTAGCGTTAGTGCAGAACGATTTGGAAGGAAACGCACTTACTTCTGGTCTATATTGGCTTGCGCCGTGGTTTTGTTAGCCATGTCCCTGTGTTTCGGTTTGAATCAGTATGACAAAATCAATATGGATCAAATCAGGTGGTTTCCCTTAACTGGGATGATAGTTTATGTTTTCGTTTACGCTCCTGGAGTAGGGTTGATACCAACTTTGATGCTGACTGAACTGTTCTCTTCCAGCATTAAGTCCAAAGCTATGTGCTTGATTTTGTTTGTTTTTGCAGTAGCTCAGCTGCTTTCAACCTACGTGTTCACTTTGTTGAACACTTCAGTAGGATTGTACGCTCCTTTTTTGTTCTATGGGATTTGTTGTCTGACTGCTGCATGTCTGTCTTTGATCTGGGTTCCGGAAACGAAGGGGAAAACTTTAGAAGAGATACAGCAAGATTTGAAAAAAAGTTAATTGTTTGCAAGATGTTTATCAGTGATTTTAATAAACCTCAAATACCATTATTTTCAAAGTTTTAGTCAGTTTTCTCTATATCGTTACCAAATCTTATATACAAAGGTAACATTTATTATAATTTATTTCTTGTCTATATAAATATGTAAAAATATGTTTAATCGGATATACCTAATACTCAATAACAATAAAATGACACATCCAGTTGATTGACTTGTAAATTATCATTATTATCATTAGGAAAACATGGCATGCCATGCATTGTCATCAAGATACGAATAAAAAATAAAATGCACTGAATACAATACCGTTTTATCTACATCGTGGCGAGCAGAAACTGTCCATATATGGTATTGGTTTAGTTGCTTGGCATGTGTTAAGTTCTTGGTGTATTAAAACAGATAGAAAAGGCCTTAATCGTCAGTTTAAATACACATGTAATGTATATTTAGTATAATTCTACTCTGTCCATGGAGTTTTCCCTGTTCTTCTTCGTAGAAAATGTTTATTTGTCTAGCTTGGAAACAATTTATAACAGTACTCGAATAAACTATTGTTTTATTTACAGCTTAAGCTATTTTTTGAGATGTTGGAAATGGTGCTTTTTCATTTGGAGCTTTTCAGAGAGTCTGCACTGTTCGCACTGATCTACATGGTGTTATGTCTAAGGTCACATCCATTTTTTAGGTCCAAAACTTTTTTGTGGTGCAGGGGACTGAAGCTTAAAATAACTGGAATATAAAAAAATAATAATTCACGACTTTTTGCAGAAATTAGAAAAAATCTTATATGAATTCAACTTAATCAAAAATATCAGACTTTCCATTACATAATAGTTCCTTTTTCATCTCACAGTATCAATTTATACCTATACCCCTGTATAAGTTATAATATCCGTGTAAACAGAATCAAATCTAGTTTATTACAGACAACACGAGTAAGATTTAAGACGATGTCTGAGTGGGTCATGAGACTTAATCGTTAGATTAGTTCACGCCATATGCCACTACCGTAAAAGTATAAAATTATCTTCTGTGTGCTTGATTAAACTCTTCACCTGCTTACTGCTTGTCGAATGTCGATTCAGTATAGTAAATTGAACGTTTACTTTACACACTAAACTTTTCTGGTTATTACATATTTTACAACTGGCGACACTTATAATGGATTGTCCTTTTTGTAAAATGTATTATAATGAATCTATTTAATAGTTTACTATCCTTATATACAAATAATGTAAACTATCCCATCATCATAGGCAGTTTTTCCACCCACTCACAAACGTTAATTAGTTCCCACAATAATGGTTATCGGAAGCAATGATTCAATGGATTGGATAGAGTATACCTGGGGGAATAATATTGAAACAGCTGATTAAATACGCGTGTTTTCTTCCATTGCCAATTCAAATGGATAAAGTTCAACTTTACTCACTCAACTGTCGCATGAATAAATGACAGCATCAAAGATAGAGGTGTTTATTAGTCAAGAAGAGACAGTCGTAGCTAGAGGAATAAATGAACAAACTGCAAACGGAGGATACAATAGCTATCTACTCGTATGATATATGAAGTGTTAAAAAAGTGACCGGTACCTTTACAAAAATTAATTTCATTATTATACAAGTACGTACCTAAATAAATAATGTCACTTTTGACAATCGGTGAATAACTGATCAAATGTCATTGAAAATGGATGGCTATTGGCTATGCAGTAGTTTTGGGCTAACAGTGCAAAAGTACTGATTGTGTAAAAATCATATAATAACCGCCTCTTTCTGCCCCTAGTAACATAATCAGCTATTTTATCCACAACAATGAATTATGGTTTGTTGTCTCTTAAAATTAATTCACTCGAAACTTTATCTTTGCTTGTGGAAGGCAATCTAATCTTTCTGTAAACGATAAAATATTATTTACTATGTATGACTATTGTGATATATTGATTAGTATTATCGTCTTGTGAAAAAAGTGATATCAATTCTGTAGGGAATGCAAGTGTACAGGATGTCTCAAATTTGATAGTTTTTCAGGG
This sequence comes from Ips nitidus, assembly GCA_018691245.2. Lineage (NCBI taxonomy): Eukaryota > Metazoa > Arthropoda > Insecta > Coleoptera > Curculionidae > Ips > Ips nitidus. The sequence continues at coordinate 2,090,660 of CM042788.1, forward strand.
TAAAACTAGCAAAGATAGGGTGGTATGTGTTCACAAATCATGACCACGATGGTGCAGTCGTATTTTCTACAGCTGCCTTTGTTTCTGAGCTTACCACTCTGTAAATCAGGGTAACCAAGGTATGGCTGCACCATCATTCGTTTTACCTAAAATCAAGAACAGCTTTGCGAAAATCGCATCGATTTATCTTTTCCAGTTTTCAACATACTGAACCAATAAAATCTATAATGTGGCCTGTAGTCTAAGATGCAAATCGGACATTCTAATTAAAATTTAATTTACTGTAAACTAACGGCATCTTTGGCTTAAACTTATTTTTGTCAGCTAATTTCATAGATATTTAAACACATTGAAAATGACCAAAAATTACTGTTTTCAAAGTGAGTTTGTTTACAGCTTCTGTGTTAATCTTAGTGATTTTTCTGCGTTTTTATAAAATCCACGATTTTTAATCTATAAAGGTTGTTGAGAAAAAGTGCATTACCAAGATACCAATTTAAACATCAAATGAAACAAGAGTGTTCAGTTTTAGTAAGTGTTTACTCATTTACTTGATTCGTATAATAAAACTGTTTATACTCTATATAGACTAAGCTTTATTCATCAATGGAATATAGAACACAGACATATCAGAAAACCAAAACCATAAAAAGAACATAAGCAAGTATCCGTTCTATTCGGTTCGGCGGTAGGTAATTAACGATAGGAACGGGTATATGCATTCGAAATGCGGTGACAGAGGAGAACGTACCCAAATATGGCCTTAAAAACGACAAGATCACTGAAAAAGGATCGAAATCGTCGCTTGGCCATATGCGATGGTCTTGTCCAAAATTAAAGGATACGCGAGAAATAACGGGCAGTTATTTATAATTGGATAACAATTTCACAAGCCGTTAATGGAAAGTTTACTTCTTTAATTATTAATAAAAAATAGAATGCCTTTAAAAACACAAATTTATGCGCCAGCAAGAAGAACAGAGATAGTCTTAACTAACTTGAAAAAAAAAACAGAAATTTCAAGCGTTTGTGATTCAAAATGAAGATTCTTATTCAGTAAATATGTCTCAAAGAAAGTATATGATAAGAGATGCAGAATATCTGGGACAAAAAAGCTAACACAGATTCCTGGGGAGAAACATATAACGATTTAGCTTAAATTGTCTAATAAGTATTCTTTTGCCAACCAGGCGGGTAATCTTCTTGACAAAAACATGGATTTGTCTCCACTTCAAAGAAGCCACAGGGCAGTCACTGTTCTACACATTATTATCTAATCTGCCATCCATGCACTATTTATATAAATATTATTTTAATATTGGTCTACCAAAAGATACCTTAAAATCGCTCTATTATTATTCCAGTTGCTACTTCTGCATTCTCTTGCGGACAACGCCCAGGAACTTCCTATTGACGAGGATTTTTTTTCAAAAATTCGTTTTTAAGTTGTTAGTTTAGTTATTAAGAGATAAAGTTGATCCAGAAACATCCTGCCTGTGTCTTATATGATATATTGACTTTGTAACCGTGCATGAGATCTCCTGACCTAGCTTCCCTTAACTTTTTGAACTCTTATTAAACGGCGTTTAAGTTAAGAACTATTAATAAACCATTAGCAACTTTTATTAGCACTATAAATATGATCAGATAATAAAGTATTGTCGGATTTTTTAATGACATTTGATTAAATTGATCGTATCATGACAAACTTATCAAAAAGCTTAACAGAACAGTTTATTGTTTACGTGCAGTTTTAAATTGCTGATGTAATAAAAGCTTAGTATACTTGTACTTTGCTAATCTACAGTGTGTTCGTATATTAGAAACTTCGTAAAAATATGGGTTTGGGGGAGAGTTACGCAAAATGAACGTCATCACTGAATTCCTCATTCTCGATTTAGTAAAAAACGAGTACAAACTTTATTTTTTACGAAAATGTCAACTTGCTATAATCTAAAGTGTCAGTGTGTTCAATTTTTGATAATTAATTTGTCATGCTTTACACAATGAGTGACAAACACATCACGAAAAGAAAAATAATTAAAATAGCTACAATCAGTTTTTTCTGTTTATTAAATTTTTAGTTTTTAAAAACGGTTAAGCTAAAATTTAGGCTTATAAATCACCTTGTATATTTTATCTTTTATTCAAACTTGGAATTCCTATAATAATAACCTTTAAAGTGTCATAGGAGTAATGTTCAATTTTTGATAATCGACAAGCGGCATAACAAACCCTTTGAATCATTAGTTATCTTTACACAATGAGTTCACCATGACAAACACATCACGTAATCTTTAAGTACCAAAATCAGTATTTTGTCACAACTTCCGTAACTGCTGGTTTATTATTATCTTTCTTACAAATAAGCGTATTTAATTTGTGTTTTAAATGTCGAAAGACCATCGATAATGAGATTGTTAAAATAGCATATCCTGTATATTTATCAGAAAGGACTTTGCAAGCCATTTCAATAAACTTTCCTACGTTATGTTTTCCCTTTGACTCTTTGAATACAAAACTGGTGGTAATACTAACTAAACAGTAAAAAGATCACATAACGTCAAAAATTATTCCGTAGAAGATTTGGTAAACCACATTTTGTCAACGAGTAATCTTGACCGTAATGTGCAAACTTGCAAGAATATTCAGCAAAACATGTGTCGCTAGGTTATCATCCTTATTCTTTTCTGCTTTACTCTCTCACCGAATAACCTCTTTTCTTCGATGATTTCATAGTCGAATATTTTCACATCTAGAGAAAGAGTATAAATAACAGGTTTTCGATAGCGGTTACAGGATCTCATTAGTGATATGTGTTTCCTAAACACTAAATTTGTATATCATTTAATTATAATATACAAATGTGGTTTATAATTATTGCTTGTAAAATTAGTTGTTATCAACGATGTTTTTAATGAGATTGAAAATAAAAATTTGTTTTTTTTAGAATCGTCATTCACATAATGCGAACACTGACAAGAGAAAAAAACATGTATACTGTATTCAATCGAAACTAACTAATAAAATCGATGATTTAATCGACGATTTTTAACGAGTTTTTGGAACAAATGTTTGAGATACAGTACCTCGGTAACGTGAAGAGTTAGACAGGCGAGTTTTGGCTCATTTTGTAGTATTTTTTATTCTCATTCATCCTCAAATTGATAGGAGTTCAAATAAAAAAGTTACAGCCTTTCAAAAATACAAAAAATGACAGTTTTGGTAAAAAGTGCATTTTTGGAAAAAAATTATTTTGCTCCATAAGGTGTCCAATGCACAGCAAAGGGTATATTTATACCAAAGGACCTCAAATTAGGTGAAATAATCACTTTGAACTTTTCGAAAATTCGAAAAATGCTCCAAAAACCTTAAATTAGGTGAAATAAGTGCAAAAAAAGCACTTCAAACTTTTTTTATTTTTAAAAAAAATTAGGGGTCTTTTTTAACTACTTTTTGAGATAACTAGAGATCTCGGTAACCTGAAGAGCTAGAGCCAGGCACACACACACTGGACTAATACATTTTAGGAGTAGTAACAATAGTAATCGTTTAAAAGTGAGTCATCAAAATATTCAAAATTCATTGATCTACACGACCATGACGCACTGCCTTGCATGGTGCTTACAATTTGGTCATTTGCATATTAGCAAATTGGAGTGCGTCACATCAGAATTCGGAATACTGTGTATAGAAAAAAAAAACGAAAGTGTAAGTAAATCTGCTGCCAGAATCCATTTACAGAACAAGTTAGTAGCAAAACAATTTTATGTCACAACAATTTTGTGAATCTGTGATTCAGGAATTGCATTATTTCTGGAAAATTTAAGTGACACCAACGTAATAACACTGCCTTAGTTTACAGGAAATAATGTGTGTCACATATGTTTCAGCGTGTGAATTTGTTTTGCGGATATTTAAAAATTTTACCAAAGTCTGTTATTATTATTAAGTTAATTAAGTTGATATCCATAATTATATTTTACAAGCAGTCTGTCTGTCTGTATTTTCAAAAAAGTTACATTACGAGCACGTTACGAAAGTACTGTAACGATTTTTCGTTCCTAGGACAAGTCTTTACTTATTCGCTACGTTTGATCAAATCTTCATCAGGCCTCAGAATGTAGCATCAGCTGCAAAATGTTGATCACCCAATGGAAACAAAACCACTATCTGTGCATAAAAACAGATGAGAAAACATCATTATTGTGTCACTATGTTGTGAAAAAAAGTTATAGTTTGACCTGCCTCAAGGAAGAGGGTCTGGGACACCCCACAAGGCTATAAAACGCATACGTCTCTATTTTATGCGATTATCAAAGAGAACCCTCCACTTTTTCAAATGATTTTCGTGTAATTATATAATTAAATGGGTATACATACTAAACTAACAAAGATTCGATACGACTACGTGCTAAATGCAGTAAGTTGTCCTATAAAGTGAGTCATCATTCATTGATCTAATACGATGACGCACTAACTTGATACCTCTATTGTTTGTCATTTACATAAGTAAATTGAAGTGCCTAGTCATATCTCAGTCGTTATAGGCTACAATGATGGATATTTCCTAAATTTGAAGTTTCCGTAGAATTGTAGTTATGAAGCAGCAGAACGCAGTTTGCATGTTAATTGATTCCAAAGCATCTGTTGTTTAAAATTGCTGTCAGTAGTTTTTTTTTTCAAGTATGAACGGATTTCATATTATTTTATAGCCCTTGATTTCAATTTTTAATACTAAAACAGTGGAACAGATTTGTAAATATTTAAAAGACTAATTGCCATCAGAGTTGATTACTCAGTTGACACTTGGGCGGTTCAAAGTTGATTCAGGTCATTTTCAAGCAATATTGCATAGCAGCAAATAAATATTCAAACAAGTGTATTTTTACAAGAATACTTTCTGGTTTCCCTAACCAGAAGACACAGGTACATAGAGTTGAGTTTATCAGTACTCAGTTTGGCATCTTACTGTAAAGTGTGAAGTGAACATTTCTTATAGACTATTAAAACTACTTAATAAAAAATATAAAACCCTTTTTGAGTGTAAAAGAAGCCACCCTACTGATACAAGGCATGATTTGGTCTTAATGTGCCTTTAGATATGGTGTTAATATGACAAAAACCAGCATAAACCAAGCAAGTCAATTCCTAGTTTATACATTTTTAGTCCCTAATAAAGCTAAAAAGTACTCTACTTGTACTTATTAAAAAAAATCTATAATTTGTCATTGCAACATATGAAAGCTTAAACGGCTTAACCGAGTATATTTCTGTATAAACAATTAAAAAATCATATGGTTCTATAAAGATAAACAGCAATAAATTACTTAGTCATCGTTGATTGATTGTAACAACAAAAACATTTAACAGAAAAATCCAAATGTTACAAAAATAAGCTTTTAAACGGTTTTAAAGACAAACTGAACGTTTCACTATTCACTGTGCTTCTGGATGTCATAACAGCTAAGAAGTAAACAAAAATTTGGAACTATGCTCGATTTCAACTGAAAGTCTAGACGTGGGAGTCGTAACGGTCAAAATCACAAAACTTGGGTTTCTGCTTCGTATTCCCATTCGAATAATAAATACTCAGCGTAAAGGATGATGATAACCTTGCGTCATTTGCCTTTAATAAAAATTCCAACGGAAATTGCCATGTTGAAGAGCTATATAATTTTAATCCTTGAAAAATGTTTCTATTTGGTACACTCAGAAAAAATTATCAAAATTTAAATCACTTTACCATTACTTTGTCTATGTTTATTAATAATTTGTTATACAACTCTATTACTATCATTATTATTTATAATATACTATATATGTTACTTTTCTATCATTGAGCTGTCACCTCCTCAACTTTTGAACGCTTTTGAAGAATCGACTTGTAACTTTCCCTGAAATGCATACACTATCTAGAAAATCGTTCTAAATCGAACCTCTAAACAATACACTTGGTTTATTCCAGGAAAACCCCCTCACCCCTATTTTACTTGTAATTGTAGATAACAATTTCCCCCTTATTGTCTGATTTTTGTTGGTTCTCTAAGCGGATGACTCATATACCATTTCATATACAGCTGACCGTGACCCTGGTTTTCTCCCTCCCAGAGATTCAGGGATTGGTCTGAAGGAAATTTAATATAAGTTAAACTGCTCTAAATCGATAATAGTAATGATTTTAATTACATCTCAAAACTGTAAATTGTAAACGTTTTTGGACTTAAAATTTTCATTGAAACCACATGTAAACTGACTAAACTGCTGATCATCTCAACCAACGTCCGGAGCATTTTCCAGCTCATTTTTGAAGTGGATTTCATTTAAAAAAAAAAAACATAAGTTTGGTTTGTTTTTTTGGGACATCCTGTATAATTCAATTAAGTTGCGTTCAAATTTTTAGAACAAATTCTACAACCTTTGTATAAGCATTTTTTTTTTCTAAAATCATAAACAAAAAAGTTAAAGGGAGAGCCGTTTATAATGAGATACCTATAATAATGAACTATTTATTTGGTATTTGATGGTCTCTATATGGAAATAAACAAACTTTATAATTGATTCTGGTTTAAAAAAACTGTTTTGTTTCCACACTGTATAAAATTTAAGATAGTAAGTGGGAGGTGGTCTTAAATTAGATGCTCTCAGCGATTCTGGGAATAAATATGTAGAAAATCTTATAATACAATGGAACATCGTTAGAAAGGGGCTGGGACGTCTTTTAAAAAGGTGAGGCTCCAAATTACACTTTGATTTAGTCTTTCTGAACTTAAAAGTAAGATTATATACCTACAGCTTAGAACACGTGCACCTTTACATAGGTAAATCACTTTTATTTTCAGCATTGCTATTACTATTCTTGACATTTCATAATTTCTCAATAAAATCCTTTCAAAATAGTAAAATGTATGCATTTTACCAAAATCTACTTTTGACTCGTTATTTCTTATTATAGTTGTTTAGTATACTTGTGCTAGGTGTCCCATGACCATAAGTAATGGGAAAAAATTTAATGGTCGATTTCTGGGATCAAAATAATACGATTTACATGAACGGTGAAGGGAAACAGAAATACAGAGACAGGAAAACGTTTATTGGGTAATTGCGCAAAAAGGTGAAGCATAAAGGAACAAAGATGATAACCTGGCGACACGGTTTCTGCTTTTTGGCTTCAGAACAATAATAATTAAAATTAATAATAAATTAAAATTCAGAAAGATATACAGAGAGTTAAAGTTATTTTTTTATGATTTTCTTCAAATATTATGCCTTTTTCTGGTATTGGCGTTTCAAGTTAAGATCGCAGCGCCAGTTGAACTAAAATCAGGCAAAACGTTCCTAACCTAACATTATAAATAATATGACACTGTCACTGTCAAAATCAATGTAAACAAACAGAGAAATGACAGCTGTGGAACAATGCAATCGTTTAATTTACTTTATTCTAGATAATTCATCAGTATACAGGGTGTCCCAAATTTGAGCAACAAACAAAAATCTGTTTGTATCGATATTCACCAGTTCAGAACGGACGTTGAGCGGGCACGACTATCTCTTAAGTAAACATCTTGAAACGTCAATGGCTTATTTAATTTTGGTAAAGTGTTTTGGGAGATGTGAGATATAACAATGATCAAAATTTGCTTTCTCGATCTTTCTCCTGAACAGTTTGGTATAACACCGTACCTAAATAATTAAAAAAGCGGAACCAGACCTGAAAACCGCCTAAAATTTAGGCTACTCATGTGAATCGTCGTTTTAGGAGCGTCACTAAAAAATGAGCACAAATTACTACTACTACAATAATAATATTAATAATATTTATTATTAGAAATGCTGAAACGGTTTATTATTTATATAAAAGACGAGATTTCACGAATCGAAAAGTATCGATAGTTTGGAAATCAATCTTTTCTTACACTGATTTTTAATATCCCTAATATCCTAATAATCTGAGCAATTATTAATTACTATTCCCGATTTTAAAGAAAATATGATAAACATGGCAACGACGGTTTTCATTCAATTCCTATCAACCATCCAAAACCAAGCCGGTGGCACGAGATAGAATGAAATGCCGCTAACCAAACGGACCAATCACGATGAGCGCCGAGTTTTATGCCCATATATGGTAACGTTAGTGAATACGCCGAGTGGGGCGGACGAATCCATTTTGCCCGGCACGAGGGGAGTACCCACCATTGTATAACCCTGTTTAAGGTGTTTTATGACTTTTTACCTGGCAAAAATTAAAAAAAATGACATTTTAACGTCAAGCTAGTACTGAATTGACGTGGCTTCGAACTTAAAAAAAGGTTTTTGAAAAGAAAAAATTTGAATATTGTCACCGTCCGCACCTCAATCTTAAAAGTCGATACGGTCCGACCGGCAATCCAACCGCCGCATGTCATTATCCCTTTCGTTAGTTGTTCGTTTCGTTTGATTCTTCGTTATCTTGTGACGTGTCTGTTTTAATCGGTAAGTAGCTGATATTCTGGTTTTGTAGTTTATTGTACCCTCATTACATTCCTAAAGTCTATTCGAAGTACTTAATCTGCGCGAAAATCCCACCGTCAAATCCCAATCGCGCTATAAATATTTGCCGGGTCCCACCTGTTTTATTTGGGAGTTCCCGTCTGCTATTTTAAAAAAAAAAACAGGAACAAGTGGTTCACTGCCTAATTATAAGAAACTGTTTATTTATATTTTGATAGAGAATTGCTTGGAAAGACGCCAAGTTTAATCCTACCGTTGATTGAATATAAACGATGATTTATTAGGTGGGGTCATTGTTGGTTTTTAATCATAGTAACAGTTCATTGTTGCTATTAAATTACTAATTATGTGTTGATTAAATCCAATAAAAATCACTTTTACCAGCAGGAGAAAATTATTATAAATCACCTACCTAGAAATATCAAGTTCAATTTCATTCATTCATAGTTTCTTTGGTCTATTGTTTTATGTTATTATGAGCTAAATTAGTACAATCGTTATTATTCAGTATTTAGTAGTATACTCTGCCAGTGTCCTGACTCCCATTTGGTCCATGAAAAAGAAACAAATTGTGGGTGTCAGGAAGTGTCATAATCGCCTGAACAATCAACCAATGGAAACCGATATTTTTCTGATTTTATGTTGGTTAGGGATTAGGAGTTTAAATAATAGCGGGTCACGTGAGATATACTGCAATTCGCATATGAAAAGGTCACGTGACAAGTTGTCAAAAGAAGTCATCAAGTGTGCCTTGAGCATGTATGCAACTCGCCACACATTAAACAATTTTGTCACAAATTTGCCAAGACAATATTAATGTTTTACAGTGTATTTTATGTTAATTAATATGTAATAAACCTTTCTCAAAAATATGAATGTAAATTCACCACTTCTTATTAAAAAATTATGTTAAAGTATCTATCAAATAATGGGTTTTCTAGTATAAATTTATGATTAGAATCACAATTTTATTTTTTGCTCGAAAAACTAAGTATGTTTACCACAATATTACAAGAAAGTTTCTGTATCGTTTTGTCAACTTTGACATGCTATTTAAGTATGTCAACCATAGAATACCATCTAAGTACACCAACAACTAACCGTGGTTGAAATAAATTTAATTAATCTGGAAATTATCCAGGAAATTAGGGGGTGAAGGCCAAACCTATACCATGCCTAGAGAATTGGATTTTAAAAGCAGAAAGTTGTGTCCGAAAATGCATTGTTGCAGAGATACAGGGTGATAAAGCTTTAGATTTTTTAAAGGTTTTATTACACAACTTCATTCAGTCGTGACAATGGGGGTGAAAAAGTAACACCCTGTACATTTTCATTGTGGAGATCCTAGAGAGTATGTAGGTAGACAAATTGAACTTGATATTTCAAAAATGAATGAAGTTATGTAATATAAACATTATCACCCTGTATCTCGGTAACAATTCATTTTCGGACACAACTTTCTGCTTAAAATCCAATTCTCTAGGCATGGTATAGGTTTGGCCGTTTAACCCTGACTCACCCTGTAGAATAAACCCAGTAGGATACGTGAAAAATTAAGTTTAAACAGCACATACATGCTCATTTATATTAATGAAACCATAAGGTTTGTTAAAGCTCGTTTTGAATTTATTTAGGGGATCCATCATATTTTAAACCAAGTTTAAGTTAAAGGTGGCTCAGGCTGTCACAATACTCAATAGAAATGTCACTTAACCTCACTTGAACTTGATTTAAACTCAGCTTAAAGTCGACGGTGCAAATGACCGTTAGATGTTGAAGTATTACTCAAAATTATAAAATTGGAAGAAAAGAAGATAGGTCTTAAACTAAGACTTAAAAAAAGCCAAGTTTACTGCTAAACTAGTAACTAGTGACCTGTTCTAAGAAATGCCATTAAAATAGTACTGTAATACACTAGACTAAGTTGCATTTAAAAATTTAAATTCCAGCATCTAAATGACCGTTATACCTAGTTCGCGGACTTGATAAACTGGGTTTTAACCAATCACACTAATTATATGACATCAAACGTTTAAATATTTCCAAAAATTCGTTAATAAACAGTATGAATCTTCAGTCTGATGATTTTCTGAAAGGCTTCAAACCGAGTGGTAGGGGGGGAAGAGAATCGATGCAATGCAAGACCATATATGGAAATCTTGTTCGGGATTGGTTCGCTGTGCCGGCTATCTTGCGCGGTAGTTTCGGTGGGGCGCGGATTTATAAAACGAATGCGGCTTTTCGATTTTACCACATTTCTGTCTTGTGATATTTTAGAGTGAGTACGGCTGTGCTTGCACGAGTTAACTTGATTTGATTCAACCCTTCAGCTTTTACAGAAAAAGTAAGTGTGCGGTCAATTATTAGTGCCTTTTTAAGTTTTGGGTGCGCCTTTTAGTTGTGATTTGTGTTTTAGTTTTTCTCCCCTGGATACATATCATCATTTTGCCTTTAAAAAAACCTGTTTGATCGGATCATCTGAAACAAGGTGGGAGATATATTCTGGAAATTTCGGTCTGTAGTTCTAACGGTCATTTTGAAATCGCAGTTTTTTTTTTCATTTATTCCGTTAAAAAACGGTTTTTCTAGAATCTGCTACAAGTTTTCCAGAGTGTAACTTCCAAGATGGTGTACCTTATTTTTTACAGCAGTATCGAATTAGTAGTAGTAAAGAAGTAACGACATTTTTTTAAAAGTCTAGACTGAAAGTAGGGCGTGTCTCTGATTTTCAATAGCCCAACTTGGCAACGCCGCAGACTAGTCACGCTAACTCTTGCATGACGTCACTCGAAGTCCATGACCCTGGTTTTCTTCTTCAATGAAACAAGCTATTTTAGTAACGTCACTACTAATTTTAGATTATTTTTTTTTTACTTTTGTACCAGAAAGCCTTTAAACAACAAAATAGTGACGTCAGGCAAAGTGAAATGTAGGCAGCCATATTATAGTCCAGTCCTATGCACCGAAAGTCATTTTGATTAAGTCTGAAGTTTATACTGTGAATGTTTGTATAGGATTTATCACAGTCCAAACGTTATCAGTGCTCTAATTTTCTTGTATTGTATAAGGTTAGTTATACGCGAAAATAGATTCACAAGTAACCAACACTTTCTATTTTGCAAAATTAGGCTTTTACAGAACCACAACAAATACGTTTTTATGTCCCTTAATTTATATTTTAACTCACACAAGACACTTAATTAACCAGGTTTTTTTTAGTTCATTATTTCTATAATCTTATTTGGGTTGTTCACCTTTCTTATATACTTTTTAAAAAACCGAGTAATCTTTTTTTTGCTAGTACAAGCAATGATTGACATAATTATTATGTTAACGAATAGAGTGCACTTCATTAACGTCATTTGAAAATTAATAGCTTGAGAAACAATGATTGCTGATTTTTGGCAACCATTAGATAACATGTTTTTGAGTTCAAGTTTCCTATATCTACACTTTTTGCCTGTCAGCTTCAGACTTGTAAGAAATGGCACAACATACACAAACAAAAATAGCAAATACGTTATTGATTGAAGTAGTTTAAAATTATTGCATTTTTGGAACATTTTGATTTGTACTTATTACAATTTTTATGGAAACTTACAAGTATATTTCTACAATATTTATTTTTTCTCATTCAGGTAAGTAAAACTTGTAGATGTGCCAAAACTTTAAGTTATCATATTTTTCATTAATGAGTAGGTGAACGTTCCCATTTATTAGTTAATAGTACTTGTGACGTTTTATTTATAAAACTTTTTTTCTTTCAGAATACTAACAACATTTCAACATGTGTGACGAAGAAGTAGCCGCATTAGTCGTAGACAATGGATCCGGTATGTGCAAGGCCGGTTTTGCCGGAGATGACGCTCCTCGCGCCGTCTTTCCTTCCATCGTTGGTCGCCCCAGACATCAAGGCGTCATGGTCGGTATGGGTCAAAAGGATTCATACGTGGGTGATGAAGCCCAGAGCAAAAGAGGAATCCTCACTCTAAAATATCCCATTGAACACGGTATCGTCACCAACTGGGACGATATGGAGAAAATCTGGCATCACACTTTCTACAATGAACTTCGAGTGGCCCCTGAAGAACACCCAGTCCTTCTGACTGAAGCTCCATTGAACCCTAAAGCCAACAGGGAAAAGATGACCCAAATCATGTTTGAAACCTTCAACACTCCCGCCATGTACGTGGCTATCCAAGCTGTACTGTCTTTGTACGCTTCTGGACGTACCACCGGTATCGTACTTGACTCCGGAGATGGTGTCTCTCACACTGTACCCATCTATGAAGGTTATGCCCTTCCCCACGCCATTTTGCGTTTGGACTTGGCCGGTCGTGACTTGACCGACTACTTGATGAAGATCTTAACCGAAAGAGGATACTCATTCACTACCACCGCTGAGCGGGAAATTGTACGTGATATCAAAGAAAAATTGTGTTATGTTGCTTTGGACTTTGAACAAGAAATGGCTACCGCCGCCAGCTCTAGCTCCCTTGAAAAGAGCTACGAATTGCCCGACGGACAAGTCATCACTATTGGAAATGAAAGGTTCCGTTGTCCTGAAGCTTTGTTCCAACCCTCATTCTTGGGTATGGAAGCCGCTGGAATCCATGAAACCACCTACAACTCCATCATGAAGTGCGATGTCGACATCAGGAAGGACCTGTACGCCAACACTGTCCTCTCTGGAGGTACCACCATGTACCCTGGTATTGCTGACCGTATGCAGAAGGAAATCACCGCGTTGGCTCCTTCCACAATGAAAATCAAAATCATTGCTCCCCCAGAAAGGAAATACTCCGTCTGGATCGGAGGTTCCATCTTGGCTTCCTTGTCTACATTCCAGCAAATGTGGATTTCCAAACAAGAATACGACGAGTCTGGTCCTTCCATCGTCCACAGGAAATGCTTCTAAGTTCATTAGTTGTTTATTTATTTATTTTTTCGGATGTATCGCCCGCATTCCATATTACACGCATTTTGTATTATATTTCGCTATGCGAGAGGTCGTCGTGCGACTGAACTGCCATTTTAATATGGAAAACAACATTTAAGACCCTTAATTTCGTATGCACTAGGCCAAAGTATTATACTGTCATTATATTTTTTGTATGTAATTACATGTTGTGCAGAATAAGACTCTTTATTTTACGTATAAATATTTGTAAGCCAACAAGAAAAATGAAAAATAATTAATAAAAAAATTGTAAAATTTGATTTACTTAAGGGTTTTTGTTCCACCATCTAATTTACCTTATCAGGGTTAGTTTTTTGGAAAAATATTTTTCTTCAAAGTTTTAAGCGAAACTGCTTTCATCATAACATATTTTACATAACGTTGAAAAAAGTTACTTAAATTTCTGTTTACATTCATTGTAAAAGAGGTAAGTATTCGGTGGTCGTATCCGAAACAAAACAAGTGTTTTCTGTTAATTTGGCAGCATTTGTCAATTAATTTCACTCATATAATAACATAACTCACACAAATCGAATACTGTAATTAGTTTTGAGCCTAATTTATCCTTTAAGATAAAAGAATTCTATTTGGTTCTGTGACGACCACTTTAGCACCCATAAAGTTAGTATTAAACTTGCAAAATGCTTTGGTTTAATAATTTATGTAACTACTTATTCTAGGACTATCTGTGTTAACCATTTTAATATTTATCCAAAAATATAAAATACACTCAAAATTAATATGTATAAACATCACAGAATGAGATTTCAGTGGATGATGTTATATCAGTGACATTAATTGTCAAATAGTAGGTTTTGTAAATAATGCTGCCAACATAAATGCTTATCCTCTTAAAACTGTACTTTAATCAGTACTCCAGTTGTGGCATTTTTATGCCAAACCAAAAAGAGTAAGAGTAAAGTGTCAAAGATATTATTTCTAATGTTTTTTTTTTAATTAGCTACAGGTTTTATTCTGTAAACTAAAAAGTATTCATTGGCAATTTTCATTCCTCAAATACTGATAAGTGGTCCATCATAAATAATACTGAACAATTAGGATTTTGATTGGATTGAAAATTAAGGTCATTATCAGTTAACTAAAAAGTACATTTTCATTCATTAAACAATTTGATTACAATACTGTGGGAAAATTTTAAATCTATTCAGTATTTAAATACATGGGAGATTAAGAATAATGGATTTTGTGTTTGTATTCTTTGGTCTGTACGCTTGGTTTAATTTGAAAACTACAGAATTGTACGCATATAAATGTTTCGCATCAAACGCTTTAAAAACTTTATGCAATTTAATCGGTTTACTAATTTTGATTTTGAAGTTTGTCTTTTACATAATTTACAAGTGAATACAAATCTAGAATCAATCCAAAATAGGTATACTGTATACTTTTTAGTTGTATAAAATTGTGTAATTTTGTCTTGATTCCTTGTCAGCAATTTACTAAACAACCTCCGTGCAAATCTTTGCCAAAACTAGAACTTTGTCAAGGTTATGTTCCTATACGTTTTATGGTTGCCATTAAAAATTTGATGGCCGCCTTTAACCGACCTTCTTCTCATATACGTGGTCAACGTGGTTCTTTTTATGGAGTGGAGATAATTGCAATGTCACAATCGTCAGCGTTTAAATAGATGTCAATATTAGTTCAATGTCAGCGTTATGAACGTTTCCATCTAAAGATGTACAGGGCGCGCCACGTAAAAACGTATATTTTAGGTAAAAAAATGCGCCCACATAGATGGAAACTGTTTTGCTTGGTTTAGACAGCAAACTAAAATAAAATAAGAAATTTGTGGAAAGTTTATGCAGTCAAAGTTCACAAACATTCTCAATTTAACCGTTCAATGGAGAAAAATCACAAATTACCTCTTATCATAATCAAAACAGCCTTTTCCATTAAAATCAACAAATAATAGAGAGAAATGCGATTTATGTTTAATTTTAGACGTTTATAATTTACGTTTACTGCTAGCAGCAGAATAAAAGTTGTTATTTATTTTATTTTATTTGATGTATAAACCAGTCAATTTAGTGTTGTCTGTTTAAGGTTAATTTGCTTCTTTTTGATACTAAATTAAATCTTTATCAGCTGCAATAGAAAACCGAGGATACTGGGTATTGTAATAACAGTGGCATTCGGCTTTTCTTTTCAAAAAAATCATTAGAAAAGTAAGTAAGTAAGAACGTACTCCTAAAGTAATTTATCCTCTTCCACAGATGGCTCTTTTTAAAAAAAAATACTATTTTACCACCTTGTTCAAAAAAAGTTGTTGTCAAAAGTACTAAAATAACACAATATTTCAACTTAAAACTGTAAGTTCATCTGCAGATGAATCCCTTTTTTCTGATTAACATTAAGTAATATATTTTTCTTGATTGAAATATGTGACTAATTTTATTTTTTTATTTGTTTCAGAATAAACAGCCAATATGTGTGACGAAGAGGTAGCCGCATTAGTCGTCGACAATGGATCTGGTATGTGCAAGGCCGGTTTTGCCGGGGATGACGCTCCCCGTGCTGTCTTTCCATCAATCGTTGGTCGACCAAGACATCAAGGTGTCATGGTTGGCATGGGACAGAAGGATTCCTATGTTGGTGATGAGGCCCAGAGTAAGAGAGGTATTCTCACACTAAAATACCCAATTGAACATGGAATCGTGACAAACTGGGATGACATGGAGAAGATTTGGCATCACACTTTCTACAATGAACTTCGAGTTGCTCCTGAGGAACACCCTGTTCTTCTTACTGAAGCACCCTTGAATCCTAAAGCTAACAGGGAAAAAATGACTCAAATTATGTTCGAGACCTTCAACACACCGGCCATGTATGTGGCCATCCAAGCCGTACTCTCATTATACGCTTCTGGTCGTACAACTGGTATTGTGCTTGATTCGGGAGACGGAGTATCGCACACTGTTCCAATTTACGAAGGTTATGCTCTTCCTCACGCTATTCTTCGGCTGGATTTAGCAGGTCGTGATTTGACAGACTACCTGATGAAAATTCTTACTGAGCGAGGATATTCATTCACCACCACTGCCGAAAGAGAAATTGTACGTGACATTAAGGAAAAGTTATGCTACGTTGCTCTGGACTTCGAGCAAGAAATGGCTACTGCTGCAAGCTCTAGTTCCCTAGAGAAGAGCTACGAATTGCCTGACGGACAAGTGATAACCATCGGCAATGAAAGATTCCGTTGCCCCGAAGCACTATTCCAGCCTTCTTTCTTGGGCATGGAAGCTTGTGGTATTCATGAAACCACCTACAATTCCATTATGAAATGCGATGTAGACATCAGGAAGGACTTGTACGCCAACACTGTCCTCTCTGGAGGTACCACCATGTACCCTGGAATTGCTGACCGTATGCAGAAGGAAATCACCGCATTGGCTCCTTCTACAATGAAGATCAAAATTATTGCTCCTCCAGAAAGGAAGTATTCAGTTTGGATCGGTGGTTCCATTTTAGCTTCGTTGTCCACCTTCCAGCAAATGTGGATATCTAAACAGGAATACGATGAATCCGGACCTTCCATCGTTCACAGAAAATGTTTCTAAGTTCGCCACTATTACATTTGTGTTTTTTTTTATAAGTCTGCATTCCAGTGCGTAGTATTTGCTTAATTTTTTGTCACAGGCAGTTTGCGAGTTTTTCTACTACTTATGATAAAATGGTCCTATTCTGTTTGGGAGGAGAAAAATCTCGCGTATTTAGAACATTAACTTATCTAAATAGTAATAGCATCAGGGATGCAACTTTAATATTGATAAGGAATCGACTGTATTTAAAGGACAGCAGGCCCGCCTAGTGTATTATTAATAATAATGTTTTGTAAGTTAATATTACTAGAGGAAACGTAGGCCGTATTAATAAAATATTAAACAAAAATTATTATACTTTTTTATTTGCTGCTGTACTTATATTTCCGACAGTTAAAATTATTAGGAATTACAAAAATAGCTATTTTTATAATTTTGGCATATAAAGTGACACTTTTCAAAACTGATTAGAGTGTATAGATTCGTAACTACTTACTAAAAGTAAAACGTTTTGTCACTCTAATCAGTTTTGAAAAGTGTCACCTAAAAAAAAATTGAATAGTGTACCTAAGCATCACCAGCTATCCTGATCTCAGACAAATTAAAGGTTTCCTTACTGTAGTTTTCGAAAAAGTGTGACAGAAACTTTTAACACACTTAGTTTTGCTGATTAAGTGTTGAGTCATCTTTTTTCGTTTGATTTTTTTCCTACAAATTTCTTACTATTTATGTATTGTATTTTATTTAATCTCTCCTCACCTACCGATACATTGAGCACAAACCAAACAAACTAGCCTTTTTCGCTTTTTTTAGTTGTCCAAAAAAATAATATGAGAACAGTAACGTCTTATGGAGAGGTTACGGTGTATTCAACTTCAACATTCGATAATGGGGGGCGCTGGCTTACGGCTTGGAACTTTTGACATCTGACATTAAACAACAACAGAAAACTATAACCTAAATTTTGTTTAAATTTGTAAACATTCCTTATTTTAACTTTAACATGTTCCAGTAAAATTATGATTTGTAATATCATATTTTAGCTTTATTGAGAGTTCATATTTTTAATTGTTTTGAGTATAGTTTTGTATTATTTTGTCCGTTAGGTGTAGTACAAAAGAAAAGCACTTTTTTAAATTTGCTTATTTTTTGCTGAGTACTTAGTTTGTTGTTTGTTTCTGCTTGTGTTTGCATTATTTGCAGCAGTGTCTGGATATTCTCTAATTTTTTGGAGATCTCATTGGAGTCATTAGTTTTGCTCAGTTTAATTTTGAACTCAATTTTGGTAAGTGATAAACCATGCAAATTTTTCTATGTAAATTGGAGTAAATCCAATAGTAAGATGTAAATATTTTATCTATTTTTATAAAATGCAAATGTAATCATATTCTTATGGCATTGAATTGTGGTCAGTATTATTTTATTACCCCAAAGAACTTACAAGAGAGCTGTTTTATAGTTTAAGCATATACAGGGTGGACCATAAGTAATAGGACATGACATAGAGCTACAGCATATTCCTGACATCAAAATAATATGATTTAGCTAAATTGTCCTATACCGAATGTTAATATTAAGAAAGATACAGGGTGTGAAAGTTAAAATTTTGTTCTTGATTTTTTATCATATCATCTAAGTCTTTTGATATAAATTACTGAAAATGTGTATAAGGGGGTTTCGACAACCAGTAAATTTGATGCTTTCATCTATTTTGCAGTTTAATACTTGTTTTAATGCTAATACTTTAATTTCCAGTGGTTTGTAGTCTTGTGTTTGTAGTGTAAGTTTTGTTTCACCAAATTCTATTTTTATTGATCTTTTGGTTGTGTGATTTAGCTAAAAGGTCTCCCAAATAGTTTTTTTAGGGTTTGTATGAATTACGTAAATGTCCTTTACTCTTTAATTAGCAGTATTAGCATACAAAAATGGATGCAAAATTAAAACATGAAATATCTTGAAAACGGTAAACTTTTAAGACTTAGAACAATCCATCCAACCATCTTTTTTACATAGAAAACATATTAGAATCATATTTTAAAGTATGTTAATTTCAGTTGCCTAAGAAAAAGTTTAAGTCTTTTTAAGCAGCTGAAATGGTTGCAGGTAGCGCCCCCTATCAGCTACTGTAAAAATGACAATTACTATGAATGCATCCTATTTATGGGCTGTCAAAACCCCCTTTATAAATTTTCAGTTATTTATATGAAAAGGCCTTGATGATATGATACAAAATCAAGAACAAAATTTCAACTTTCACATCCTGTATCTATTATTTTGATGTCAGGAATATGCTGTAGCTCTATGTCTCATTACTTATGGTCCACCCTGTATAATGACAAGTAAGGAAAAAGAAATATGAGCCAGTTTTAATTGTTGCAATTACTTCTGGAGCACACTTTTCAGAGCTTTGTTTTGCATGTTAATTGGCATTATTAAGTAGGTACTTCAATTGATTTGTACATACATATGTGGTATGTGGTATTACTGTAACTTATACAGGGTGTTAAATTCCCAATACAATGTGGTCTCAACTCAAGCCTCTAATTGGTTTTGTGATGTAGCCAGATTAGACAAAAAGTAACTTTGGATTTTTAATTAGACTTTTGTATACCATTACATTTTTGAATACTTCTAGTGATTATAAGTAATTATTGTCATATATCCTATCCTGGGCCCTAATTCTTGAAACCAGGGAACGGAATTTTCAAGAGAAGTGTTGATAGAATGTGACAGAAGAAGCTGAAAAAGGCGGATTCCTGTCACATTCTACAGACCTTTCTCTCGATAACCTTTCCTCGTTTCAAGAATACGCACCCTGGCAGGATCCTATACTAATTTTATTTGTTCAGAAAATGTGGAAAATCTATTAACTGCTAATCTTAAATCTATTCCTTTTTGCAGCAATGACAGATAAGCATACCAAGAAAGTTCAACAGTGTTTGGAGGATATACATGAGGAACGCGATGATTTGTTGAAACATGTAGATATACTAATTAATTTAGTGAGTGAATTCTGAGACCATGAAACCAGATTTGATCATAATGTCTTTACATTTACGAAAGGAAGGGAATGACAGGCAGTCGTCTCTACAATACTTTATCATTCCCTTCCTTTCCTACTCATACAACTCCACTGAAAGAATAAGTACTACTACTAGTCTTTACATTTCTTTATAGGCAACTAACTGGTCTAAAAGACTTTCAACCAAAGCTCCGCCGTCTGAAAAAGAAGCAGTCCTAACTTTTATTCGAAAAATCTCGCTTGCATTTTCAGAGTTAAATCAAACTGCTTTAAAGTGCATAGAAGGGGTGAATGAACTAGGATTAAATGAAAGCCAAGAACGGAACGTCATTCAAGTAAGAGACAGCCCAAGTCGTGAACTTTGTGACTATATGAAAGGCAGTCCTCCTTTGAAGAATTATAGCAGTAGCGTTTCATCTACTGAAGGTCCGAAAATACCTAATAAGGAAGTGCTGAATGAGTCCTATGTACGGAAGCCTCTGGACAATGTAACTTTGAAAGCAATTTGTACCACACTCATAAATAGTCAAACTGCTAATACCCAGTCTGAAACTCCTGAAAATGCAATAGTTAAAAAGTCACCTTGTTCGTCTATTTCTGTAGAGGAGTCTGATGTTTTTTCCACTGTTAGCTCACATACATTTGTACATCCGTTAGCTAAATTAGAAATTCCAACAACCATTCCGCAACAGTATAATACTAGCGATTTAGACGCAGTCAAAGAAAATCTGTTGTATATCAGTAGAAAAATGGGATTCGACACGGAAGATATTGCCGAATCTACAAAGGAGTTTGACAAATCTACAGGAAAGGAGGAAAAACAAGCCCAACTTTGTAAGTATTATCACTAGCCCTATAATAGCTATAGTGTGATGACCCCTTTACACTCAGCCCAATTTTATATGATCAAATAGAACTGGAATAAGCACAACCACAAATAAAACGTATAATCCTCTCATCTCTTTTACTCATTTGATATTTACCGACTCTTGAGGTGAAATAGACCATCTTTTAAAACGTTCCAGGACAAAGAGATTACAACTAGACAACTTTATAGGGTCTGTCTGTCTAAATTATATATTTTTTTACATAAATTTTAAAAGTTTCTCATCTTTTAGCAAGCAAAGTTCAAATGTCTGACTTAAGGTTTAATAGCAATCCGCCAAAGCTTTACAACGAGTTATATTTTCATAAATTAGACAGTGTTAAGACTGAAAACAAGTTTTCATGCGAGTTTCTATGCTAAATAGATTGAGTGAGTAGCAAGGCGGGTTTACATTGGTAAAACTGTAAACTTATTGCCACGTCAACCAAAACAGTAAATTTTTGTGGTCTTTTTTAAAACTTAAACGAACGTATTGTCTAATAAAGTAGTAATATGAATTAACTAACGATTTTCTCTAACTTTTAGCTACTGACAATCTTTGTGACTCTAGTAAAGTTTCCATGTCTGACATGAGACTTGATGCCGATCCCCAAAAACTTAACAACGACTCTTTTGTTAAAGAAACAGGGAATTGCACGTTGGAGAACTTTAAAAGTCATTTATCACTTAGTACTGGAGCAATTCCTAAACAGACCTACACAGAACCAAAGTTATTAGGTAAGTACGTGTTTTCGATCAATATATTCTTGTAATTGTTTCAATAAAAAGAAGTATATAATACATAGGATGATGGTGCTATTTTTAATAAACATTAAAGGGGATTCTCATATCCGCTGAAATTGCGTTCAACTCTAAAACTTTATTTAAGAACGTTGTTTAGAATGTTGATTTATTAAAAAATTATAACATTTAGTGTGTTTTATTTTACAGAATCCACATCGTCTAGTGTACGTAGTTGTGACAAAGTCACAGCTTGGCTGAATCATGAATCGCCTGATAAAAAGCTAATGTTATCTTCGACAGATTCTGATCGTTCAATCTCTAGTATTCCTAAACCTGTTAGTTTGATCCAGGCGTTAAATGAATGTCCAAGGTATGTATGATCTTATATCGATCGATGTTTTTCGTCATGGGACACCCTGTACTTGTATCAAATAATTTGTAATAACAACCGATTGATTCTTGGTTCGGAAATACGTGAAATACTACTTCGAAATAGTTTTGATAAATTTATACAGTTATTTTAATTTCAGGATAGACAGAAACGAGTTAGTGAAAGAAAGGGCACTGGCCGAAATGCCTGACTTGAAATTGGTGTCTGTTCCCAATAGTTCGAAAGTTATTGTAAACGATTTATCTTCAAAACGGTCCAACAAGGAAAAGGAAACAGAAAAAAAATTGAGTAAACACTCTAATCATTTGGTATCTTTAGGTGAGTGATTCTTTTTACTTAATTTGATGATATGTATTATAAATATTGAAAGGGTAGAGTATTGTTGTAAACCATTTGCTCTCAACAAAGATGAAACAAATCTACATCAAACTGTGATACTATCAAATTTTCAGTTTGTTTATATGTTTTGCTATTTCAATAGATAAATTATTCAAAATTATACCAGGGATACTTACTTGGTATTTGTAGAGAAATGTATTTGTTACATAAAATTGAACATTTACTAGCTGCTTACATAAACAGCTTCATACTTCTGAAATTCATGTGATGTGAAGTTTCAGAAATCAAAAGCGTGGACGTTATAGACCCTAATTCAATTTGTGTGTTCTCCCATATCGAGTCTCCTGCCGAGTTTTACC
Source organism: Ips nitidus (assembly GCA_018691245.2). NCBI lineage: Eukaryota > Metazoa > Arthropoda > Insecta > Coleoptera > Curculionidae > Ips > Ips nitidus. Next base: position 2,113,399 of record CM042788.1, read on the forward strand.
TTCAAATTGTTATGCCGGAAAAGACTGACTATTTGGATTTGTAAGTTTTGCGTCGTCTCAACTCTGATCACGTTGAACTGTGATGGTTTGTTTTAGAATTTCGACAACTTTAAAACGAACATTTAATAACACTTTATCACCTTTCAAATCGAAAGCAGAGGCCTTTGAACGGATCGGGCGGTTTTGCTATGGTTGCATCTGGAAAATCAACGATTCTTGGTTTAGAATGGAAATTTTGGACTGGAAGTTGGTAAGTACTGTTGTGATCCCCCTGTGATTTAGAAGTAGACATGCATTATTGTCTTCATCCTTGTCTATTGTTCACTTTCAGAAAGGGTAAATATCTAAGTGAATGTCTTCCAAAAAAAAACATTTACTGATTAGCGCATCTATTTCAGTCATTGTCAGTTTGACAACCATCGAAATTTATTTGATTTGTTTACTATTAATTCTTTTCCGTTTCTTTGTGTTGTTAATCATTTATAAAGTTTTCTATTTACCACACCACCACAGTTCTTTTAAGAGCTATTGTTTCTACGCTTTTAACATTCTGTAAGTACTTTCATAATATTTTTATTTTTTTTATGTCGGCTGTCACGATCTAACCAAAATTGGCACAATTACTAACCTGTTTTGAAAAAAAAGTGGGAGTGTCTATTATGGTTTTTATTTAGGCATTTGGTTTTTCGTAAATTCGGAATTACTTACTATTACAGTATTTTTTTAGAAAATGCCTGGAAAAATTCTCCACAGAAAAGCCCGGCAGTTAATTCTTAACCTTTGTGAATATTTTGAATTGGAAAAAACCAATAGAGGACCTTTAGAAGCTTTATCATCTGTTCAGGAAGAAAATAAGAAATTTTAAGACCTTACTTATTCTTACTGATGTATTTTTTTTGATACTAGAAGGTTGCAGCTGCTTTGAAAATTTCCCGCAAAACTGTTTATTCGATTCGGAAAAAGCAAGCAAGTAATCTTATGATTTCCTCACCTAGAAAACGTAAATCGAGATGTTATCGACGGGCCAAGACCACTGATTTATCTAAAAGCATTAAAATGGATGTTCGAAATACATTATATGATATGTACAACGATAGTATGTTAATAATAGTAAAATATATCTACTTTTGTAAGAAACATCTATTAACATTTCATTGTTTCCAGAGACTGAGATTTTTGGGTTGCATTATAGATTTTTCATAAAAATTTCTTCAAACCTATTAATAATAATGTCATAGAAAAAATAAAATAAGAGTCTAAAATCTTTTCCAGCGGGTTTAAAGTAAAATAAGTGGATTGCAACCTGAAAATGAGATATGAGATACTACAGCATCACTCAGAATGTCTTATTTAATTTTTAATTTGTTGTATTTATTTTAGAGAAACATGTAACCATCCAGAACCTAAATCAAGAGCTTAAAGTTAAAGAAATACTACATATTGTTGATACATCTCTGCGAATTTTGGTAAATAAATTAGGTTTCAAATTTAGACGGAATTCTATGATCCAAACGGAGACTTCTCATAAATAAAAAATGTTATTTCGGTCAAGATATTTTTGATTTGCTTTGGTATAAGGTGGTTTTAGTGCAAATTTGCAGCCAAAGATCTCTACTTTCTGACTGACAATACACGCAAAATTTTAAACGTGACGAACTTTGATTTGATTCATATGATTATAAATGACGTAGCCTCACTCCGCAAGAACTGTAAAACTCGAGGTAGAAGTTTTTTTTCTTGGTATTAATATCTTGTTGTATTGATAATTTTATTCTAATGTGTGGCTCTGATAACTTGAAAAGCTTCTGTACTAGGTGTCCTCTGACGATGAAGTTGACGTTCAGTTGGTCGATTATGGATTGAAATGCACCACCAGCTTTGTGCATCTTAGACCTTTGACAGAGGACTTTATTCACATTCCAAAGCTTGCGATTAAATGTCATTTGATGGGGGTAAGTTTTCTTATAACTTTTATGTAGGTATTATTCAAAACTTTTAAATAATGTAATTAGATGAAAATAACAGGTAGGTAATGAAAGTAGATTATTCAACTAACAGGAAGTATTTTTGAGATCAATGCATTTTACTAATGCTATTTCAAAGTTTTTGTGTTTTCAGTTAGTTAGTATGTGACGTTTTCTATTATACGTTAACCATTGTTACTATGTTGTAGGCACTGTTTCAGCCATATTTACTTTTAGCTGTACCCACCCGGTTCCACGTATCTCAACAGGCTTACGGACTGGCCGTCCAGCGTTACTGATTTTCTATACGATATAACCAACTTGAGTAGAAATCTAATGGATTGCACTGAAATTCCTAACAACATTGACTTTTTTGAGGTGGTTTTTGCTCAACCAGAGAGGTAATTCTTGGTTTATTTGTCAGTAGATTATTGTCGTAACAAACCGGAAAAAAGTGTATTATTTTCATTACATACAATAATAACAATTTAAACAATTGACAAAAATAAAGTGCTGTTGCAAAATAATGTCTAATAGGCGTTTAATATAATTAAGTATGTTTAGTTGTTTCCTTGTCCGTTTAGAGATTCGATTGCAGTGGATTTAATGAACTATACAGCGAGGAACACCACTCTTGGAGAGATGCTCATCGATATGCAGTTGGCGGTTGAAATTATTGACGAATGTAAGTACATACTACACTTCTATTCTTGCTATAATTAATTACTTTGTTGTTAACCTACTCTGGATAATAAAATTATCAGAACACGATTTCTTGTTATTTTATTATACAGAGAAATTACCATGGATCGGGTAGATTCAAAAAGTGCTACTGTGTGCTTCTTAAACAATGCATTATACCTATTTAGGTATTGTTTTATATTTTAGATGAACAGCATCCCGAATTGGGCGGATTTCTAACTGATATAGACGAGCTAGAAAGGCCGGAAAACTTGAATGAGTTTGTTTTGGGCTATGACGCCCGTGACGAATTACGGATTTGTCGATTTACCAGACCGACGGATCATGTTTTAAAGGAAAAAACTGTAAACTGGAACATATTCCACTTAAAGGTAAGCAATCAAAAACTACTATTTTGTGTGTATTAAAAGTGTAAAAAGCGAGTTTTTGGTGTCAGCAAGTGAACAATAAACTATTTTTACTCAAATGAAAACTTTGTCATAACAGCGCCCGTTCATTCCTGCACACACATATACAAAAGTTTACATTTTATATTGTTTCAGATGGATACACAACGGACAAAATACCCGTTTTTAGTTTGGCTATAAACGATTTGGTATGGCCTTGCAAGGGTGAAACACTGAAGGTGTTAATCACTAGCTACTTGGATTCATGCACATATTTAGTGCAGTTAGTTCGTGATCCGGTGTTTAAAGAAAACTGTAAGTTGCTTGCTTCTATCAACAAAGTCATTCTTCAATTGTGGTTGGTTTCTCAATAGAATTAATAAAGAGTATATGAATTAATATTTAACGCCTCTAGAAATCACTGTATTCTTGGTATTTCAAACGTGAATTGTTTCATTCCTCATTGTGCAGATACAATCCCATTTTTTTGTGATTTTGGAAGCGCCCTTTCTGATTTTTCGAAGTTTCTTACTTGAAAACTTCAGTTCCTGGATAATGCATGATAATTAAGTAACTATGTTTTATCATATTTTTGTCTGTGAATATCATTTTTGTATGACTTGTCTAATTTCTGATTGCTGGGACTAACAAACCGGGAAGTAAATACCTGCTGTACTTACCGTTCAGCTGAACGGAAAGTAACATACAGAATTAAAGGATATTTGTTAGAATATTTTCATTTTATTTAATAATTAGAATGATTTTGATGAAGTCGTACAAAAAATAGTGTAAGCATCACGAACAGTAACAGCTTTACTGATCTCAGACAAATTAGAGGCTTTGTTTCGCTCAGCCTTCAAACTTTTTGTCATCAATCACTGTTCTTGATACTTAATATACTATTATTTGTATTTTAATAGACTTTATTATAGTTCTTATTTGTTTTTTTTTGTATTATAAAGGTGTGGTAAATCCAAAACCGACCATAGGAAAACCGTGTAACTGACAGAGAAACGTAGATAATTGCATGCGCGGGACAAAGACAGAAAACGAAAAAAATATCAAGTAGGCCATATTTTCAGCGCGCTGTTGCCAAAATCCAGCACCGTCGACAAAATTAATTTTGTTCTTGGATTATTCCATGGAAAACATTATAAATCTAGATCTCCATCTTAAATAGGAGGCCATGAAGACACGAAATTTGACATTTGATTAAAAGCTATTTCAAATATCCAAAATAATAATCCAAGAACAAAATTAATTTTGTCGACGGTGCTGGATTTTGGCAACAGCGCGCTGAAAATATGGCCTACTTGATATTTTTTTCGTTTTCTGTCTTTGTCCCGCGCATGCAATAATGTACGTTTCTCTGTCCGTTACACGGTTTTCCTATGGTCGGTTTTGGATTTACCACACCTGTATATGTTTACTCTATTATCTTAGTTTTTTTAGTAAATGTAGAAATGGATAGGGAGATTTCCGATCTTATGGATGCAATGAACAACACCAAAATCGTCAATAAATTTGAATCTTTCAAAGTTGGACCAGCTCTTGGAGAAACTATTATTGCATTACATCCGCTAGCCAGACAGTGGATTCGAGTTGTCGTTAGACAAATCAATCCGAATGGCATTGAAGATACGTACGAGGTAAACTGAATATAAATAAATGTAGTAATATATTTCTAAAAATTTTAAAATGCATTTTATATGGGTAATTTTATACTTTTAGGTTTACGCTGTAGACTTTGGGGATCAGTTTATCGTTCCCTTGAAAAATATCCGTGTCATGAAAGAGGAGTTTATGCACGTTCCTTTCCAGGTACGCCTAAAACCTAGTTGAGAATTTCTTTATATTTTTATACTCTTTTTTTTCCAGGTAGTCAAAGTGTATTTGGGTAACTACCAACACAAAAAGGAATGTGACAAAAACAAAGCAAAGAAGTTTTTTGAAACGTACATAAGTTTTAAAACCTTCTTAGCCAAATTCGAGTAAGTGTTTAAATAGGTACCGTAAAGTAACAAATATATGGGACGCTTGCGATATCTCGAAAACCGCTTGTTTGAAATTTGATTTTTCTACAATTAGCTTTCCTAGTACGATCGATCAAATGTGTTAATTTCAATTCAAACACTTCATTTTGCATTTTGCGTGCAAATGAAACTTTCTTGGTCACACGTTCTGTTGTGCTAGCTGCATCTAATATATCGTCCAGAATATCAAAATCTAAACATACAAACCTTGTCAATTGTATGATTGTTATAATTGATGATTTATATGTATAGTGTTCTATCTCTATTTAATCAGCTCCAAACATCCATCTTTGAATATAGGCCTTTTCTTTCTTCTATGCCTCTTTATGTATAGTGTTATCGGGTATTATAAAATTATTTTCATTCACAGATCAGACGATCCGCCATACCGTGTACAGCTAACTACCCTCATTAACGGCGATATAGGGCCTACATTAATAAAGCACGGTATTGCAGAACCACGACGTTTCGATTGCCATCTGACCGAAACTGAGAATAGAAGATTGAAAAATGGTTTAACCACTGCCTTAGAATAATAAGAGTATTATAGAGTTTATTACTTAATTTGACTTTTTAATCATAATATTTTAAAGGATTGTGAAAAGTGGTGATAATATTTTAATTAAATGTGATGATTGTCTTTGAAACTTTTTAAAATGAATATAAATGTTATATTTTGAGTATTTGGAAAAATATTATTATTATGTGGAAGGGAGGTCTCCGACTTGATTCAGTGCGGGAAAGTATTACTTTCCGCAGTTGTTAAGGAAAATAACGATACAAAACTCAACAGAACTTCATAGGACGGAGAAAAGAGTATTATAAACTATAAAGCATTGAAAATATTCAGTCTAATCCAAGTTTTCGTGGAATTGTTATCAATGACTTTATAATTTTTGTTAAAAGCGGACATATGGAACAGTTTTAAACTATCATTTCAAATAATAGATAATAGTCCGTCCATACGCTGGCAAGTCGCCTGAACAAACTGTAGAAGATTTTACTTAGAACCTAACCTCACTTACCAAATACCTTACTTCATGTATGTTTTTATTTCTAATGAATTTCTGATTTGTCCAGAATAGTTTTGCAAGCTTTGCCAACTTTTTTTTGTGGTTTTGTTTGAATTTTTGCTCTTTCTAAAATATCTTGTTGTTTTACGAAAACTCTAACTAAACTCGAGTCATTAATTACTAAAATGAGTAAGCATATGTATTCAACTGTGAATCTGTCCGATAAAGAGTTAAAAGATCAGGGTAACCGTTTGTACAACTTGAGGAAATATGAAGATGCTATAAATTGTTACAGCAAGGCAATAGTAAGTGTATTTGTATTGACTAGAAGATCTATTACAAAGTGTATCATTGAAATCTTTAGATTAAAAATCCGGACATAGCCCACTATTTTACAAACCGAGCTTTGTGCTATTTGAAACTTTTAAAGTGGGATAATGCAACCACAGACTGTCGTAGAGCCTTGGATATGGATCCCAATTTAGTTAAAGGCCATTTCTTTTTGGGGCAAGCCTTGAAGGAAATAGGAAATCTAGATGAAGCTATCAAACATTTACAGAGAGGTAAAGTACTAATTTTGTTTCAATTCTGTGTTACATTAAAGGCTTTTCCATTATTTTATTAGGTAATTCTTCTATTTTCATGTGTTTCTATAAGTATGTATTTTCAAGAGCAAATTACTAATAAAATTCTGCTACTTACCATCAAAGGTGATTACTAAAGAATTTGTTGTTTTTAAGAATGTAGCTATTGTTCTTAGTATAATCAGTTAGCAATTACATTATCATTGTTAATCTAAAAGAATCATGACAATTTTGTCTGAGCCTTTATACAACTTATCTGGTACAGGTTGTTTTGATTTACTGATCAACAACATTGGTCCTTAAGTCTGTTCTCTCTGTCTCTTATAATTTTTGTTTGATCTACTGTATAGTGTATCCCTATATGATTTTTTTTTTAAGGTTATAACATTTTTTTAAAAAGAGTATTTTGGGTGTGTACCTACCTATCTGCTTTTGTCAGTGTAAGTATAAGTTAAAGTGAGAGAGACATTGTAAACTTACACACCAAAATTTGTCTAAAAATTCTTGGTGACGTTGCCAAAACAAACAGTGTTACTAGCAGTTCAAACTTTGACACCCATTTTTCCCCTGACTGTATTAAATTCTGTAGTGTTGTTTTATGTTATCAGATAGGAAGTATAATGAGGATTTCAAAAATTTTATTAAAAGAGTCATTTTCTTACTTCAAGTGGGTTTTACAAACGATTTTGTCCCTGACTATCCTTTCAAACTGTGTTTTTGACAATTCAAACTTTGACACCGCTTTTCTCCCTGACTGTACCAAATTTTGTAATATTTTTTTAATGTTATTGAATAGAAAATTTAATGAGGATTCCAAAAATGTACTTAAAACAGTCATTTTCTCACTCTAAGTGGGTTTTACAAGCGATTTTGTCTGTGACTGTTTATTCAAAGGGTGTTACTAGCAGTTCAAACTTTGACACCTATTTTTCCCCTGACTGTATTCCCATTTCAAAAATTTGCTTAAAACAGTAATTTTCTTACTCCAAGTGGGTTTTACAGACGATTTTGTCCCTGACTTCTTTCAAATTTTGTCTCTAGCATTTTATATTTTGACACCCCATTTCTCCCTGACTTTACTTGATTTTGTAGTGATTTGTTATGTCATTGGATAGAAAATTTAATGAGAATTAGAAAAATGTGCTTAAAAATCTGATTCGGTCACTCCAAGTGGGTTTTACAGGCAATTTAGTCCTTTAAACCGTGTTCAAAATTTAGATCACAATTTTACTAACTTAACAAATCAGTTTTTACTGAATTATACAAAAACGGTGAGTGTTAAAAAAAATTGCAGGAGACCAAAAATGTTCCTAATCAACTCCTTAACTTAGCACCGTGAGGTTGCAGGACCGTTTTAGCTTCCAGTATACAGGGTGTGCATGAAAAGTATGGTGATTGAATGTTTTCGGTCACCCTGTACACATTTTTTGAGATAGAATTTTTTGCTCAATACTACTGGAAAGAGGAGCTCAAGACGACTAATTTGAGCTATTCAACTTTCCCAAACTCCCAAAAAATAACCGAATTACAGGCTGTTTAAATTTTAAACCAGAATTTCAACTGATTTGAAAATTTGTTACACCAAACCAGTTTTTCCTAAATAGCTCGAAATATTTGAAAAAACGCAGATATTTTCGTAAAGAATTGCTAGACTCATCCCTGGAGTTTCACAGTCCGTCAGTGCCGCTACTATACAGGGGGTGCATGAAAAGTATAGTGATTCAGATTTATGACTTTTCAAATTAATGACAGTCAGGACAGGAAAATGATATTTTTTAAGCAAATTTCAATTAGACCCATAAATTTACTGGTAAAATTGGTAAATTTTCCTGTCACATTGAATTTTACTTTACCTCACCGGTAAATTACCGATCATGGTAAATTTACGACCATCACTACAATACGCTAAATATGATCGACTGCAATCGGTTGAGAAACTTATTTTTTTTTAGCACTAGATTTGTCAAAAGAACAGAAATTAAATTTTGGTGATGATATTGCTTTCCAATTGCGGGCTGCAAGGAAAAAAAAGTTTTCAATTCAAGAAGAAAAGCGAATTTCCCAAGAAATTGAACTGCAAACATATCTCAATAGACTAATACGTGAAGATAAGGAAAGGCAAATAAATAGTTTAAGAATGGAAGAGAGTGATAATAACGTTAGGAACGAGAAGGTTTTGGAAATTGAAGAGACATGTGTAAGTTGTTGGTAGTTTTTAAAACTTTTTTTTTTGCCTCACTAGTATCACATTTTACAGGATACCTATACGAATGAGCTAAATTCTTTATTTCAAAAAGTTGATGACAGGAGACGGGTATGGGGTACTTTTATGTGCACATTCCAGAATTTACATGATTGTTGTTATTCTAGAAACGCGAAGTTCCGGATTATCTTTGCGGTAAAATTAGTTTTGAAATACTGCAAGAACCAGTGATAACTCCCAGTGGGATTACTTACGACAAGAAAGATTTGGAGGAACATTTACAGGTACCTAGGCAAGTTACAAGGTTACCTTCTAATGTTAATACGATTTTTTGCAGCGTGTGGGTCATTTCGATCCAGTTACAAGAGTTAAGTTAACCGCGGATCAGCTGATTCCCAATTTTGCCATGAAGGAAGTTGTAGATGCTTTTTTGACTGACAATGAATGGGCATTGGAGTACTAGATGAATCTGAACCAGACGAAGTTTGTGGTAACTAATTAACTATTTTAATAGCTTTGGAAACTATCATTTGTAACGATTGTATAGGGTGTTTCAAATCTGAGCCTTAGGGAAAAAATTTCGAATTTTTGTTTTGTTCTAAGCTAATTTGCTCAGAAAATATTTCAGTAATTTTATTTTTAGACTACTCTGTATCTTTTACAGTTGTTGAGATTCCAATAAAGTGCCTCAAATTGGAAACACACTGTACAGGGATTATTTGGTAATAAAAAAATCTCAAGCTTTTTTTGAAGAACTTATTTAAAGTTGTTATCTTGTATATAATGTTCTTTGTTCTGATTTTAAAGTGACATATTATGCCATAGTTTTTAGAGAACTGTGTTATCAATTTGAAATTATATTTTATCAAATTCAAAAATGCATTATTGATTTGTTCCTTAGAGTTTGAAACTTTGGTGATGGTATCATTTGGAACAAACAGAAACTGAAGAAAATCAGTTTTGTGGAACTTCTCTGTTTCCAAACTCTTAAAAAAGAAAGATGCAGAACTTGTTTTGAGCGCAGAAGCATCTATCCCTTATAAAATCTTACATTTGGTGGCTCTGGTTTAGTATAATATGATCATTTCATAACATCTTACCAACATAAAGAGAATATAATAAAAATACTTTAGTTTCCTTATAATATTTATTAACTATACATTATTTATGGACCGGTTAATAGTAGTCAAATCAATACAGTTCAACTGTAACTAAATCACTATTATAAAACGGTTAGTAAAATACTTTTACTTAAAAAGTTATGGAATATAAATCGTACAGCTTTCTCAATTATTGTATTTAAAGCAACTAAACTTGATGATGATTGTGAAGGTTACACAGTTGTTTGAATTAGCAGTTACAAAGTAGCACATCAGTAAGGAATGACGCCAAAAATTTTTACCAATACTTAAGCTGATTTAAAAAGTTATAACCTCTTAAGCTAGGATTCCACATTGTAAAACTTTTTCACGCACGCAGATTTTGGTAATCAAATGTCTCATAACGATACGTGTAACGATGTGCAAAATTTGTAATGCAGAATCCCCCAGGTTGAAAGTTCTTACTTACAGACAAAAATATTGTATATTTTATTCAGTTTTACGTTTGGACAGGATGTTACAAAATACAAACATAAAAATATGCAATATTTTTGTTTGTTTGTTAGGAATTTTATAAACTTGCTAATTGTTTTATAATTGGTTTATTACATAATTGGCATATTGCTGCTAGAAAGACTATTATTTACAGTGATTTCTAGATACTACTGCAGGGTTGCTTCATAAAACTTTTAAACTAAACGATAAGTATTAGATATTTTAAGAATCAAAATTGAGTTACATTGTACACAAATATGATGGGGATTTATGTAGTATGATCCAAAATAATTTTTTGTTCAACCGATCTGAAGCCGCAGCTCGAGAATATTCTATAACCCTTGAGTTTTTTTATTACTTTCAGATATTACAGTTATCTGCTATTCTGGTTCAATATTCTCGATTACCATTTCAGAATATTTCTTTTGCTATATTTAATTCATGTCAAAAATTAAATGACATAAAAAAATATCTTTTTTATTACTATACACACTTTAATTTGAAATAATACTAATTCTACATCACCAATTAAAATAACTTAAAAAAACTTACGTTAGGAACTCTGACTAATCAACAAAACAAATATTTTGTAGATAAACACTTACAGAAAAAAATATTGGCATCAAGAAAACTATTTGCAATATTTTAGTCTTGGAGAGTATTAACATTTTATCTCAGACTTGTAAAAAGCTAATTTCTTGTTGTTTTATCAGTGCAAAGAAGTGTAATTTATAATAAATTAAGTCCAACAAAATAACTTTAGTTTTATATCACATTTATGAAAGTTAGTACATTTTTGTTTATACATTTAAGTGTTCAAAAATGCATTTATTTTGAAAAATTAATCATCTAAAATCTTGTACATTCTGTGTTACTGAACCTCATAGTATCATTGCTTATAAAGTGAATGCAGATGCTCATCTGCTCTTTTCAATCAATCATCTGTTGAATCAATGATTTTTTTAATGTATCTGACACCTGTAGAATCCTGCCCTCGCAATAAACCCCTCTGACGTCAATGTAGAATGAGATAAGTGCGAATTTAGGCTTTACTTGTATAAAAGTCGTTTTCTAACGCCATCTTTGGTGTAATGGGAAAACGTTACATCAGGTATGGAAATTTGAAAATTATTATCATGATTGGAATAAAGAACTAATGCAAATCAATGCTTAATACAAAGACGGAAATCAACTTTGCAAGTGACTTGTGCATGCCAAACCGGATGTGACGGCATTTGACAGTTGGTCATAACACTTTAATCAGACTTCCTGAGGAAGTGGTAACATGTTGACGTCACATTCCTTTTGGCACATTAAAACATAATTATGCCTTATCTTTTTCTACAGTATTGATTTACAATAGTTCTCTCTTCCTCTCATGGGATTCCCATGTATAATTGATAGTAAACTGTACATTGACAAAAACAAACAAGTTGCTTGTTTATTGCAAATCAGTGCAAATTTATTTATTTCCTTAATCAGGTGACTGAACTGTTGATGAAAATATAACATTGCATTTTCCTCCAAGTGATTGTTCTTTAATACAAATTTGTGATACACACCTAAAGATATTTTGCGAGTACTGTACACGACGTCAAGTCAATGGAAGGGCAAGAGAAAATTCTTAGATATACAGGGTTAGTAAAAAAAGTGCGACAAAGATCACAGGTGGTGATTCTGTATGAAAAAAAATGAATTTATTTACTAACACCGTGTATTTAAAGTTTAAACCAATTAATAAATTTCAATTGAACAATAACACGTTATTTTCTATACAGGTGTGGTAAATCCAAAACCGACCATAGGAAACCGTGTAACTGACAGAGAAACGTAGATAATTGCATGCGTGGGACAAAGACAGAAAACGAAAAAAATACCAAGTAGGCCATATTTTCAGTACGCTGTTGCCAAACGTTTCTCTGTCAGTTACACGGTTTTCCTATGGTCGGTTTTACCACACCTGTATATTAATCGGCAAATATATGGAATGCATCGCTTGAAATATAAGTTTTAGTCAAGTACAGTTGGATCAAAGATTCTTTGCCTTTTGTTTTAAATATTCTATTACTAATTTATAAGACTTACCTTGGAAGAAGTAGTTCTGGACAGAGTATAGTGTTACCGTCTCTTTTAATGGGCTTTGATTGCACGATAGATTTATTCCCCTAAGAGTACCCCGACGACTTCATCGTGGAAAAACCTCCCATTCGTTACTATAAAAATGCTCATACCACACTAGTAATGTAAATGACTATTATCAATGGGCCGCTATAAATTGTTTTTATTGCATTTTTTTTATTTATAATTTCATATTCTAACTTTCCACAAAGTAAAAAATAAAACCTAAAATGTTATAAAAAATACATCCAAATAAATAAAAATATTTCACTGACACATTAACGTTTAGAACATACACGATATTAGAAAGAGAGAGCTTTGGATAAAGGTACAGCAATAGAAATCACAGTCTGCTTTGCTCTTTATTAATAATGTCAATTTGTTAATGATAGAGTGTGCCATCAGATTTTCCTATAAGTGAATTAAAGCTGTGTTCCCCACTATCATTAGTATGTGTGTGAATTAGCAGCTTAAACTTTCACATGCCACTTCATTGACTTAACAGTTCAAAACAGGACAGCTTTTTGTAACAGCTGAGATATGGACAAGCACATTTAAAAACTTGAACCGAAAACAAATTTAATCTTGTTAATACTGCTTCGTCGAGAGAGTATCAGTCAGAAGGCTCCTAGGTTAGTTTTAAATAGTTTAACAGGTCTCAACTAATATTTATACGGATGACAGCCTATTTGGGCACTCCATTCATACTTGAAGGCGATGATGCATTCAATGACGATAATCTGCTTCTAGAATAAATATGTATTAAACTATTTAAAATGTTGCTAAAACAGTGTTTTATTTTTCAATTATTCATCTAGTTTTATTTACACTAAAAATCAAAATCTTATTTTAAAACTACGTTACTTATTAAAAACTTACTACAACTAAAATACTGGAAAAAATCTCACTTTCACAGATGCATTAACGATGTTGTACTCACCTCAGTTCGTTATTCTGAAGTTCCCTATAATCTAAGCGACGTTCTAGGCCCTAGAACCAACAATTAGGAAATTACAAAAAGAAATTTGCGTACCCGGAGACGTGTAAACAATGTTATTGCTAAAAACTACTAAAAGGACAAATTTTAATGTTACTATTAGCGTTTGATTCTACGTTAAATGACATTCTCTAACAAATTGCCGCAGAAAATATTTTTTTGTTATTACCCCAAGTTTCTGAAACATTTTGTATATAACCAATCAAAATGGTTTATTTTAGTTAGTTACTCAATTTGATTGGTTAGAAGCAAAAGTTGTGTAGTGTTATGTCCTATTGTGGCATTTTATAAATCCCGCTTCATGAAAATCAATTAATCTACTTGCTAAAACCTATTTGATGGTAAAAATCCACGTCCTTGAGCTAAATAATTAAGATATAACATTTCGTTACGTTATAGTACTATAGTAGAAATATTTAAGCAACCAAAACATCATCTATTCCATTTGCAGTATCTACAGCACCAAAGATTACCCTTTGCCATACTTTAGTAAAAAAAGATTTATATGTACAGGGTGTTCCAGTACAATTGAAGGAATAAATTTGCAGAAGTTTTCGTCTTTTTTTGCCCCCAAACAACTTCTGCAACGATAAGTTATTTTAATTATTAATAAAATGTACAACATAATATTTACATTGAAGGCTTTGTATTATTATTTTAGTAGTAATTATGAAAATTTGTATACTGGCCTGGTAATCTACGCACCTAACTACAACTACTACTGCCAAGCAAACTGCCATCAGCGTTGCAAACTGTACATTTTATCTGTCCGCACTGGGAGCAGAGAAATCGCGCCAGCTAAAAAGCATCATAAAAATTTGCTTCTAAACACACAAAAATATAAACCAAAATATCATGCATCCAATCACAGGTACAATAACTTTGCAAAAAAGTAAGTGATTTTCAACCATGCATGTCTTAGGGAAAATTATGGTTCAGCTTACCCCCACTTTACGTATTAAATCGCTGACAATGTTCAGAGCCATCACTCTTGATGCTGGTGATAGAGGCGCCTGATATTCTCCTGAAATAATAAGGCAAATAGTTATTGGTATGTATACAAATATGTAATATTGTTAATAATATCAAAGTTTGGATTCGACTAGTGAACATTGCTGGCAAGTTGTCAGTTTGGTTTTCCTTTGAATTAGGTAGACTCCAAAGTTTGCAGCAATCGAGGATGAAATATTAATCAAAGTAGTAAGAAAATAGTATTAAGTGAACTCATAGTGGGTTTTTTCGACAACAACTAACCTCTGGGGACATTTTTTTTTTGTTTTTCTAAAGCAAAGACATTTGAAAGCTACTAAACTAAACTATCCATACAACAAAATACCAAAAATTGATTCTATTAACTAGTGCATTGAAAACGCCATACAAAAACTAAGATCAACCAACTAATACAGGAACTCTCGCTCCAAAAGAGGAATCCAGCCATTGTTTTATATTTTACGGACCAAAAATCCTCAAAATCAAAATACTCATAAAAAATGGAAAGGTACTTGAACAGAAACAAGACAAGTTAGAATCAATTTCACGTGTAGGAACATGCAAACTATTACCTACTCTTTGCATGTATAGTGTAATCTTGTAGTAGTAGTAGACTTTGGGTAAAAACTTTCTCCAAGTTGGTGTTTGTTTTGGTAATATCGTTTCTGATAATTAGTCAAAAAGCTTTCTTTCATTGTCGTTTTCTTCCTCTTTGTCCTAAATAATGACAATATGTTTTTTTTTATAACAAACAAAAATATTTTAAGATGTCTTGACAAACGATGCAAAATTAAAAAATACTGCCAAACGGGTAAGACCAACTACGGAACGGTCCTTAGAACGGTATGTTTGATACCATATAGTGCGCAGAACTCTTTAACCCAGAATTTCAATGATTGAGAACCTAAACGGATGATGATATATCACCGCAAACCACGTATTTTTTAAACGAAAAACAATCACTTTTAGCAGCAGATCAAATAACAATTTCTAGGGCTAAGGACACTTGCACTTGACTGACAAAATATGAAAACAGGTCCTCTGAAAAATCATCACACAAACCGAAACTAGGGTGGTTCCTCACTATGACATTGTACCCATGGAAGAAAGAAACTACGAATTCTAAACCGAACATTTAGTTTATCGTACCGAATAAAAAAATAATGTTGAACTTGTTAACACAAAAATTGCCATCCATTAAAGTGTAAAGCATGAACATTAGTTTTAACGGGCACATGCATATTAAAGGGATGATATACATGCAACAAGACTCAAACACATTTAAATAAAACAAAAAAAAATAACTATTACAAAGTTTTATTTACAATAATTTGATATAGCAGAAAAATTGGAACTATGCGTTTTACTAAGTTAAGACTAAGATTTTTATAAAAAAATAAACTATATCTTAAAATGTTAGGCATATATTTAGGCAAGTGTTATTCAAAATACTTCTGTTAAATACTTATCATTGTTGAAAACCGACTCTCTAAAATTTGAGGTTGTGAGAAAACTTTTTGTATATTAATTTTTTTCACTACTTTACTATTACTTAAACTATTATTCCAAACTGTCTTGTACTTTTTCTAAGCTAACTACCAATAATACAATTAATTTAATTTTTTTCACTTTGTCACTGTAATTTCAAGTTGGTTTTTGAATAACTAGGTAACTTAAAAAAAAACTGGAACAATCCCTCAATTTTATTCATGACCACATTAAGCAAAATATATTAGAATATAAAAGCATTATTATCAGTTTTTTCAACGACTGGCAGGTAGTATCATATTTGATTACTTTTCATCATGTTAGTCGTCCAGCAGAATGCTACGGTTTTTCTGTAACTCTCTTTTTAGAGTGTTAATATAATAACACGTCATATAGCACAAAAATTATCCGGTAACGCCACAATAGCTGTGTTAGTATCTATTCAAAAGTAGTGAAAAAGCTGGTATACTGTTTCTATTAACAATAACTTTGCATTTTACCTGCCAATCAGCTGATTTTGATCCCTAAACTCACCTGACGTGCTACTTATTTTAGGTGGGCAGGGGGGAGAAAAATCTAGAGTCTAATCATTTTGAAATATTCGTTATATTAAATTAGAAGAAAGCACCCTGCATTTATCTTACCAAACTGCAGATGTCTGCAGTTTGGTGACATATGCCAATGTTTTGCTAAAATAGATTTAAAACGGAGTGTTTAAAGATAGAAATCCTACTCTCATTTGAAAGTTTCGTTTTGTTAATTGAACTACTAAGATAATTACGTCAACCCCACCCAAAAAAAAGGTGCGTGCGTTTATTTAAAGCTAAGACAACAGCTTGAAACCAAATCATTTTAAATTAGTGCAAAAATTTGGAAAGAAAACCGTTGAATAGGGGTTTCTTAATTTTGAAGGGCAAATTTTTAGACATGAAATCAAACATACAAAGTGACACTAAAAAGTGGTTTAAACGTTAATTTTTCAAATAGAAACCTACTACTTTTTATATTATTTTGACATCTAGATAATATTCTATGCTTATTAATTACTAAATTAAAAAAGTGTGAATTTTGTTCCAAACTTTTGCCACCCCACTGTTTTCTTCTATTATCATCTATTCACAACTCAAACCGTGGAGAGTCGGTTCAATAGAAAACGTCATATATACAAAATATATGTTGAGTCTTGTTACTTATTGAGAAACATTAATAGGAAATGCAATTAGCGTCATAATACCCAAAAGTAACTTTTCTTTTTTACGCTACATCATAAATAAACAATAACTAAATGTAAAAGTTACTTTCAGGAACAACAAATCAATAAAAAAGTGTTTGCACTTTTTCACTGACTATTAAAGGAACTATGAAGTATTAGCTTCAATCACATTAAACCACAGGATAGAGAATAGACTAGATAAGATCAGTAAAAATGATAAAACACTAGGAAATGCCATACAAATCCTAACTGCACAACATCATAGAAATGAGAATGGTTATTGGTACACACTACATAAATCATACCAAATCAAAGGGAAGGAAAATGTGTTTTGGAAAACAATCATGCTATCTGCGGGTAAGCTAGGCATCTTTTTTGCGACAAAAGGTCGAACGAAAGCTTCGGTAAGCCTTATTAAAACGGTTTATCTTACGTTTGGCCGGCGAGGTCTGTGTCTCGTTCTCTTTTAGTCGGTTGTCAATCGGTGAACTCTTAAATCCATTCATATATCGTTCGTTGTCGGGCACCCGTTCCTTATCTTTCGCAATAACTTCTTGCTTTAAGTCTAAAAAAAATTGCCAGAAATGATTGACCCACAAACCCTAAAATCATGATTTATAGGCTTACCTCTCATTTCATCAGCCATTCGCTGTAATTTCTCGTTAAGGCACTCCTTTTCATCAACCTCATTCTCAAGAAGTGCGTTCTTCTCTAAAGCCGAATTTAAAGCTTGCTCAAAACCTGCCATAGTCTCTTCAATTATTCGCCTAGACCTTTCCAAGTCATCATTGCACTTCTCCAGTTCGATTATCTTCTTTAACAATTGCTGTTTTTCTACTTTGAGAGAGTCGATTTCTGTCTGTTGGTTAGCCGTTTCTTTATAATATATGTCCAATTTTACCTAAATGTTTAAATCAAAATTAATTTTTAGCTTATTTCTGATTTTATAGAGTCTTACTCTTAAAGCATCAATTTCGTTTTGTGATCTGTTATTAATCAGGGTTAGTTCTTTAATTTTTCTTTCATTCTGATCTATTGTTGATTCATATTCTTTCTCTAGTTGCTTGGAGTCTGCCATATATTCATCAGATTCTCTCTGAACTTGATCCAATCTAGAATATTTCAAATTGAAAAAAAAAATCAGTTTTTAATATTTAGAGATAAGTCAAAATTATTTTACTGTAGCCAAAAAGTAGTAGTGTAAAAATGAAATACCTAATTCTTTGTACATTTTTTTATTTACATCAAATGAAAATCAATAATGTCAATATAGTTATTTATATATTAATCAGGTAAGACAGTTTGGGTTAAGAACTTAGACAGTTTTTGCCTTATGTGGCCCATGACATTTTAAGCAACTACTCAAAAATAGTTGCACTGACAACAAAAAAATAAATAAATATTGTCTGCAACTGTCTCATTTACTCAATATTGACTGGGACCAATCATATTGGGATATTGGTTATGTACCAAAAAGAATAGGAGAACTAGAAACCTTACCTGTACAACAGTAATAATTATTGGTCTAATAATAACATTTTAGCATCCAAATTATTGAAAATAGTAGACTAATATAAGCTACATTTTAAAATAGAAATGAAGAAGATTAAACAAAAATAGAATGACTATAATGTATATCTAAAATTAATTAAGCAGCCTAGTGAATACTCTTAAACAAGCTTTTCTTAAATTGTCATTTTACTCATTTAAAACTAAAATTTTAAAATGTGTAGGTATATTTCAAGGGTACTTAAGCCTTTCCCAACTTACAAGCTGGTGCAGGGGGATACACTGGCTAAATTTCTTAATTTTTTTTAACAACAATTCTTCAAACATTACCATTTTATTGCACAACATAAATTTATTGAATTTACTCATCTATTTGGATACTAAGGCATTTTTTTGCCTGTATAAGTTATTCCTAAAGAACAGACCATATGCTTCTATCAAACAGCACTCTGAGCTCATTTTTGCAAAAAAATATTTGGCCCCTGACCCCTTAATTTGTTTTGTTTGACCCAGAGCAGAAGACAAGCATTTTGCATCACTATTAAACTTAAAACTAACTGTAAAATAAGCTTGGCAATATGAGTATTAATTTAAATTAAAAATACACTGTTTTACAGGGTACTTACTCTTCCTTGTACTCAGAAGCCAAATTTCTCCAATACTTGATTTCCTCATCCTTGTTAGTAAACTTTGGTGGCTGAAGACTCACACTCATTTTGAATAACACACTTAAAGACAGGAGCCAAACTAAAAAAAAAATAATTTGAACTGCAGGCATGCATGACAACTAAATAACTTAAGACAAATTAAGACGATTTGAGAAATTCTGTGAAATTGGTTGAGAAAACGTAGCTCTCAGATGTAGGAAAGACGTAAACATGAGTCACTTTCGCCTGGCACTCACACTAGTACCAGTACCAGTATGGGAATAAAATTATCAATATAAACGTTCACCTGTCTAAGAAAAACAACCACGGAAATCAAATATACAACATTACCAATACAACACAACTATTTTATTATAACGCGATCTAAAAACAATTTTTACTTACTGGAAATTTGTTAACTTTTGCTTTGTTTTTAATAAACTTTTGAGTCGTTTGACATCTCAAATATAAATGCCACTGTCACTGTCAAAACTGACATTTAGTTCCTAATCACATTTGTGACAGACAAATGACAACTGAAGGTATATTATCTATTATCTTGTAAATTTAAAAATAAAGTTTATTGTTACATGTGCAAATATTCTAACTTGCTGTTATTTGACCATTTCCTACAAATGATTATTTGGTTTAAAGTTAAGTTGTAGGAAAATGAGCAATATTAAGATTAATTCTGTTAAAATGCAGTTTGTTTGTCCTCCAGCTCTTAAATCAGCTGTTTTGTTAAATCCTCTGTTTTTAAGGTTATGTTAACTTGTCAAACTAAAAAAAAAAACAAGTAATTTGTGTTTATGTTTATAAAGTTGGAATGAAGTTAAAAAGCACCAATATCTTAGTTTTAACATTTTATCTATACCTCTTACATTTCATGTCTAATTTTTGTTAGTGTTTTGTGTGGAAATGGGTATTTCAGTGGTTTTAATCACCTGTATATTAGTCATATTTATTGGAATTACCAGGTAAACTCAAGTACTAAGTGCAATATAATTTTGTTAAATGTACATTTTATAGGGTTTTGCCCATAATATTGTCCTACTACTTTGAACGCAAGTTTAAAGTACCTATTCTTATTGGATGGATTAGTCTTCCTTATCTGAAACTGAGGCACATAACTATATCAAAAAATGAGTACATACTTGTAAGTTAGTTGCCAGGTACAACAAATTACTTATTAAACACCGATTACATTGCATTTCAGCAAATTGATGAAATTGGAATCAAAAGTAGCTTTATAAACTCAGATCTTACAAAGTTGATCACATTATTTATTAAGGATGTTAGGATCAAAAAGGGGATTTCGAGTAATAACTATGACAGTATTGTTAAAGAATGTCCAGAAAAAACTAAAAAAACATTGGATTTTAGAGATGCAAAAGTACCCCATTTTATTAATATTTTTGCTCAGGTAAGGGTAATTCAGATTGATTTATCACACTTCTTGTTGCTGTACTAAGTACTTGAAATACAATGACACAAATATTTAAATTTATTTCAGTCATTCATACAACATTGGTTTAATCAGTTATTTCACTTGGAACATCATTATTCCATGATGCTTCTAGGTAAAATTTAGGTCATAATTTGAATAGAATATCTTGTGCAATTTTGCAGTAATTTTTGAATTTTCTCAAATTTAATTTGCTTTTGCACAAATGTAATTTAATTTAGATTAATTAATTATACCTTCTTTGGGCAACTCTGCTACTCATGTTATACAGAAAACTTTGTTTCATAAAGTCAAACTTTTCCTAACTAACAGTTTCATAAATAGCTGATATTGTTTGCTTCCTTTAGATGATTTTTAACTTCTAAACTTCCAGTTTATGGCAGTCCATGTCTACAACATATCAGCCATTATACAACTTGATAATGAATGTCTAATACAAATTGTACCCCAAGATTTACATATTGATGGAAGCATCTTGAAGAATGCCAAATCATTATTAGCCACTTTGAACATAAGTGATGCATATGGCAGCATCCTTAAAAAAGCTGACCAGCAAGCCAAAACAAAACTTGCAGAGTTTTCATTTGGTATCACTTTGGAAACAGTTTTGGTGGCTCAAGGACCTTTTTCTGTAGAAGTTAGTTGGAAGCAAAATCTATGAAAAGAATATTATAAAACGTTTTTTAGAAGCTTGATATTAAAATGTCTCACAGCAAAGCTTCAATTAAGAGTGGCTTTTATTCATTGCTACAAAACTGCAATTTTGGTGATGAAAAAACAAAAAATATTGACCCAGAAAGTGGACAGGAAAATAAAATATACACACAGTATAAGAATGGTGAATCTGTGATATTTGAAAGCAAAAGCTTTTCTGAGCTACACTCAAATAGTGATTTTGAAGGTGATAATAAACCACTAGAAGGAAATATTTTTGAAAAATTACTACCAATTATACCTAAAGTAACTTTATTTTATTAATAATGTTGGTGATATTTGTTTATCAGTGGGCTTTTAGAATTTTTCTTTGAATATTGATGACACCTTTTTAAGTGGATACACAGCTAAAGGAGACCTTGAGTATACTGCAGCTTTAGAATTACTGTCAGTTGATTATCATCCTTTTTCACTCACTGAAGCTAGTGTTGGAGGATACTTGGGAAATCTTTACTTGAGTAATTTCAAGTTGAACAATAGCGTTGATAATAGCGTTTTTTTGAAAAAAGTCAACATTGAAGCTAAGGTTAGTATTAAGCTTGTCTCATGTATGTAAAGTAAAACACATAAATCCTTTTATAAATCAACTCCTGATGGACATTTTATTATTTATGTTTTATAGGTTTTTTAACAGGTTATGACATTCATGCAAATTCTATGTTTGTTTAATTTAAAAAAAAATAGAAAACATTTTTATTTTGGTAAAATTGCTTCATTTTTGAAAATTATTTGATGATTTGTTTACCATCAATCAGTCAATGAATACATGACCTTATGACAAAAATTACAATAAAAAATAATAATCACCTGCATAATATCCAATTCTACTATTTTTTGATCTGTTTTAGATGAAAAACAAAACCATTAACTTATATCTACAGCAGGAAGATTTGATAATTACATACAATCATTATGTGGTGTATAAATGGATTACTGCAAATTTTTGGAAAAAACCTACACCAAAACTTAACACGATTCCAAAAATAAAAACGTCCGAAATCAAACAAAGTAATAAACCTGAACGTAATAAACAATACTTATTAATTGAAGAAATAATGAAGGACATATCAGTAAATTTTTGTATTGAAGTTTGTAATGTTGTATTAAATGTGATTAGATTGAAAGGGGGTTGTGCTTCTTCAATTGGATTTAAAAAGTTTAAATTAATACTTGATCAAGTTCAGGAAAGTAGAGGTTAGTGTTTTTATTTAGCTGTTTTGAATACTTCATGCCTGGTTGGTCTATTGTAGGTTCTAGTTACGAGTCTTATATAGCAAATTTGTTACTTCGTGATCGTCATTGGCAAACTGAATTACTTGTTGAGTCATTATGGTGGTCATTTAAAGAGCTGAGTCAACACTCTAACATTTCCAAAGTAAGTTGCCTTTTTGTTATTGAACATTTCATAACTTTTTTAAAGGTGATGCATATATGGGGAACTCCTGTATATTTGGGTACGTGTTTAGTAAAACTTTGCACCTCTGAAGAGAAAGGGGGGTTGAAGTTATACTCATTACTCGATACTATACAGTTGGAATGGTCAAATGAACTGGCCGAGTTCCTTCTATCTGCTTTGAAGTAGGTTTACATTGCAAACTATCAATCAGTTAAAAACGAGCGTGATTGTTAAATTGTAGGTCTTTTCTAATGTACCAGTTTAAGCTGAAAACACTACTAAATCAAAAATCAAATGAAGACAAACGAGGAAACAACATTAAATGTAGCGCAGTGATATGCCACTTTAATTGTTTTATGCAAACTCAAAACAACGGTACGTTTGTGTCATTTGTTAATGACGATTGTAACTATCATCTGAATATTTATATTTCAGAATACTTTGTTTCCAGACTTGACACTATCAATCTAGATAGTAGCAATGATATAAGCACTTTTAAATTTGAGGAGTTTAAAATTTTTACCCTGAACAACACTGGCGATTACTACACTTGCATCAGAACTGAAGATATTTTAAATTACAAAGTTTTCATTAAAAACTTGCATTTGGAAGTGAAGAAAAAAACTAATACTGTGGAATACAACATATCGCTTTGGGAAAATAACGTATTTTTTTGGTCAACCAATTTTCATATGAAAGCCCTGCTCCTTTTTAAGTAAATTAATTCGATTGTATCGTTGCTTGATTGCACATAATCTGTCTTTTTTAGATACGTAGAAGAATTTAGAAGTAATTTTATGAATTTAATTCCTAGTAGCGTTAAGGGTCCTGAAATAGATCCAAAAAATTTGCCTGTCAAAATAATTGTTTGCAGAGTATTTGGAAAACTGGAGTTTTACATTGACATTTCGAAAGAGCATAACATGAGGATTACTTTGGGTGAGTACTAATCCATGATTAGTTATGCTTTTTGTTTTATAACAAAAATCTGTCTTAAATTTGAAATATTA
Source organism: Ips nitidus (assembly GCA_018691245.2). NCBI lineage: Eukaryota > Metazoa > Arthropoda > Insecta > Coleoptera > Curculionidae > Ips > Ips nitidus. Next base: position 2,137,426 of record CM042788.1, read on the forward strand.
CGAACGATAGTATTTTTTACTGTTGTACACTGTATCAGTTATAAGTAACCACATAATGAAGACGTATAGTGCGTCAAAAAATAATTACTGTTATCCAATACCTTGGCCTTGTTTTCAAAATTGTTGAACTTTTAAAGAATAATTACTTTGCAATCTCTTAGAATCCGTTTGCGATATTGTGATGACATTTTTTATGTTTATTTCATGCAAATGCAGTCATTTTTTCTGTAAAAAGATCCAGTAATTTATTATTTGTATGTATCACCTCCAAAATTTAAAAAAATATACAGGTGTGGTAAATCCAAACCGTGTAACTGACAGAGAAACGTACATTATTGCATGCGCGGGACTAAGACAGAAAACGAAAAAAATATCAAGTAGGCCATATTTTCAGCGCGCTGTTGCCAAACGCCAAGTATCACTCAAATACCGTCGACAAAATAACTTGGCATTTGGCAACAGCGCGCTGAAAATATGGCCTACTTGATATTTTTTTCGTTTTCTGTCTTAGTCCCGCGCATGCAATAATGTACGTTTCTCTGTCCGTTACGCGGTTTTCCTATGGTCGGTTTTGGATTTACCACACCTGTGGTAAAACGTGTAGTCCTTATTATCCCAGTAAACATTTATTTTAGAGGAACTGCTATTCTCTATGCATTCCCATTGGAATCCTGATAAGAAAAACCACAACCATTTCATTGCTAAAGCCACTATTGCAATTGACAATGAAGATATTTTTCATTTAAAAGGGGTAACTCTCAAAAGGTTATTCAAACAAGATCAGGTAGTAGCAGAAAAACTGGTTGTCGAAAGAGCTGAGGCAGAACTCACAGAAAAATTCAACAATAGTTCATATTTTGTTGAATTTGATTCTTTCAAGGTAAGTTTAGGTTAGATTCTGGGTCTTAATTTAACTAGTAATTCAACCACACAAGAAGCAAGTTAAGAACTGCAACGTTTCTGTTTATTAGGTTACCATATTTTTAAAATTAATGAAAACGAATTTATATTTTATTTAATCAATCATATATTTTGTTGGACTTCAAATCAGTTTTCCTGTTTATTTTTACCGCTGAGATAACAACTGTCTAATATTCTTTCTTTCAGATAATATTTCCACACGAACACAATTATGCGGAGGCTATTCAAAACCAGTTTCTATCAATAATCAAATGGCTGAAGCTGATACATACCAAAACAGATCCTTCTCCTTCCAAATCAAGAAATGTTTTCTCGATTTCCGATTTCTTCGTTAATGTAATTGTAGCTAATAATGTGTATTTAACATATGACCACCCAGAATTTTTTTAGGTGAAAGAGTTTCTCTTAGAAATGAGCGACGATCCGTTTGAAGTAAAGCTGCGAGACAATTTCGAGCTTTTAGCTGACGAATATAGTGAAAGCATTAAAAGAGCGAAAATGCTTAAAGAAAAGGTTACTACTTTATATAATTAGGTCTGGTGATGTAATTGATTCACGATCAAATGTTATAGATTGGTGAATTATTAAAAACTCATTTACATATGCCCGCGGGCAAAGTGGAGGAACTTTATGCCACTTTAAAGAAACGAAACAGCGACATTTATATCCAAAGATCAAAGTTAATGTATCAAGCAGCTCCACAACGTACTAGATTATTTGCTTGGAGTATGACGAACGTAGAATTCATGGTATTTTGGAGACTTGAATTGAGTTGTATGTCTTATTTTTTTTATTTCTAGGTTTTATTCGATTTCAAGCATAAGTTGTCATACCAAATTCCGATATTAGACAAAGACAGTCCTTGGCCTGATGAAGGTTTAGAGTTTTCAACAGGTTGGTGCAGAAATATCTCTTTGAGATGTGAGGAATGGAAATTCCAGTTGAGGGACTTTCCACAACCCCTTTTGGAAATACGCAGGATGTACCTTTGCGGATTGTTTGCGGCAGCTGAGCAAGTTGCGCCTAAACGCGGTAAGTTTTTCATTTTTTTTATGCTGAAGTTGGCAATGTCTCCAGTAGACAGGTAAATGTTTTGAATGTGATAAATAAAAAAGCAAACGTCACAATCAAAACATTGATACTCCGCGTATAGAACGTTTTTTCTTGTCATTGTCATTTTCTCTTATTTATAATAGGCCTGGTATTTGTAAATTCTTAGAAATTAACACAATATGTACACAATACTAAAATCGCCATCTTTATATTACCTACAATTTTATTCACTTCTATTTTATTCATTTAGACGTAATGAGGTTTTTAAATTTTGGTTGATCATCTCTTGCCAATACCCAGAGAGTCTAAAGTGTCCATTACCATTCCAATTAGGTTAAAAATCCAGTCCATTACGGTCGATACAGCATCATCAAAAAACGAGAGGTTCTGTGCTTTTCTTAATGTAGATGGTTCCTGTAAAAAAGATCAGCTTTAATGATTACTACAGTGGCGATTGCTATACAGGAGATCTTCTGTTTACTTTATCGATCAATTATGGAAACAGTTTAAATAAGAAAAAACTGTAAATCAGACAACCCACTGTCGATGAGGTCGTTCATCTAAAATATTCAGGACCATTTTTTGAATGTGATTGGTATATCGAAAATGGCAGCAAATGTAGCGTGTATTTAAAACTTTGGAGTATAAAATATCTTAGTATTTATAATTTTTAACATTTTGGCCTACATTCTTGCTATTAGTCTACCTGCGTAAATCTGGATACCTATCTCAATGAAGCTAAGTTACCGAATATGGCCAGTTGAAGATTCCATTGCTCAAAACAATCCTTTGATTTTCTTTCTCTTTTTCGTGTCTGAGTGTGTGCATTTGTCCTGGCTTTACACTAGACTAATCCGATCTACATTAACCTGCAGTGCCATATAACCTGCTACAGGAAAAGTAGTATAGTAGTCTGGTACGAGTTTTTTACACTTTTGGAGAATCTCATATGGTGTCTCCCTTAGTGTGAGATTCAAACGTCATGGCCGACTTACCAAGTAATAATTGGACGTTTTTAATGCTTTTCTTGAAAAGTGGCCACAAAACCCAGGATTTTGGCCATTGCTTTTCTCTCTTTTGCTAAATTAGAAGTCTTTTTGCTCTAGGAGCAGACAATACGATCTTCTAGACGAAAGTGTGTACAGAGCAGGCAGGAATTGTTATCCACAATTGGATAAAATATTAACATTTTGTCGGACAGGAGAGCAACCATTCCAAAACTTAACTCTAAACTAGGCTGACACTTTATGAAATACATATAATTATTTATTATCGAAACAAGATATCTTTATTTTAATAATGTACAGGTTATTGTAATACGATTACACGAAATGTGATACAGAAACGTAATGACAACTGTCAATGAAACAATGACAATTAGGTGCTTTTATTAATATTTGTATTATACAAGGAAAGTATATGTAATGCTTCTTTTTAAACATCTTATCGAGTGCAATATCATTTTACAATATGGCGTCGATGATGGCTAAAATATGTTTGTTGATCAAATTTCTAAATAATCATGATGTTTCTTTAGAAATTAGATTCTTTGTCACAACCAATTTCGTTGTCAAATGTCAGTCTAATAAATTTAGGGGAGAGTAAAAGGACTTTAGAGGGGCAGTGTATGTTTACCCTACATTAGGGTCTTTAAGGGATTGTGACTTAGTTCAATTAAGTAGATTATTATTAGTTGAAGGGTAACAAATAATCAGGTCCGTTTACTGTCCTCTGGGCATTTGTTGTAAAACTCTCCAAGCTTCCAGTGCCGCTTTGACAATCAAGTCGACCTGGTTAAACTGCGGAAGGGGTGGCACACCTGGTACCGAAGGTATTTGTGGGTCAGCACTCCGTTTAATCTAAAAAAATGTGTGAGGTAGTGAAAAATTTATATAGTCAACTGAAATTGTAAGACATGAATGACGTATATTACTTACCTCAAAAACTTTTTTAATAAGAGCTTACCGTGGGTTAGAGAACATTATTTGTTAGGATATTAATTCAAAAAACACATTCTGGTAACTGGTGGTAACATAAAAACGGGTTAGTCTATTGTATTGATTTAAAACCAATTAGGTTAGACGTAAAGGGTGTATGGAGTTAATACTAATCCAAAGTCATGCAGTAAAGTGCTCCAAATGTAAATATCCTGTATATCCATAAAAAAATCATTGATAATTAATTAGCAAACTTGATTCTATCAAAAACACTGAAAATGACTAAAAATGTTGCTGTCTCGACCTTTTCCGTGAGCAGTTATTGACTGGTTCGAACATTTGTCGTGAAGATTTGTATATGCAGATTTTTGAATCACTAAACAACAATATTTCTCCTCTCCATCCAGGTGGTTTAACTCAGTTAGTTCAGAACCTACTAATTTTTTTGTAGTTGCACGAATTTTACACGCAATTTTACTAGATTTTTAAAAAGATTATAGATGAAGTGAAATAAATGTCATTAATAAAAGGTGCTTTAAAGTGGCGGTTTTTGGATATATTAACAACTTTTTTCTATAATATTAATTAGTATATTAACAAGAGTTTTGGTAAAGCAAGGGGAAGGGGGAGGGATTTTTTGCAATATCACAAACTGTATACAAAAGAACTTACTCGATTTTCCTTAATGTCATCTTCAGCATCTTCACAGATGACTTTACCCATACCAGCCAAGACAATCCACATTATTAAAACAGAAGCCTTCAATTTACGGTCCATTATTAGCAGGCACTACTTTAATTTCGGATGATGATGGTTCAAACTAAGTACATTTGTTGAATACACTCGTTATGCTTTTATGAAAGCTTGACAATATTGTTATTAACGTTAGGTACATAAATGGACAGGAAACACCATATCTTCAATCTTTATTAGGTGCTTCTGATTTCCATTATAAGGCGTAATGATGTTTCAATTTAAAGATTTTATGCTGGTCAGTATGCTAATGTTTTATTATTAGTGGCAGTTCAAATCATAAAGTATGAAAATATAAAATTTGGATTTGAATGTTCAGTTTTTGGTTTAGAATCTGTCAAATAATTTACGGACTTCCAGGCTAGTTTACGTTTCCGACAAGCTTCAGCGATTGCAAGGCTAATCAAGGCTAGTTATTTAAAACAAAAATACGCATTTGACCAAAATGTTGCGCAACACTAGCTTACCAAGAAAAACGATCACATTTTCATAAAAACATTATGTTATCATATAGAACTTGATTACCCTTTTATACGATGGTATTTATGTACGTTAGTCATGTAAATGATATGATTGTCTTAATTAATTTTAGCCCTTTTATGAAAATTATTAATATTTTCTTCAATACCTTCTAGTACATTTTCTAAGTATCACACTTTACATCTACATTTTTCTTCCACTCTGTCATTGACGTTCAAATATGGAAAAAAATAGTTTTTTTGCTCTTTTGAAGAATGGCAAAGTATTGATCACACTGAATCACTTACTGAGGGGATATGAAACTTCTGACTAACTACATTAATCACAGTAATTTTAACCGTGAGATCAGTTGTTGTGTCTGTGTATATGATGATGATTAATCATAGAAAAAAAAATAGACTCTCATAGATAGAGATTTTCCGTATAAGGAAAGGAATTTGCTTTTAATAAAGGGTGGTCAAATAGTGTTGATTACATCAATTAATTACATATTATTATTATTTATAATAGAAAAATATTATATGGTTTCATTTGCCATTAGTTTAATAATATTGTTGTTTTAATTGAATTTTTTAGACATGTTTGTAAAGGTAATTGGCATAATACTGTATCATGTAATAAATATGCCTAATATAGCTACACTTACTTTTAATAGGCAAGTCCTTCGATTTATTTATATAGATACTTTAGCGTTCGCTTTCATTATGTAATCAAGGGTAATAAAGAAATCATAAAATAAATGCGTCTGTGCCACATTTGGCGTATTGTTTTTTCCGGAAAATTGATCCATGTATAGTTCCTAGAACTAGACGTATCTAGCTGGTTTTTGATATACAGGTGTGGTAAATCCAAAACCGATCATAGGAAAACCGTGTAACGGACGGAGAAGAAACGTACATTATTGCATGCGCGGGACTAAGACAGAAAACGAAAAAAATATTAAGTAGGCCATATTTTCAGCGCGCTGTTGCCAAACGCCGTACCGTAAATTAATTTTGTCGACGGTATTGGAGTGATACTTGGCGTTTGGCAACAGCGCGCTGAAAATATGGCCTACTTGATATTTTTTTCGTTTTCTGTCTTAGTCCCGCGCATGCAATAATGTACGTTTCTCTGTCCGTTACACGGTTTTCCTATGGTCGGTTTTGGATTTACCACACCTGTATAATATTTGATATTCAATCAAATATTCTCTTTCTGCGAACAATTTTAGGACATCCCGTATAATTAATGTTTTCCAAAAAAAAATGGAAACCCCCGTATTGAAGTAGATTTTTAATGAGTAATTTTTTCAGCTACCAGGACCGTGCTTGTAGATTTAGGAGAATCGTTTGAACCAGTTGAAATAGCCCGAGGAATGCAACCATTGAAGTTTTACTACGATCTAAACTGCGAAGTGGAGTCTTTTAGTTACGCTTTTGGCCCTTGTTGGGAACCAGTTATCGCGCAGTGCAACTTAAGTTAGTCTACAATATTGGCTAAATAGTTTTCCTGTTTATTTACACTTGTGCGTCAAAGCTAGGTTTCAATCAAATCAGCGCACCTTCAAAGGATCCTTCTCCACCTCTTCCATTTTGGGACAAAATGCGTCTTTTGATGCACGGCAGGCTAACCATGATGGTTCAGCGGCTACAAGTTTTATTGCACGCCTCTTTAGACCCTTACAACACTACCGAGGAGATGGCATTAACGTGGGAGAATGTTGTTATGGATTGGACGAACGGTGAGTATTTACTAAATTTAGCACAATTTTTATAAAATACTGCTCACTTTTCAGCCAAAATAGTGTTTAAAGGTGATCTAAACATCTTCGTGAGGACTGCGTCAAAGTACGATGACGTTCAATTACTTAAGTTACCCAACCTAAAACTTATATTAGGATTTCATTGGGTTTGCTTAGCGGATCCTAATGATCATCACAGTGTTACTTATTGCGCTCCTGATAAAATTCCAGAGTATTCAAGCAATCAAGTAAGGGAAATGTATTAAAGTGACTAAAGTTACTAAAAATTAAAATTTCCTAGGTTCACGACTCTTTTAGAGCTTTTCGGTCGCAGAACCTCAATCTTAGCATCGTTCTGGAAACCAAACCGTCAAGTCAAACAACCAACGGTTGTCCTATTTTGTTATTATACGGTAGCACCTTAAGATGGATCGAAAGTTTGAAACTAATCCTTTCAGGTATGTTTAACTTTGAAATATTAGTAAGCACGTCTAACGTTGCCATTTTCCAAAGGAGTAACACGACCCACCAAGCGGGGACCAATTTTTAATAATCTAAAACCAAAAAAACCACAGTTGAGTCGTCATTACAAAAAAATAAACCTGCTAGTTGGATTGCACAAATTTCAAGTGTGCTACTGGATGTCTTTTGCTATGCATCGAGGTTGCGAAATGTTCGGTGGTCGATTAGCATCGAGTTCTGGTAACAAATTTACAACTTTTAATTGTCGCAACTGAACTAAAATGTTTATTTAGAACATTCTTTATCTTTGGTTTCGGTGGATGACGGCCTTAAACACAGACCAAAAGCTGAATGGTCAATTGTTTATATGAACTCCGAATTAACCGACTCCGAGATTTGGTTGAAAAGTGCTCTCGAAGACGAAACCGAAATTGAAACGTCTCGTTTAAAGCCAGTCGAGAAGACGTATTGTCTTTCTGTAGCTAAGGCATGTAAAATTTGTCTTAAGACTGATAAATATTATTATTCGGCAATATTTGTTTATGCAGGTTTCTTATGGTAGAGAAGCACTGTTACCAAATCAAAGTTTAACTGACCGCAACAAGGATACACCAACACATAAACTTGTGGTATATGACTTGAGAGGAGCGTGGACTAAAAGCAATAGGAACGTTGCTTTTGCTTTATTCGATACTTTTATGAAAACAACGGTAAGTTGTTTTAGTTATTTACTATTTTCTTTTTCATTTTTAAGTCCTGATCAACAGAAAGCTAGCTTTATTGATGAATAACTAATAGTAAGTGTACCGATTTCAGAGTCAATAATACTCAAATTTCTTAAGTTTCAGCTTTAATCTTTGTGATTTTGTTAAATCTACAGGGTGGTCCAGTTTTAAGTGTCAATAATTCACCATTTGATAGCCAATCAAAAAATAAGTTGACTTGCATTGTGTCATTTTTCTGAAAAACGTTTCCTAAGAAAGATACAGTCCTCCAAATTTCAATTTAAAAAATCGTTTTATAGTTTAAAACTGAACATCCAAGACTTGTGAAAGTCCAAATTTGTACTGAATAGTCTAAAAACTTTTTTACTACTAGGAATGGTCTTATGATTCGCTTTCTCAGACTGCCATCCTGGTTGAGTGTCTGAAACTGGCATTCAAGAACTAAAAAAAGTCCGAAAATCAAGACAAAGATTGTATTGTGCATGAAACTCATTTTTTACTACTAAAAATAATATAAAAGTTGACTTTTAATGCTAGAACTGACTTTACTAGGACTAAAGAGAGTCCAAAAGTATATTTTCAACACTTTAATTGGTGTACAACTCAATTTTCTGGACTGGACAACAAGTCTAGAAGTAAATTAAATTTTCGGACTATTTTATTTCTAAAAATTAGTTCTCAAGACTATTATTGTAGCATTTGGTACCAAAATTTTTTACTTTTATTACTGAAGAAACTTGACTTTTGGAAATAGTCTTAAAATCGATTTTTCAGTCTTAAAAAGCACTAAAAACAGTCTGAATTTCTTAGAGATGCTACAATTTATTGCACTTATGAGTGTAGAAGTCAATTTAATAGTGAAGAAGCTTGAAATAACATTTTCAAGATGATGGTCAGTGGACAAACTGGCTTTTAGGCCTGATAAGTCAAAAACTTTGTAAAGATGGTCTTGAAACTCGATTTGAGGCACTGAAAACAGCCTTAAAACACTAAAAACAGTCTAGTTTATTAAGAAATACCCGAATTTTTAGCACTGAGGTGTCTAGAAGTCGATTTAATAGTGACAAAGCTTGGAATGTCATTTTAAGTCTATGAAGAATGTAAAAATTGTTTTTTAAGTTTGCTATGTCAATAACTTGGTAAAGATAGTCTTGAAACTCGATTTTCCAAGCTGAAAGCAGTTTTGAAGCACTAAAAATAGTCCAGAATTCTAAGAAAATGAAAAGCAAAGTAAAAAGCACGAAAAGTTAGTTTTCAAGACAAATTTCATGAATCTAATGTCAATGTCCTGCATCTAAGACTATTTTCAAGACTAAAATATTGGAAATTTGTCTTCAAATTATGAAAACTTACTTCAAATGCAAATTTTGAGCTTCTGATGTCACTTTTCATTAGTTCAGTCACATTTTGGGGTTCAAGTCAATTTTTAAGGTTTAAATGTATGAATTTGTAGTAACAAATTCTTGAAAAAGTAGTTTTTATGTCTACAAGTCAATTTTTGGAATTAAAGTCTCTCGATTTGCATGAAAACTGGTTACAAACACAATTTTTAAGCTTCTGAAATGTTTATCTTTTCTAATTCAATTTTCAAAACTAAAGTCTTTTAGTTTGCCTGGAAACTATGGAAACTGGCTACAATAATATTTTTTAAACTTCTTAAGTGAATTTTCCGTCTCCAATGACAATTTTTAAGTTGGGTTGGGTTAGTTTTGGGTCTTTGACCGTAATAACGTGTAATAAAGTGCTTGTTCCAAATTTGATCAATATTGCTCCAACAGTCTGACAGTTATTACAAAAAAAACGATTTTTAAACAGAAATTTGAAGGACTGTATTTTCCTTAGGAAGCACTTTTCAGGAAAATGACATAATGAATGTCAACTTATTTTTTAATTGGTTATGGATTGGTTAATTATTGACATTTAAAACTGGACCACCCTGTATATTATTAGGCACTCATTTGCAGTATATCATACATTTTATTATTGTTCTAGAGAATGAAGAAAAACTTATCAACAGAAGCTTTAAAAGGTTTCAAAAAGGAGCCACCCAATACAACTCCAATGAAACGGAGAAATACTGACGCCACTGGCACACCTCCCAATACTGCAGTACAGGTATTAAATTTGTATTTTCAATCAGCACTCAAACCTCAAAAAGCTTTTTCTCTAAGATACGAAAACAAAAAGCTACCAAAACTAATAAAGTCTATGAATTTTAAAGTAATTCTTGATTGTCATATTATTAGGGTATACAGAGTACGGCTCCGGCTGTACAGGACACTCTATCTCCTATCAATAAATTACAATCAGGACACGCTGCTAACATGCTTCAGCAGCTCATTGCCGAAGTTGACAACAACTCTATAGTCTATAGTGACGACTTGTCTGCCGTATCCAGACAGCAATATTTGCAAGGGGTTCAAGCATGCCAAGAAGATGATATCTTGCACAAAAACTGGCAAAGTATTTTCTCAATTAACTGAAACATGAAGAAAGCAGTTGTAAATGTGTGTTTAGTTTCTTTAGTGAATGCTCAAGTACTGCTCAAAGGCTGTGAAACCAATGGTTATGTGATATTGAGCGCCGCGAAAGCGGAAATCCTTCAACGCATTCATCGTCCTGCTTGGAAGGATAGAGCGTTAGTCTCAAAGACCACGTGGACCGGTTTATTGGAATGCATGCAATATTATGCTACGGTTAATGCTGCTGGAGATAATGAAGATAATGGTATAGTTACATATAAAACATCTCTTCAATTTCCTGTCTAATTTACGCAGATAATATTATGTGGCTAACGGTGGATAATATTCAAGAGAAGGAATCTGCAGAAATTTCTGAACCTGCCGAAGTGCCTAATATGGTCGGAAGTGGTGTTTCTGTCGGGGCCGTTGTTAGTGATACAGTTGGTCCCAGTACATCCAGACAGGTAATTAAATTAGTTTGAAATTATGTAATAGGTTATACAGGTGTGGTAAATCCAAAACCGACCATAGGAAAACTGTGTAACTGACAGAGAAACGTAGATAATTGCATGCGTGGGACAAAGCCAGTAAACGAAAAAAATACCAAGTAGGCCATATTTTCAGTACGCTGTTGCCAAAATCCAATACCTTCGACAAACTTACTTACGGCGTTTGGCAACAGCGCGCTAAAAATATGGCCTACTTGATATTTTTTTCGTTTTCTGTCTTTCTCCCGCGCATGCAATTACCTACGTTTCTCTGTCCGTTACACGGTTTTCCTATGGTCGCTTTTGGATTTACCACACCTGTATAATTTAAAAATTGTGGAGTGTATAACTAACTAATTTAAACAAGTATCTTTAGATTTCTGACTGTATGGACAGTTAAGCGCATATCACTCGAGTTTTTTCAACTTTACTTTTCAAATAACACTTTTTTTTAAATTAATTTTAACTTCAATGTTTTTAGCTTCAACGTATCGTTTCCAGATGCAAATGTGAATTTTTCTATGCTAGCTATGGAGATATTAGTGTCGATCCTGAGGGTGAGCTAGATTAAATTGCAACTGGTTAAGCTGAAATGTATTGGTTATTGTTTTTAATAGGTATTGGTGAAATACCACCCCCACCTCCCGAAGACGTGAGCCCTTGGGACAGTAGAGAATCAGGAGTTGATGCTTTCACTTTAATGCATTATGATTTGGATGTGTGCACAAACTCATTACAGGTCAGTGTAATTTCTGTTTTACAACAAACTTCCTTTTGTTAAATGGTATAGTTAATTGACAGATTTACTGCAAAATTTATTATTTTGGGTTGGAAGTTTTTAAGATCAGCCCTACAGCTCTTTTTTTCTTAGATGTCAATCTTTGTCTCAATGCAGGAAAGTTGTATTTGCAATTATTTGAAGACGATAGCTATTCCACCTTCATTTTTTTCTGCTCTTTAGTGTTACTGTACTTTTACGATTCCACAATGAAAGTTTTCGAATAAAAGCTTATGCAGCGTATATTATTACCTATTTTGAAGAAGTGAAAAACCACAGAACTTAAAACTATCAATTCTCAATTTATTTGATACACTTGTTGGGTTTATACCTGAAAAATTCCAATCCTGGAACACACAAACTTCTCCCTCAAAGGTGCCTTAATTTACTAGTTCTGGGATGATTTTTAAAGTAACAAACTTCTTCGCAATCTTGAAAGAATGACTGACAGCTGTAATTCAATATTATACATACTCAACTCATATTGGACATTACACAGGACAACTATACGACTTAATTTCGACTGTTTCATAGAGTGCTATTCATTTGCAGTATGGGATATTGTTAGATATCATAAACAATCTGTTGCTCTATGTGGAACCTCACCGAAAAGAAGCCTTGGAAAAATTAGCGAGGATGAGGTTTCAATTGCAATTACACAGTGTGGAAGACCAAAGAAGACCCATCCAAGAAAAACAGACTGTGGTCAGAAACACCATCAATAAACTGAGAAGATTGGAAAAGGATACGTACATGTTAAATAAGGCGCTTGAAGAAGATCCCGAAGATACAGAGTTAAGGGTGGACCTTGAAAGGCTAGAAAAGCTGGTACGGTTTTATTTTTTAAACCTTTTGAGACTATACGAACCTTTATTAGCATGATGAAGTAATAAATACAATCTTAAAACCATTATTTTATAGATGCATGAGTGTAAAACCAATTTAAGCGCCCAAAGTGAGGAACTCGACATGATGTTGTCCTGCTATAAAGAGACGCAATTATTAGCTAATGCCAGATTAGCTACTACCAGAAGTGATAAGCCTTTGACTGTGGTGAGAGCCAATGAGATTTGTTTTAAACACGCCCAGTGGAGACTGACAGAAGCAGATGGTCAGATAGGTATTGCCGATTTGGTACTGAGTAACTTTTTGTAAGTATTTTTTTACTATTTCTTTCTTGCCTTCTACTTTATATTGATTTTTTTTTTCGTTTACTTAGCAAAAATATAAATTTTTATAATCCAGCATTTTTATTGGGTAAAAATAAAATTACATAACAAATACAAATAGTAAATTACAACCCGGCCAACCTTATTAATACTAATTGTATTGAACTTGCTGGCACTTTGAGATGTTCATTAGAATGTTTCAGAGGCTCCTGGCACATTTTAATCGCTATTAGAAGCTTCTGACACTTTGAGATGTCCATTAGAATGTTTCAGAGGCTTCTGGCACATTTAAAATGACTGCTAAAAGCTTCTGACACATTCTGATTACTATTAGAACTTGCTGGCACTTTGATATGTCCACTAGAATGTTTCGCAGGCCTCTGGCACATTTAAAAGGTCTGTTAGAAGCTTCTAGCAACTTTAAAAGACTCTTAAAAGGTTTCAAAGGCTTCTGGCACATTCTAATAGCTATTAGAAGATTCTGGCACTTTGAGATGTCCATTAGAATGTTTCAGAGGCTTCTGGCACATTTAAAATGACTGCTGGAAGCTTCTGACACATTCTGATTACTATTAGAACTTGCTGGCACTTTAAGATGTCCATTAGAATGTTTTAGAGGATTCTTGCATATTTAAAATGTCTGCTAGAAGGTTCTGGCAAATTTAGAAGACTCTTAAAAGGTTTCAGAGGCTCCTGGCACATTCTAATCGCTATTAGAAGCTTCTGACACTTTGAGATGTCCATTAGAATGTTTCAGGAGTTTCTGGCACATTTAAAATGACTGCTAGAAGCTTCTGACACATTCTGATTACTATTAGAACTTGCTGGCACTTTAAGATGTCCATTAGAATGTTTTAGAGGATTCTTGCATATTTAAAATGTCTGCTAGAAGGTTCTGGCAAATTTAGAAGACTCTTAAAAGGTTTCAGAGGCTCCTGGCACATTCTAATCGCTATTAGAAGCTTCTGACACTTTGAGATGTCCATTAGAATGTTTCAGGAGTTTCTGGCACATTTAAAATGACTGCTAGAAGCTTCTGATTACTACTAGAACTTGCTGGCACTTTAAGATGTCCACTAGAATGTTTTACAGGCCTCTGGCACATTTAAAATGTCTGTTAGAAGCTTCTGGCAACTTTAAAAGACTCTTAAAAGGTTTCAGAGTCTTCTGGCACATTCTAATCGCGATTAGAACATTCTGGCACTTTGAGATATCCAGTAGAATGTTTTAGACGCTTCTGGCACATTTAAAATGTCTGCTAGAAGCCTCTGGCACATTTAAAATGTCTGCTAGAAGCTTCTGGCATATTCTGATTACTATTAGAACTTGTTGGCACTTTGAGATGTCCATTAGAATGTTTCAGAGGCCTCTGGCACATTTAAAACGTCTGCTAGAGGCTTCTGGCACTTTGATATGTCCATTAGAATGTTTGAGGCTTCTGGCACATTCAAAATGACTGCTAGAAGCTTCTTGCAACTTTAGAAAACTCTTAAAAGGTTTCAGAGGCTTCTGGCACATTCTAATCGCTATTCGAAGCTTCTGACACTTTGAGATGTCCATTAGAATGTTTCACAGGCCTCTGGCACATTTAAAATGTCTGCCATAAGCTTCTTGCAACTTTAGAAGACTCTTAAAAGATTTCAAAGGCTTCTGGCACATTCTAATAGCTATTAGAAGATTCTGGCACTTTGAGATGTCCATTAGAATTTTCACAAGTTATTCACATTTTTCTGATTTGCTCCTTACTTATCAAACACTTGGTATTGTTACATATTGATAGCAAAACTTTTTTAGATACACAAAAAATTCTAAATCCGATGATTCCGTTGAACATTTGCTGGAGCTGGGCTATCTGAGAATGACTAACTTACTTCCTAATGAGATTTACAAAGAAATTTTATGTCCGACTGAAATACAGTATGATATGCCGATTGAACATAAAGTAAATCCTACTAATGTATTTTATGTTGTATTTATTCTCTGTATTATTTTTCAGAAAGTATTACGAATTTTCTGTAGGGAAAAACCGCCAGTGGGGGGTATATCAGTAAAAGAACATTTTGAGATTAACTTGGTTCCTTTAACGATCGGTAGGGAATTTTTTCTACTATTAATAAGTCCAGTAAATTAGAAAAGTATCGTAGGTTTGACCAAGAAATTTTACAATACCATGATGAAGTTCTGTTTTCCGGAAAGAGAAACCGAAACGTCGGACTATAACGACAGGGCCAGTGAGGATGGCGATACGGAAGTAAAAGTGAAACGAAAAGCGAAAAAAAGCCGCGACTCAAATTTCTACGTTCACATCGACGACGTGGAGAAAATGAAAGAGAGAGCTGAAAAAAACAAATTATTTGTGTATATTAAAATACCAGAAGTACCGGTAAAAGTCAGCTATAAAGGTACCAAAGAGAAGAACTTGGAAGATTTGAGGGACGTTTCGATTGTTATTCCCACATTGGAATACCATAACATGACGTGGACCTGGTTAGATTTGCTAATAGCAATTCGTAATGATACTAAAAAGGTTATAGTCTCTCAGGTATGTTTCAAATTATTTTTTTAACTATCGACAAAAACGAAGGATTTGTTTTAAATTAAGAAAAAAAAAACATAAATAATCATTGTTAAGTCAATTTTGGTATAGGCAATCAAACAAAAGTTGCAACTGAAACGAAATACTGGTGCTGCGGAAGATAGTACCGCACCTCAAGAAGAGGACAAAGCTAAGATGCTTTTAGGTTCCCGGCATGTAAGTAATTTTACTAATAATTTCACTTGTACGCTTGTAGGTATTTGTACTGGGTAAACTAACGAAATTAACTCCATTTTGTAGCATAAATCGAGGAATTTTGGGGACAAGGTACAACTAGGCACACTAACACCTAATACTAAACAAACAGCACAAGTAGATAGTGTAAGTGAAATGTATGGATTTGTTTGTGGATTTGATGTAACGGAAATTAAATTAGACGAAAGTTAAAGCTGTCAAATGACGTATTATTGAAAATATCTGCATAAAACCGAAATTGTTCAA
Organism: Ips nitidus; assembly: GCA_018691245.2. Taxonomy (NCBI): domain Eukaryota; kingdom Metazoa; phylum Arthropoda; class Insecta; order Coleoptera; family Curculionidae; genus Ips; species Ips nitidus. The sequence goes on from CM042788.1 coordinate 2,153,414, forward strand.
AATAATGTTATTCATTTTTGGGTCATTATTCAAATCCAATGTGGTGCTCACAAGAAAAAAACCAAAATAATGATAGTTTGCCGCAGACAGAAATGTTTCAAAAATGATGGCAATAATCAGATATTTAGTTATACAGGGTGGTCCGGTTTTAAATGTCAATAATTCACCATCACAAAAATAAGTTGGCATGCATTATGTCAATTTCCTGAAAAATGCTTCCCAAGGAAAATACAGTCCATAAAGTGATGTTATGACATTTGTCAAAATTGTCCAGTGGCGTAGATTGGTAAAGGAAGATCGAAGATCGTCTTATTTTCTACGTCACTGAATATTTTTCAAAAATGACAGTTTCTTTTATTTTGCTTGTTCAAGTTGATAAAGAAAGTATCTCTTATAAAATTCTGATTTGAAACTTCGCTAACGAGATAATTGAGTTATTACGTTCAAAGATCTTAAACCAACCTAACCCAACTTAAAAATTGTCATGAAAAGGGTGAAAATTGACTTAAGAAGCTTAAAAATTGTTTTTGTAGCCAGTTTTCATAGTTTCCAGGCAAATTGAAAGACTTTACTTTTGATAAGTGACTTAGAAACCAGTAAATTGACTTTGAAACGATGAAAATTGCCTTGTGAGGCTTAAAAATTGTCTTTGTAACCGATTTTCACACTTTTCAGATAAATTGAGACTTGGAAACTGTGAAAATTGACTTGAGAGGCTTAAAAACTGTTTTTGTAGTCAGTTGTCATAGTTTTCAGATAAGTTGAAAAATTTTAGTATTGAAAATTGACCTGTAGACTTTCTCTAAAATTTTTTACTGCAAATTCACACATTTAAACCTTGAAAATTGACTTGAAAGCAGACAAGTGACATAACATGCTTAAAATTTGCATTTAAAGTAAGTTTTCATAATTTGAAGACAAATTTCAATATTTTAGTCTTAAAAATTGGTTCATAAAAATTGACTTACTTAAATCTTTTCAATTTTTTTTACTTTGTTTTTCATTTTCTTAAACTAATATTATATTAGTGCTTTAAAACTGATTTAAACTTGGAAAATCGAGTTTCAAGGCTATCTTCAACAAGTTTTTGACATAGCAGACATTTTTAACATTGTAAAACAATTTTTACATTTTCTATAGGCTTAATATTCAAGTTTTCTCACTATTAAATTGACTTCTAGACACCTTAGTGTTAAAAATTCGATCATTTCTAAAATCTAGGCTGTTTTTAGTGTAAAAAATCGAGTTTAAGACTATTTATAATAGTAAAAGTCAAGTTTTAGACTCTTCCGTAATAAAAGTTAAAAATGTTGGCACTAAATGCTACGATATTAGTCTTGAACAATTTTTAGAATTAAATTAGTCCTGAAAATAGACTTTTGGACTCTCTTTAGTCTTGGTAAAGTAATTTCCAGCCTTAAGTCAACTTTTAGACTAGTTTTAGTAGTAAAATATGATAAAAATCTTTGTCTTGACTCCTTCCTAGTAGTAAATAACAAGTTTTTAGAATATTCAGTACAAATTTGGCACAAGAAAAATTGTATGCCAGTAAAAATTATCCAAAAATCCTGTTTTTTGACTATTTTCAGTGTCAAAAAATACTGGTGGCTTGAAAATTAATAAAGAATGAATGAATAGACATAAAATGGTTTGTCTTCATGAGATGACATTTTGTTCTTTTGATCGGTTAGACATAAATGTTTTGTGTTATGTTGTGGGACGTGTAATTGCTGTTAGTCATTCCTGTTAGTTTTACATTTAAATTCATGCTTATTATAGTACATTTTTTGATTGCTTCAGTTTTGTGGTGAAATGTAAATAATAGGTAGTCATCATTGATACACTTGAAGGCATATAAAACTTTGTTTTATAGGCTCCGGAAAACAGAAGTATTAGGAAAGGAGTGTCTGGCGTCTTCAAGCTAGGAAAGCAGTGAATTTTAATGGAAAATGGATTTTTGTAAAGCATAGTATTATACGTATTTATAAATAAAGAGTAATTTATTATTTTATATGGTTACTGTTATTTTTGTACTGTTTCTCTAGAAAAATTCAAATAACTATAAACTTTTGCATTAAATAAGAATTAAAAAAGTATAAATGTACACTGGTTATTGTTGACTATTCATGAATTCAAACTGTAGAGCATTTAATAATATAATAAATATTGTTACAAAATGTGATTTTATTAGAATTTAACTACTATAAGGTATAACTTGTTGATTATATTTTTTTACACAGTTTAACACAACTATATAGATAGATTTTATGTCTTAAGCAGTGTTTTTTGAGTTTTGTCGAGTCCCAGAGGGGTCGTCACAATTTAAAAAAAAGTTTTAATTATTTTTTTTTAAATTAATTTAAAAAAAAGTGATAATATCAAGGCAAACTTTTTTAAATAGAAACTACTCTTTTTATTATTGCATTCGGTTCTCTACAAAATTCTAATCATTTATTATACAGGTGTGGTAAATCCAAAACCGACCATAGGAAAACCGTGTAACTGACAGAGAAACGTAGATAATTGCATGCGTGGGACAAAGACAGAAAACGAAAAAATACCAAGTAGGTCATATTTTCAGTACGCTGTTGCCAAAATCCAATACCGTCGACAAAATGTATTGGATTGGTATTGGATTTTGGCAACAGCGTACTGAAAATATGGCCTACTTGGTATTTTTTTCGTTTTCTGTCCTTGTCCCACGCATGCAATTATTTACGGTTCTCTGTCAGTTACACGGTTTTCCTATGGTCGGTTTTGGATTTACCACACCTGTATGTAAGATTTGACTTTGACGTTTCCTACTGCATTTGGTTGTTTGGCGTTGGCAACAATGTGATTGTCACGAAAATCTTTTCTGTACGATTTTCAGAGACCATTTATCCTGGTATAACAAGGTGCATTTTAAATTAGTAATATTTTGTTATTACTTTCCAGGCCTATCTTGGTCATTTGACAAAAAAATTGATTTTCTGACTAGAAAGTAATGTTTACAGAATATGTAGGTTATACCAAAAATGCCAGTGAAAAGGCAAACCTGCTTTTTATTTTAATTCCATGTGGGTTTTCCAGCATCCTTCATTTATATTATGTACAGGGTGTTACAAATTCGATGCATTAGCATTGCTATCTCAGAAAGTATAGTTGATAGAGCTTTAGTTAAATAGAGGCAAAGTTGCGCATTTTATTGCTAAATAACTTGGTAAAAAAAAATCAAAAAAATGTTCATTACATCCCAAGATAAACCACAATATTTTATTTTTTTACAACTTTATTATTGATTATTTTGGAAAATCAATGACACCTTCTGAAAGGCAGTTTTATATGCTCTTCAAGAAAATAGTTTTAGTTTTCAGCTCCGACGTTTCGTTTTTTAGATACCATCATCAACTTCAATTTTTCAAATATGGACCTGAACTTTTTATTTTGTTTTTTTTTGTAGCTACAGACCTTCCAAAACTAACGATGTGTCACGTCAAAAAACTATACCTAGTGTATTATGTACTTGCTACTTTAAGTTTTTTAACTAAATTAAGAAATTGAAATTGATATGATATAATGAGTATACCTACTTTTGTTTGAGTACATTTATTTTTCCCAATCTATTTTTCTGTTAAAGTCATTGTTTAAATCACTCACTCACTGTTGTAATGCTGTTATATTTCATCTTTGTGAGTAATAAATATCTTTACATATGCTATTAATAAACTGTTCTACTAATCTACTTTACGTTTTGGCTTCTCATTTTTTTGTCAAGTGACCCCCCAGGGTGTATTGCTGGGTTGATTTCAAGTCAGAAAGGTCTAATGAACATATTATGCCCAATACGCTATCGTAACTGAGGTACAAGTATTTGAAATTTTAAATAAGTAGTAGTAGTAGTAATTTCCTACTAATTTAAAGATCATTTAAAAAGAAACAGCTGTATTGAATTAGTTGCTCAAAATGCCCACCCAATTGTTGTATTGCAATTATATAATTGCTAACAGTCTCAGGATCCTTTGGATAATACCTTGTTTCATTACTGCACAAGTGACATTCACCAAATATAGCTTCGCTATCTTACACAGACTTCTGTAGAGATGGCAGCACTGTCAATCGCTAGCCTCGCCCAAAAGATAAAAATGATCAAGTATCCCCTTTGGTTGCGGTGAAAAAGCATACTTACCTGGCGTAGGGGTTTTACAGTGATCAATAAGGCTGTTCCCCCAGGGTGAGGCCCTCCATTGCACTACGGTAGGGCTGACCCCTGCGATTATCCCTAATGCGGATAACTCGGGCGCGTAATTTTTGGTAGCCGGGACTGCGTACGCGCTGTCCCGAATAAAACAATTTAAAAGAAATCGACAATCGACATAGAATATGGAAATACCCCGAATAAATCAGTGCTTGGCAGTTTTTAGTATTAATGTGCAAGTTCTAAGCAAATTACTGTTACGTATATATAACATAACGAATTTGTTGGATTCCAAATTTATGGCTTGTTTTTGTTAATAATGCTAATTTTGAATCCGAAACAGTGTTAGTATGTATGTCTTCTACTCTTATGATCATTGGTCATACATTTCTTTACGGCTTTGCTTCCCCCTTTAACGGTTCCGGACGTAACATTTACGTATGTGTGATTCATGGCTATTATAAAAAGATCTTTGGATATACTATTATTTATGTTGGTCTACTGGTAGATACGGCATTTTATACTATTGTCTATTACATTTGAGTTTAGCTGATCAGCTTTCAGATAAATGAAACATATATAACTTTTTGTGTATTAATTCCTAAATGGGAAGTTTATGATCGCCATCTCGTCAAGAGAAATGGCTAGCTGAGAATTTGATGTAGTTTAATCACGTCAGAGGGAGCTACCATGTTTCTATTACCTCTTTCACTGATATAATTTTATTGGATTGCAATTCAAAATTAAAAGCATTTCATTGGAATTTTTTACAAAGAAAGAAAACAAAAAAAAAAAAGGTAAAAACAAAAAAAAAAAAAAAAAAAAAAATAAAAGCAACACGGGCCGGTCCGGTATTGTATTGGAAGTTTGCAATGAGCAATGCAGTACCAACCAACACCAACATGATCAAGATTAATGATCGGCCCATTTTATCCAATTTAAAAGTAAAGGTTTTATTTTGATTGTAAGTTATTTATACAGCTAGTGGCTTAAACCATTTTTTCCACGGTCCACGAGCGTAGCGAGTGGCCTCCTAAGTTCTTCGAATAAATCGGTTTAAGTCAGGTATTTTATACAATATTTTATTAATGTCCGTCAGGGCTATTATTTCATCAATAATGACACCTATTGTCAATTATCTAAGAAATAATGCCCTAGGGCGTTATTTTTCATAATGGCCTCAGATGAGGGCATTATTTTTCATAATGTCCAGGAGGGGTGGGCTTTATCGTTAAACTAAGCATCAATTATGATTTATCAGGCTGAAACCCTCAGAGCATCAAATTTTGATTCATTTTCAATAATTAATTCTCATAATATTTTAAAGCTTAACCCTGTATCTGCCAAACCACCGACATTTTATAATGGTAATTATTATAATAATTATAAAATGAAAGTTAAGTTGGCTGATTTTTAAAATCGTCTGATTGAATAAAAATATGCGAAGAAAATACTGTATACTTTATCTACAACCGTCTAAGTCGCTTTTCTATTATGCGATAAGCTTGGTGAAATACTTTATATCAGTATAGTAATCTTAATTTTCTGGTGAATGGTAGTGGCTGCTTTAATTTTCACTTTCTAAATAATTTGATTTCTAAGAGATGGCGCCAGAAGTCACTCTCTCCCCTTTTAACTCTGGTCTTATATGTCAGTAGGAGAATTATCCAGTAGATCGTCAGCTTTGCGCAGTGGCATTATCGTAACCAATGAGGTTTATCCGAGGTGCGATTATTGCTAGTTGAAAACTTTAACCAATACCCCGCCATGTGCACGTGAAAGACCGTGCGCTAAGGCAATTTTTGTAGGCCTCTATCGAGGCCATTTTAATTAATTTCAAAATAAAAACTGTTATTTAAAACCGAAGAGGAATGATGAAAAATCCCCTTTTTAAGTTAAGACTGCTATAATCACGAATCGTCCAGTTTAGAGGTGTTTCCGGTACACAATCTCTAATCTAGTCTTTTCTGTCTTTTTCTTCCAATTTCTTGATTGCAAATTCCACTCTGTACATTTCTCTGAACCATGTGGTTTTCGGTCTTCGTCTTGTTCTGCTACTGTGGTGCACGTACATTTTCATAACCAGTATCCTCTGATCACTATTTCTTTTTATGTTTTCTTTAGATCTCATTTTCTCTACTTGCATAATTTCTTTTCATTCTATGCCCTTTCTATACAGATAGAAAACGTTTTATGATTTACTCTTTAAAGGTATTGCGGGTGATACTTATTATTTTACCAAACACTTTACAAATAAAATAATTACCATTGCATTGTTTGATTCTTGTACAGTTCAGATTCACCAAATCTAGCTTCGCTATCTTACACAGACTTCTGTAGAGATGGCAGCACTGTCAATTGCTAGCCCCGCCCAAAAGATAAAAATGATCGAGTATCCCCTTTGGTTGCGGTGAAAAAGCATACTTACCTGGCGTAGGGGTTTTACAGTGATCAATAAGGCTGTTCCCCCAGGGTGAGGCCCTCCATTGCACTACGGTTGGGCTGACCCCTGCGATTATCCCTAATGCGGATAACTCGGGCGCGTAATTTTTGGTAGCCGGGACTGCGTACGCGCTGTCCCGAATAAAACAATTTATAATAAAATTCTATATTAAGGCCCAGTTGTATAATAGTGGTTCAAGTTAGAAACGTCACATTGACAGCAATGCAATTCATATCGGAAAGTTCAAGTACTAGTCGCTTGATCACCGTTTCGTGTTAAGGATGATGAAACGAAATAGTAAGCAAGGTGGCTGGAGGTTATTTGCAGATGATAGTATACAGCAAGTGACTTAAACCGATTTTAAGTTCTTCGAGTGAATAAACAGGTTTAAATCACGTGTTTTATACTAATATTTATTAGATAGGCATGACAAAAGTGATAAATAACTTACTGGAAGAATAATTGAAAACTTACCACACAGATTCGTCACCAATTTGTGACTAAATCGACTTTTAAATCGGTTCTTTGTTCAAAATCGATTTGTGAAATTTTGTGCTTCAAAAGCCAACTGTCTTATAGAAACATGTTACGAACAAGCTTTATGCAGAAAAAGTGGTGTTACCGTGCAAACCAAGTGGGTACAGGTATTAGTCTGAATGTGATAACTCCAACTTGCAAAGCTAGATGGCTCTGCTCTTAAGAGCAAGCTGTTGTAGATAGTAAAAAGCGAATAACAACTTGATCTTTACAATTTTAGATTCACCCTGGACTCTCTTCAAAGCGAATAAATCTTTCGCCTTTTACTAAAGATTTCCGTGGAGAGGGTCAATATAAATGGGTCTATTTGAATTTTTTCCAAGCCCGGCTTCGGCTGGGCGCTTAATCGAATGAAAGAAAAATATTTAGAACAGTAGCCAGTCACTACTGTCACTAGTCAATTCAGTATGGAAACACCTAAAATCGAGTTTGCTAAAGAAACACTAGCTAGTTTGATAGTAAATATGGTAGAAAACAGTCTAAAGATAAAAATAAGTGTGGTAGAATGTGTCGCTCTTGTATAGAATAGGACAAAGGACGTCGATGCAACTCTGGGAACTTCTCGAAAGAGAAAATTCCTGGACTTGGATCAAACAGTTTTGGATGATCTCCATTTCTTAACAGATGATAACTGCATAATATAAGTAATGAAGCAAACAAAGTAAACGTGTACTTTTCGGTTATAGCGTCTTCTTATTCTTGTTTGATTTTCCACTTTGACTCAACTGAGTTCGCCTTACTAGCAAGAAGATAAATCTAAACCGAATCGTTTTAAACCCCTATAGATGGCGCCAACATATAAATAAATACTACCTTCCCTAATAATACTTAATTGATAATTTTTAAATAGCGGTCTTGTTGTCGTCCATTAGACATTGGACCCCAGGGGTTGACAATATTTGTTATATCCTGGATGGCAGTGGAAGACAGTAGTTGTTCGTGGTGATGCGTCAAGTGTAATTTGTCGTTTATCGTTGAATCGAGTCGAAGCTCGTCAGTCGTTTAAAGCGTTCCAAGCATTGGAATCAAGCCCAGTAGTAACTCCCAGTGCGGAGGATCAAGACACGCAAAAAGTTGCGGTGAAATGGAATGGTGGCGCCGCAAAAGACCACCGCCCTAATCGGCCAGGAGGGGTGGGCTTTGCCCGAAATCCTGGTAAAACAGGCGAACACTACTGTTGGAAACTGTCGGGATATAATGGGTGGCGTTGCCCTTGGTAAATAATTAAAAGAAATACATTTAGCTTTCTCATGATCTGATTACAAAATATGTACATTTGGCAAGGTCGTGGCAAGCGTACAGAATTTGCCGAAATCGAACAGCTGTACAATTTTGTGGATAATCTTGATGTTAGCAGTTGAAGTGTACTTTTCGAGTGAGTACAACTCACTACAAAACTGAGTTTTTCAAAAACTGTAGAGCAGGTCAAAGCCATAGAACAAAACCGAGAGTGGAAAAAAGTCAGCTTCTTAAGTAACAAAAACCCACATTCACTGAGTAATTCATCGGTCCGTTTATTACTGCAACCAACAATACACCAGGTTCACATCTGCTCGTGGAAGATGTGGCAACATAGAGCATAGTCCCAACTGACAGTCGGCTAAACATTTTGAGGTTAGGAATTTTCAAAAGTTGAAAAACACCAAAAACTACAAACAGAAGAAATAAAAACTTAATTTAGGGTTGTTTAAGTTTATTAATTAGTGTTGTTATTGCGAGACCTTCGTAGAATTTAAGATTTTTCTTCACCAAACTGGAAAACTTGCAACATTTGGTGGTAAACAAAGGCGGAAAGTTCCAATCAAACTTTGGCTTGAGAACAACAACCACATTCAATTTAAATTATCTGGAAAGAACATCACAGATAGGTGCATTCAAACGAGTCATTAACAGCCCAATACCAACGTTTCAAGAATTATTCCATAAAATTTGCAAGAAAGGAAAGGCAATGTGTGTATCCTGGGGACTATTAAATCCTAAAGCAGTGTTTTAACTTATAACAGAATTGTTGGTGTTTTAAGAACTTGCTTCATGGTTTTGTGATATAGATTGCTTATTTATTTCCTTTTGTAAATTTACCCAGCATTAAATACATATCAATTTGGTTTTGTTGTGTGATTTATTTAACATGTTTTTTCAATTTCAGTTCAATTTATTGTAAGAGCAGGTAGGTACCTCAGTTAAAGAAATTATCTAATTTTATGATTGTTTATGAAGAAAACTAGACTTCTTAGATAAAAAAGAAACTTGAGTGTACTTTTTAAAGATTTTATTTGTATATTTCATAATGTGTAAATAATACAATTAAAATAGTAATTTAACCTACTATCTGATGGAAAAGTATTTAACAGTAGCACCATCTGTTTCTAGCCTTATAGTCAGAGAAGATACAGCAAAATTTATAAGGGCTAATTCTGCAAAATAATGGCATTTGATCAAATTTATGTATTAAGTAACTTGTATCTTTCTAATATTACCTGAAACTTATTAGAAATTTGTTTTTTCAACACTCTGCATATGGATTTTGACAACACCATTATAACCATAGCTTCAAACACCTTTTGTTTAGAGTCTTTTAGAGCAATTGATAATGGGACTTTTTAAATTTGGACCCTTTCAAAGCATGATAAGCAAACTCCAAATTAGGCAAATAAAGGTACCTGAAACATAAGCTATTTAGTATTAGCAGCTTTAATACCTCTACCAGAGTCCTTTTTATAGTATTAGGTAAATCACCTTGTCAGCTTCTGCTAAATACACCTTTACTCTATATCCATGTTTGTTCGAGAACCACTGGCTTGAATAAACTTGGTTTTTGTAGTGTTTTTGTAAAAACTCTTCTTGGGAATAAGTAAATATATGGGCTGTTTCATTGTGACAGTGTTTTCTATTAGAAAAGGCATCCTTTTCTGTTCCACAAACTCTAGTTCCTTCAGAATGTTTCACTGGGCCCCTTGATAGTTGTAAAGTGTATTAAGAAAGTGGCATTTTCAAAACTGACTACCGAAACACACACACATTATCTAGTCTCACACGTAGTATCGCAGTTAAAAACAAGTTAAATCAAAATACTCCTTAAAATATTGTAAAATTTACATCAAAAATAAAAAATGTCTTTGTTTACATTTTGTCAACAATGGCGGCCGATTTTCCGAGCCTTGTCGTCCTGATTCATTGCCGACGTGACTAGATGACGTCAAAATTCTATCGCGCTCGGAACGCATGTAATAGACAAGAAAGGCAAATGATGACGTAACCGCCACGGGAAAATAAATGGACCATAACCTTTTTGCTGGATAGGTACAATTGCAATTCAAATTAGAGCTGTTTTTAATCTTGACCAATTTCAATGTATTTAAAGATGTTACAAGTCCAAACTTTCAATGTTCACGGTTTGTCCCCCTCGACAGGACACCACGGTAAAATTCCATAGTTCATGTTCATGTTAATTGTTTAATTATTTTAAATTGGTTTATTCGGGACAGCGCGTACGCAGTCCCGGCTATCAAAAATTACGCGCCCGAGTTATCCGCATTAGGGATAATCGCAGGGGTCAGCCCAACCGTAGTGCAATGGAGGGCCTCACCCTGGGGGAACAGCCTTATTGATCACTTTTCTTCATAGACTTTATTTACATATTTACAAAATGTCATATTATGTACAAAGGTGTAAAATAAGTGTGGTCCTGTGTTTCCCTGTACGCTAAGCGCACAGAGACGGACTCATTGCCCTGTGATACAGGGAGGCTCGTTGTTAGGCCTTTATACAGCACCGTGCTTGCAGCGTTGTTTCAGGGGAAATCCCGCCTCCCAGGCGAGAGACCTTTATGCGGGAACTTTAGATTCTCAAAGCCGTGAAGGCAAAAAATGTTTGAAGAAAGATGCGAGAGTTTAGTTTGTTTCCAGAGACAAATTAGGGAAAATAAAAGTAAAAAACCCTTTAAATATTGGTACCGTATGTTATAAACGGTTGGCCTATTTTAGGCTTTTTGAGTATTATGTAAAACTGCACCGGATTTTGGTTCATGACCCCTCTCGACTCATCAGACGTAATGTCTGGTTCGACGATCGGGGCCCCCACCTACTCTCCGTGTCTGTCAACGTTTTATGTCAGGTCATTTTTGTGTTTCAGTGTTTGTTAAGCTGGTCTATGTAGAAATTTTAGGTAAGTGAAAGGAAAATTAAATGAATTTGTGAATTTAAGGTGTGTTATAATAAATTTCGAAAGTAGATTGGTAGTCTTTTATAAATAGGACCGTGCGTTAGTCGTCTGTTTGGGTCAAATCTTATGTCAGCTAGATGTTTGGTTAGCTCCGAACCGTGAATTTGGTAAGTATAAAATTTTTCGGCGGTTTTGTCAATGTAGTCGTTAATGTATTCAACTCCAGTCATAGTATGTAAGTCTTGTACTCTAGTATAAATCCTTGATGACGTTATCGCCCTCAAGGCTTTATTTTGTTGTACTTGAAGTCGTTTTCTTTGTCTGTCAGGTATTATACTCCATACAGGTGCTGCATAAGTAAGTATTGGTCGTAGTATAGTTTTGTAAATTTGTAGTTTATTGCTAGGACTTAGGGGAGATTTAGGATTCATGAGTGGGTATAATATTTGGGAAGCGGCGAAGGTTTTTTGGACAAGGTAGGATGTATTCGAGTAGAAGTTTAGTCTGCTGTCAAACTTAACTCCAAGATACTTTACTGTCTTTTTCGGTGTTATTGCGGTGTTCTTCACAAAAAGTGGCGTAATGTTATAGTTGGTGTTTTTCTTGGTAAACACCACTAATTCGGTTTTATGTGCGTTGATATTGAGTTTCCATTTGTCATAGTAAGGGTAAAGAACGTTAAGGTGGTGGTTGATTCGTATTTTTGCGGCTTGGGCGTAGTATGAGTGGCTGTATATAGCAGTATCGTCCGCGTATAATGCCAGTTTAGTCATGTGGTGTTTGGGAATGTCTGATGTATATAAAGTGTAAAGTTGAGGGGATAGAACGGTGCCTTGTGGTACACCTGCACACAGTTGCTTGGGAAGAGAGTAGCTTTCTTCGATGCGGACTTGGAATGTACGATTTTGGATGTAGGAGTGGATTAAGGATACAATATGGAGTGGTAAATTAAAAATTGCGAAAAGTTTGTATATTAATCCAGCGTGCCAAACTGAATCAAATGCTTTCTCCATGTCAAGTAACAACATGACGGTGTTCATCTCCCGGTTAAATGCCTCGTAAGCTTCACATGCAATTTTTGCAGTTAACATGTTTATGTTGTGTCCCGGCCGAAAACCAAACTGCTCCGGGGGAATAATCGAGAGACTTTGCACCGTCACATTGATTCTTTTCAGGAGAATTTTCTCTACCAACTTTGACAGAGAGTTAACCAGAGATATTGGGCGATATGATTCTCGATTTGTCGCTTCTTTTCCAGGTTTTAGGATGGGCATGATAATGGCATTTTTCCATTGACTAGGGAAGTGTTGGAGAAGGATTATTGCGTTTATAATATGCAATAAATGGATGATGGTTTTGCGAGGAAGGTTTTTTAAGAGTTTGTAAGGGATGGTGTCCGGACCGGGAGCTTTGTTGTTTGGGAGGGAGCGGAGAATTTCTTGGATTTCCGTGGGGGTAGTTTTTAATGCATTGAGTTTGTGTGGAGGGATGGGATATTTGGTTTGGGCGAAAATAGAAATTTTGGAGCTGATGTCTTTTTGTACGTCGGTTAGGTCCGGTTTTTCACTGTGGATTTCACTAAAATGCTCAGCTATGGTCTCAGCTTTTTCAGAGTTGGTGTAAAAATCTTTTCCATTGTGCGTAATGGTCGAGATTTTGATCGGTTTACTTCGTAACTTTCGTGTTACTTTCCACAATGAATTGTCTTTTACGTTTAGCTTGTTTAGTTGTTCAGTCCAGCAGTCGTCTTTGTGGGTTTTAATTTTATGTCGTATTTGGTTAGTAAGTTCAGTAATTGTTCGTTTGTCTTCAACATTTCTGTTGTTTTGCCACCGTTTTCTTATTCGGTTTTTCGCTTTGATAAGATCTGTAATATTGGTGGGCAGTCTTTTTTCTTTTGGTTTCCATGCCACTGTTTTTGTCAGGGAGTCTCGTACTTGACATATATTCCCGGTCAGTATCTCAACTTCTTGCTCCAGCTGTTCAGGAGAGATTATTTGATCAGGAATAACTGTCAGTCGGTTGAGTTGTTGTCGGTATTTTGGCCAGTTGAAATTTGTGTAGTCAAAGACTGTGCGTCGTTCTTGAACTCCGTCATCATCCAGAGTGATCTGTATTGGAAGATGATCAGAGTTCAAAGCGGTTTCTGTTCTGAGTTCAGTAAGGTTTGTGAGTCCTTTGTTTATGCCTATATCAATGTATGATGGCATGTTGTTTTGGTCAAGTGGATAGTGCGTTGGTTCGTCAGTGTACAAAAGCTGTAGGTTAGCGTTATCTTGTAAATATTCGTGTAGTAGGTGTCCAGTTCGGTTATTTATGTGGTTGTTCCAGTGCGTATGTTTAGCGTTTAGATCACCTAATAGCAGGCATCTTGAGTTTGTGGTAAAGAAAGAGCTTAAGTCATTTATAGTCATGTTCAGCCAGGGCGGGGCGTATGTTCCAACAATCATTGTGTTGTTATTTAGAGAAATTGCAACGTGCTCAATTGATGTTTGAAAATTTTTGATTCTCTTATAATTTATTCCCGATTTTATTAGGATTAATACGCCTCCACCTCGGCCGTATCCTGTATTTGGTTGGTTAATTCTGTCTTGTCTTTCAATTGAAAAGTTGTCAAAGTCAAGTGTATCTCCTGTACGTAATTTAGTTTCAAGTATTATTGCAATGTCAGCTTTTTTCAGAGCTAGGTAGTCGTTAAGTTCTCCCAATTTATTGAGAATTCCATTACAGTTCCAACATATTATATTGAATTTTAAATTTCATATGAGGGAAGAATTTCATTAAAAAAGTGAGTCATTATTTCAAATTTGTCCCTGGAAGTTTTACCTCCCTCTCTCAACAGACTCGAAAAATGTTTCACGGCTTTGAGAGCTTCATTTAAGTTTATTAAAGTGTTAAGTTCCTTAAACGCATCATTTAGGTCTCTCACCTGAGTCATGCCAGATGTCCCCCGATCAGCTGCCGGCCTAGCGTTGCTGCGTCCATCTCTAGCGCTCAGCGTATCAGGAAAATTGCTATCGTAGTCCTCATGTCTTTGTCTGGGGGGTGGCTGTCTTTGCGGTCGTGGTTGGGTCAGGTGGGGCGGCTGCTTGCTTCGCCAGGCTGGATTTGCTGGCAGAGGAGCTTCTTTCAGCTTTTTCTGCGGAAGTTTGCTCGTTCTGTACTCGTATACTGGACACGTAGTACTGATGGACCGGTGTTTTCCTCCACAATTGGCGCATTTTGGTTCAAAGTCTCGGTTTGGACAATGAATAATTTCATGCTCTTCTGCGCATCTGCTGCATTTAACTTTACGCATGCAATTTTGTCGTGAATGGCCCCAGGTTTGGCATCTTTGGCATTGTATTATGGGTTTCTGGTTTCGCCGATTTTCCCAAGATACTCTAACTGACATAATTGATCTTATTTCCTGGTTTAGTTTGGATGCTGTTTGTTTAGTATCTGTGATGATGAGGTAGAGAGGCCTGACAGTGTTTTTCATTTTGTAGATATGGAAAACTTGCATGTTGTGTTCGTCTTGAAGTTCTTGTTTGATTTCCTCTTCTGCAATTTCTCCGTCTAGTCCGCGTAGTACAAAGGCATGTGTCTTCTCTTCTGGTGTTGTGTAAGTGTGGAATTCAGTTTGTTCTTCTTTGAGTTGTCGAAGTATTGTTTGGTGGTCCATTTTGTCTTCTGTGTAGAGTATGACAGAGTTTTTGGCATATTTCAGAGTAATTTCTTTTTTTGTTATTTTTTTAATTTCACTTAAAAAGAGTTTGTGAGAATACAGCTTTCCCTTGATAACAATAGGTGGTGGTTTGGTGTTACCAGCCTTCTTGTTTAATGTGGGTATGGCTTTGTTTCTTATTAAGTCCTCTGTGTTTTCAGTAGTTTCCATGTCCATGTCTGATTCATTTTGCTGTTCGTTGTGTAGTTTGTCGTATCTGTTTTTAATTTCAATTGTAGTAGTCGGTTGGCTAAATAAATGCTTTACTTTAACGCATTTTGTCGGCGAAACAAAACCATCTTTTGCTGTTGAACTGTCTGTGCCATTATCAGCAGTTTGTGTTTGTGTTACTGGCTTTTTGCTCATGTTTACACTTTTTTTGGACTGTAGTTTGTGTGTCCTTTTCAGGTGGCCTATTGCTGTCTCGATGGTTTCCCTGTGGGTTTCAGCTGATGTTGATGTCCTATTCACGATCGATCGATGAAGAGAACTGCAGTCTAAGCATTTAGTCTGGTTGATGTGTTTCTTTAGCTGCTCGATGGTTTTGGCGATCTTTAGCTGAGTGATAGAGATTTTGGAAGATGTTGCGGTGCTGGCCTCTGACGTGTAGCTTGAAGCTAATGATGCGTTATCATCATCGGCTATTTCAGTGGCTTGTGGGGGTTTCCCCGCCGTTCCCGGGATGGGAAATTGGAACTGCTGCGCTATCGTCGGTGTCTGTACTCGGTACGGTTCACTCGGCTGACGTAAGCGATTGTTTCGACTCGACTATTGTTAATGTTAACAATAGCAGGAAGATCACTGATCAGTTATGCACTGGTTATCACTTGGCGTAGAACTGTAAACCCCTACGCCAGGTAAGTATCAGGTGCGTGTCAGGTTTCCGTGTCGGCCTCGCCTCCCACGGAAACCTGACACGCACGCACGGGAATCACCTTTTTTCTGGACTGATAATGAAATAGGTATCTGGTATACTATTCTTTTAAGTTATTTTATTCGGGACAGCGCGTACGCAGTCCCGGCTACCAAAAATTACGCGCCCGAGTTATCCGCATTAGGGATAATCGCAGGGGTCAGCCCAACCGTAGTGCAATGGAGGGCCTCACCCTGGGGGAACAGCCTTATTGATCACTGTAAAACCCCTACGCCAGGTAAGTATGCTTTTTCACCCCAACCAAAGAGGATATTTGATCATTTTTATCTTTTGGGCGAGGCTAGCGATTGACAGTGCTGCCATCTCTACAAAAGCCTGTGGAGATAACAAAGTTGTATTAGGTGAATGTATATTGTACACTAAACAATATAATTTTGATTGACAGTATTCCCAGCAATGCATTTGAAAAGTAAAGCAAGACACGTTTTCTATCTGTATAGAGTACATGCTAGACTTGATCTAAACTGTACTTACAGTTCATGCAAGGTTTTAGGAAATTAGGAAGTCATAAAACACAATGAGTATATGGTATTACTTATATTTTTTTGATAACTCATATACACATTAGTAGGTATAACAAAAAGTCCACTTTGATGTGCAAACATCATCTTTTGGCACTAAATTTATCCTAAGTTAAGACCAGATTGACCTTACATTTAAACTTTAATTAAAGTCTAAAATTTTACATTTACTTACCTATATGTATAAAAGTGTCAACATTTTGTCGTTATAAATAAATGCTTTAAGTCGTACAAATAGTAATTATATAATATTCACTCATTCGCCTATCATTCATTCGTTGTAATATAAAATTTAGACTTAATATATACAATGAATAAGTACCGACAGGTACGTTAAAAATAAATTATGGCCAATATACGTGTCGTTATCATGTTTAGCTTCTGTTTTTTGTTGTATAATCATAAATTTCCATTCAAATAACATCAATCTATAACAATATGTATCCAGCAGGGTTAGAAAAAAAAAATATAATAAATAAGGCACATTAACAAATTGCTTGAGGCATTTTTTTGACTGTTTGGCGATTCTGCTAGAGAGACTCGAATCCAGATATATCGGAACCCTGAAATTGAATAAGTAAATAAATCATATACAATAACAAATAATATACAACTTTAATGATAAATCAATATCCAATTATTACTAAAGTAATAAAAACATTGAATGGAAACCTGTCAGAAATCAAGTAAAAATGTAAAAATGGCAGGAATTTTTGTGTGGCAGTTTGAACATTCTCTTCAAACATAAACTTTAATTTTCAAATCATCACTGGTTGGATTAAAGCTAATTTTTGTATTTCCGTAAATTTCAGATTCAGATAAGAGATAATCACACAAAAAATTGCAATATAAGAAAATCCAAAAGTAGTAATTAGCTTATTATTAGCTTTGTTTGGGTTATTGATTTTCAACTTGTTCCAATATGGGTTTGGACCAATTTCAAGATAATTTGTTTTTTGGCAAATTTTTAATTTGCTCTATAAGGGTTCCAATGCACAGCAAATGGCATATTTGTAACTAAAAATCTTAAATTAGGTGAAATAAGCACAATAAAAGCATTTTAAAATTTTTCATTTTTCACAAAAAATTGAAAAACTAACTAAAAATAAAATCAACTCACCCGATCTGGTTTATACAAATGAGTGTGCGGTAGTAAAAATGTTGAACCCAAATCGCGCTCAGCCATTGTATTGGCCTCCTGTGAGTAAAAAGTAGTTTTTGAAATTTATTAACAAAAAAAGCGAGAAAAGCATTACTCACATCGTTTTGGTGTAATGACTTCGTGTCGTATTCGCTTCGTGTAAATGATTTCATTGGCGGAGGTATCGTAGTTTCATCGTAAGATCTGGACTCGGATACAACACTGAAATGTCAACTAGTTTTACGGTTTGTTTTATCAAAATGTTGTATTTACCTTATTCTAGGGATATCCATCCAGTTGCTGGTTGATTCTAAATCATCGTCACTGCAAAATGAGAATTGTAACATTTTTAGCACGTCAGAAGTACAATTTCTTACTCTAAACTCTTCCTCAACGTGTTGATTTGGGAGGAAGTATCGGCTCGTGATAGCAAATCGGCACTGATTTTCTGAATTAAAGTGGCATTTTCACTTCGGTCTGCTTCAGTTCCACAAGTTGTACCTGGTGGAAACATTTAAAGGTGTGTCAATTGATGAAGAAGAATGCTATTTAAATAATAATAATAATTTGCTCCTATTCTACTAAGGAAAAAATTAAAGTACAATGGAACGATGTAAAGAATGTAATTATATTATTAAATCATCTTATTTTACTTTCATTTTAGTCCTAATGTTATTTTTCGTAACTGTCACCTTTTCTGTGTTATTTAGCAAAAACTGCTTTGATGCAACAAATGTTCAAATCAGCTGAAATTGTGGTGTGAAATTTGACCACCCTGTAACTCGCTTATTTTTGGGAGTTCAGAGAGGTTGCACCACTCAAATTAACCGTCTTGAGCTCCTCTTTTCAGGGGTGTAAAGCAAAAAATTGTATCTTAAAAATTGCGTACAGGGTGGACAAAAAATTTGAACCATTACACTTTTCTTGCGCCCCCTGTATAGTGGCGGCATTGGCAGACTGTGAAACTTCCAGAGATGAGTTTAGCAGTTCTTTACAAACATTTTTGCTCTCTTTCAAGTTTTTCGTAACTTTCATCGTTTTTGAGTTATTTAGGAAAAACTGGTTTGATGCAACAAATTTTCAAATCAGTTGAAGTTGTGGTCTGAAGTTTTAACACGGTTTAAAGGACAGTCAGGGACACTTGTAGTAGGAAAATTATTGTTTTAAGCACATTTTCGGAATCCTCATTAAATTTCCTATCCAATAACCTGAAAAAACCCTAGAAAAATTTGGTACAGTCAGGGAGAAAAGCGGTGTCAAAGTTTGAACTGTCAGAAAAACAGTTTGAAAGAACAGTCAGGGAAAAAATCGCCTGTAAAACCCACTTGTAGTAGGAAAATTATTGTTTTAAGCACATTTTCGGAATCCTCATTAAATTTCCTATCCAATAACCAGAAAAAACCCTAGAAAATTTGGTACAGTCAGGGAGAAAAGCGGTGTCAAAGTTTGAACTGTCAGAAAAACAGTTTGAAAGAACAGTCAGGGAAAAAATCGCCTGTAAAACCCACTTGTAGTAGAAAAATTATTGTTTTAAGCACATTTTCGGAATCCTCATTAAATTTCCTATCCAATAACCCGGAAAAACCCTAGAAAATTTGGTACAGTCAGGGAGAAAAGCGGTGTCAAAGTTTGAACTGTCAGAAAAACAGTTTGAAAGAACAGTCAGGGAAAAAATCGCCTGTAAAACCCACTTGTAGTAGAAAAATTATTGTTTTAAGCACATTTTCGGAATCCTCATTAAATTTCCTATCCAATAACCTGAAAAACCCTAGAAAATTTGGTACAGTCAGGGAGAAAAGCGGTGTCAAAGTTTGAACTGTCAGAAAAACAGTTTGAAAGAACAGTCAGGGAAAAAATTGCCTGTAAAACCCACTTGTAGTAGGGAAATTATTGTTTTAAGCACATTTTCGGAATCCTCATTAAATTTCCTATCCAATAACCTGAAAAAATCCTAGAAAATTTGGTACAGTCAGGGAGAAAAGCGGTGTCAAAGTTTGAACTGCCAGAGAGATAGGTTCTGTAATTTACCAGTCAATTTTCCTAACTAACTATTTACTAACTAAAAACTTCTTAAATTATACTAGATTTGACCTTAAATCTTATTAAAAAAATAATAAAACTAACCTAATGTTCCCATGTGATTTACTACTGTCGCTGAAACCTCAAACCCTGCGGAAATTAAAGCACCGGATGTTTTTCTCGAGCTAATTTGTTCCTCTATGAATTGTTCGCTCACTGCGGTACTTGGTTTTCGTTTTTGTTCAACCTAGTAAATCATTATTAAGTTATTTCAATAAATTCAAAAAATCCATCTTACTCTTGATGGATTCGGGCCAGCATCTAAATAACTCAGCAATTTTGACTCTGCCGAGACCACTGGGACACTTGGCTTCCTCGCATCGAATGTGGTATAATTAGTCAAATTGGGAGTGGAAGGGGCTGGATGATATTTGGCTCGCGGAATCATCACTGTTAGTGATCTATCTTTTTGATCTGAATTTTAATCAATATTGATGTATGTCTTTAGATAGAATGCACGATGTTTACCTGGAAATATTACACCTGGCTCAGAATGTTCTACACTGTTCACTGACACTTTCTTCAGTGCCCCTTTTGGAGGAGGAGGCTTCAGTTTTGGCTGTTTCTGTAAATGTTTCTTTATCTTCCCGATAAATCAAGAAAAGATCATCAACTATACCTGTTGAACATATGGAGGAGCTGAATTAGTTTCGCTTCTGCTGTCTTCAGAACTAGTGTCCTCAATCATAGCCCGTCTGTCCAAAGTACCATCTTCGCCACCCATCCTTTGTGGCAGAAATCCAATGGCACCACTTACTCCAGATTTGGTTTTCTTTCTCGCGCACACCAGGATAATGCAAACCAGTAGCAGACCAAACAATACGGTTCCCAAAGTGATTAAAGCAATTAACAATACTGCGGAACAGACAGTTTTATACAGAAGCATTATGGGACCAGTAATTTACCTTTGAGATTGATTTGGCACCTGTCACCTGCGTACCAATGGAAGCACTGACATAAGATATCCTCAGATCCTCTGGTGTAGCACGTGCCGTGATAGTGGCATTTTTCGCACCCCACCTGGTCTGCACTACAGATTCTGCCAGCATAATGCATGTTTTCTGAAATATCTGTAACAATTCTTTATTAAAAGTGAACTTGTTTACAATACAGTCGACTTACCAGAGTATCCTTCTTTGCACGAACAACCATAAGTACCTTTTTGGTTCAGACACTGTGCGTTCTCAGAACAATCGTGGAACTTTGGGTTTTCGCACTCGTTAAAGTCTTCCACCTTCAAATTATCCAGAGAGGAAGACGAGTACACATCCGTTCCACCCAAAGAGTAATTGCTGTTTCTTAGATACTTCCTAAATATTTCTTCGATGCGATTTTCATTTATCTCGTCAGAGAGCTGGAGGTAAAAGTTGCTAATGACTCCGTTTTTACCGTGTCCCGGCACGCGTCTTGTTGAGGGATTGAAAGAGGTGACATGCACTCCATGGAAGACGTCCCTCAGATCTGACTGCATTACTGTACGATCTAACGCTTCGTGAATTTTTTTAGCCAAGTGCATGAATTCGGACGTGCTTTCATTTTTCAGTTTGCTGGAGAATTTCAAAGGAACTTTGCCTATTTTGTCAATGGTGATGTTTAAGCTGTACGTGTATGTCGCTGAAAACAGTAAGCAATTTATTGTAGAACTTTACAGCATATGTTGTTCTAGTAGGTACACTTAGTTAATTATTTGTATAACTTTTAAATAACAGGATATTATTTATACAGGTGTGGTAAATCCAAAACCGTGTAACTGACAGAGAAACGTAGATAATTGCATGCGCGGGACAAAGACAGTAAACGAAAAAAATATCAAGTAGGCCATATTTTTAGCGCGCTGTTGCCAAACGCCAAGTTATTTTGTCGACGGTATTTGAGTGATATTTGGCGTTTGGCAACAGCGCGCTGAAAATATGGCCTACTTGATATTTATTTCGTTTTCTGTCTTTGTCCCGCGCATGCAATTATCTATGTTTCTCTGTCCGTTACACGGTTTTCGGTTTACCACACCTGTATATGCGAAACAAACTACTTGAAAGCAACATACCAACCTAGAAAAGTCCTGACTACTACCAAGACAAAACAAGAGCAGAACGAGACAACATCTTCCTTGCCTCTAGGCAAGAAAAAGAAGAAAAAACAAGAAGAAGTTGCTTATCAATGTACTGAATCAGATTAGGGTTTCTAAAAGTTAGTGGAGAATGAGATAAGTGATCAGAAATATTTAAGGAGATTTCTGAATTCCGCACTAAATGACTTTTAAGGTTCAAAGAATGGCACAAGCTACAAAGTAAGTCGTCACATAAGTAGGTAAGTTATCAAGGGTGTAAAGTTTCGTATCAATAAAACAACTCAACAGACTAAAAGCTCGGTTCTCATGTATCCGGAATTATAATTCAAAATCAAAATTCAAATTTTGACTCTGTTTTTCTAACTGACTATACTCGATTTTTTAGTGTTTTTTCAGACTATTGGATAGGAAATTTAATAAGGATTCTAAAAATGTGCTTAAAACTGTCATTTTCACACCACAAATGGGTTTTACAGGCGATTTTGTCCTTGACTGTCCTTTCAAACTGTTTTTCTAACAATTCAAATTTTGACACTGTTTTTCTAACTGACTATACTCGATTTTTTAGTGTTTTTTTAGACTGTTGGATAGGAAATTTAATAAGGATTCCAAAAATGGGCTTAAAACTGTCATTTTCACACCACAAATGGGTTTTACAGGCGATTTTGTCCTTGACTGTCCTTTCAAACTGTTTTTCTAACAATTCAAATTTTGACACTGTTTTTCTAACTGACTATACTCGATTTTTTAGTGTTTTTTTAGACTGTTGGATAGGAAATTTAATAAGGATTCCAAAAATGGGCTTAAAACTGTCATTTTCACACCACAAATGGGTTTTACAGGCGATTTTGTCCTTGACTGTCCTTTCAAACTGTTTTTCTAACAATTCAAATTTTGACACTGTTTTTCTAACTGACTATACTCGATTTTTTAGTGTTTTTTTAGACTGTTGGATAGGAAATTTAATAAGGATTCCAAAAATGTGCTTAAAACTGTCATTTTCACACCACAAACGGGTTTTACCGGCGATTTTGTGCTTGACCGTCCTTTCAAACTGTGTTTCTAACAATTCAAACTTTGACACCATTTTTCACCATGACTGTACCGATATGTTTTTTGTTTTTTTTGGCTATTGAATAGGAAATTTAATGAGGATTCCAAAAATTTACTTAAATCAAACATTTTCTGACTAGAAGTGGGTTTTACCAGCGATTTTGTCCGTGACTGTCCTTCCGAATTGTGTTTCTTTTAGTTCAAAATTTGACACTGCTTTTCTCCCAGACTGTACCACATTTTATACGGTTTTTCCAAGTAACTGAATAGGAAATTTAACGAGGATTCCAAAAATGTGCTTAAAACTGTCATTTTCTCATTCCAAGTGGGTTTTACAGGCGATTTTGTCTCGGACTGTTCTTTCAAACTGTGTTTCTGGCAGTTCAAACTTTGACACTGTTTTTCTAACTGACTATACTAGATTTTTTAGTGTTTTTTTAGGTTAATAGATAGGAAACTTAATGAGGATTCCAAAAATGTGGATAAAACTGTCATTTTCTCACTCCAAGTGAGTTTAACAGACGATTTTGTCGCTGACTGTCTTTTCAAACTGTGTTTCTGCCAGTTCAAACTTTGGCAGCACTTTTCTCCCTGAATGTTCCGGATTCATGTGAACCAAGCTTAATACTTTCCACTGCCTCTAAAATATGGGTCATGGGTTAAACGGTTTTACAAGAAGACAAGACTATTCATGTAAGTGGAACCCAAGGAAGTTTTGGATGACAAAGTCCAATTGTGAAGTAGTGCAACGTTGCCCCAAAATTGCACTTCTCCAGCCAAAATGTTGGGAATGATGAAAAGCAAAAATGAGTTATTGTAACACAGTGCCACGTTAAAATATGACCCATTTGTTGTTACGTAGTGTTATAGGTCTGCAGAAGTGTGATAGGTAATAAGAAATTGGATCATTCAATTATTCAGTAGGACGACACAAATCTGTCAAGAGTGATGCCATTAGAGTCGAATTAGAGAAGATTCTGTCTTGAAAATAAGGATTTTTTTTACAAGAAAATAAAGAAAATGTATTTATTTAATTTATAGAAAAGGTACATTTTTGTAGGGACGTCAAGTGTTTACCATTATAGTTAGTTTTAGTAGGATTGTATGTAGTTATGAAGAAAATTAACAGTATTACTTGATGAACTTCAAAGAAGGTGAAAAAGGTGGTACGTGGAGGTAGAAGGTGGGAAAAAAAGGTTTTTTGGTTGTTGATTGTCAAGAGAGACTTTTAATGAGAGCTGGAAAGTCAGTTTTCTAAAAAATTCGAGCAAAAATCAGACTATTGAAGATCAGGGGATCTTAGAAAGCTTTTTCCTTCCGGAACGGAAGTTACTGGGTGTAATACCGAGTGCTACCAGCAATTGTACCGTCTAGTCCACGTTATGACACGGAGCAGATTGTGATAGAGGACCTATTCCAGAAGTGGTTAAATCGATAACCGAGGAGGCCTCCCGCCTGTTACCGAGGTACAGCCTTTGCAGTTAAAAATCCACCTCAACGGAAAAGAAGAAGATTGGTCAACTGACAGTTTATTTTGGACAATTTGGACTCTTTGACGAAGAGTATTAGTTGTAAGTAGTTTGTAATTTTTTGTATTAAAGACATTTGTAGTTTCAATGATATATTTAGAAGCAGGATTTTTTGGTAGAAAGTAAGTTAGATAGGTTTAGTTATTTACCTTAAAAATAACTTGGCATCCCTATAATAGAATTTTTATTCAAGCTTATTTATTTAAATTTTCTTTACTTACTAGAATATTAGAATGAATGGTCAGGGTGAATCTGATGCCAGTTATGACGATATTATCATGTAACTAGGAGGTGAGGGAGATTTGAGTAAATCTCATCTTCAGAATGATAATAATCATGACAATTCAAAGAATAGCTTACCACATTAAGCAATGACAATGCCCAGGTTCATGTTATTCATCAAAAGAAAATACATATTCTAAATCCAAGAAAGAATTCCTTGTATAGCACACTTTGCCCAGTTATTGTAAAATAATAAATAATTTAATAAAGTCCTCTACTTACGATTACACGGTCGATCAGGGAACATTCTGGCAAATCCGGGACGGCACACGCACCTCATCAGACCGTCCACCTTTTGACACAACTCGTTTCTGCTCGGTTTACAGTCCGGACTGCACTTGTCTTGGTTGTCTCTAATCTCATTACTCGGCTGATCTCCTGCAAAAATACCAGCAAGCAAAATATTACTAGCGTCGCTATCGTATAATTCATCTCTATGCGGAATCTCGTTAGAGTCATCGGTAGAGGCGGGCAGTGGAGGAGGCATCTTGACAACGGCTCCTTTGTTATTGTCGTTCATGACAACAAACATAGTGTCTTGGTTATTATAAACACTTTGAGGTGGTGTTTTGTCCTCGTCGGTAATTATAAAATCTTTCAAGTTGTCTTCGGTGTCTTCTTGATCACTCGAAATCACCACCGTTGGCTTGGGTAACGTGAGTGTTACTACTGATGAAGGTTTCAACCTTAAAATCGTACTGCTTGGGAGGTTAGATGATTGAATTATAGGTTTTTCTACGGTGGTCGTCACTGTTTCAACTATGCTGGTTGGTTGTAAAAGAGTGTGGAACTCTGTAACCGTATCCACAATATAACTTTTCTCGGTTTTAGTCACTAAAATAGTCAGAGTGCTGGGTGGTCCTCCGAGGGTTTTTAACACTGTTGTTTTGGTTATGGTTACCGTGAGGGTTTTTGTGTGAGTGATGTATCTGGTGGGTAGAATTGGCGTAGGCTTTGCCACTTCACTGCTGCTAGGTTTAATGTCATCAACCACTTTAATTTCATTCCCAGCGTGGTGGATTGGTTTAGTAACCGATTCAGTTGTGCCTCTATCCGTTGGTTTAAATTCCTGACTATGATTCTTAAAACTGTGGTCTCCAACTATCATCTCCATAGGTGGTGTACTTTTTAAAGTTGGCGTTGGAGTAATAGAACCTGGATTTCGCGTTTTCAGAGGTCTCGCAGAAGTTGGTCTGCGCGTAGTAGTGACGGTAGTTCTTCTATATGGTGGTCTTCGGGAAATTGGTGTAACGGCTGGTACTTTCAGCAGGTTAATATCAACAGCAAAGTTGTTTTCGCTGCTGGAAATGGTTGTTGACGGTCGATTACTCGACACTAAAGGTGGTGGGCTCATTCCAAAAACAATTTCGGTGCTAGGTTCAGGAGGGACCATTTCTTCTGATGGTTTTGGCACGTCTTCAGCTTGGGGAATTTCTTTCTCGCCTGCAGTAAGATCAATTTTAGGCGGTTCCATCAGAACATTAGGAGGTTCGAAGGTATCTACGGATAACGGTGGAGGTTGCAATACTTCCATTGCATTAATTTGTTTAGTTAGATTTAATGTGTTTAAAGCAAAATTTTCTCCGCTATTCAACACTACAGTTTCACTAGGAGTCCTTTCAGTTGAAAAAATTGGAGAATAGCTAGAAAAATCTATAGGCAACGAAGTAACTTTTGGTCTACTGTTATTATTGTATGACGGTTTTTTGACAGTAATGTTTTCTTTCTCATTACCACTTATACGAATTATAATTGGTTTTTCAGTGGTAACCAGTTTTTTAAAGCTTTCAGTAGTTGTATCTCTGAATGTAACCATAGTTGTTGAAGTAATTGTGTGGTGTGCTTGATCTTTTGTCTGGGTTCCACTTATAACTTCTCCAGGCGAAAAGTTGAAATGGTTAGTGGCATAATTAAAAACATCACTGTTTGGAATTGGAGGTTTGAAATCTAGATGACTGTACGGAAATCTTATTTGCGTGCTGTTAGAGTAGCTATCAGGAAACCTAACCATATTATTTACGTGCGATTCTGTAGTAGTAGATTGTCGTAAAATCTCAATAGGAACCTCTCCAGGTCTTAAAGGTCTCGCGTTGGATTCTTGTACTACTTCACCGTCTTCGTTAGCCAAGTCATCTTCCTGATGCTGATCTGCAAACCAATCATCTCGAAGCACTTCTTTAAATTCGTTGTTTGAATGATATTTGTTACCACTTTGTTGGAAATTGGGTTTTTTAGATGACTCAAATTGTGTGGTGATTGGTATTGGGAGTGGATTTTTGGGAGGAGGTCTTTTGCCGTATTGATGTTTACTCGAAGGTGGTGGCGCTGTCATAAACTCGGATAAATGTAGTTTTGGCTTGTCCGGTCTAGGCCTTCTCCTCTCAGTGTTGGTCTTAATTGCATACTGTGGTTTGTTTGGTCTTCTTGATAAATGTGGTTTCTCGAAATAATTTCGATTGGGAGGGAAGACTTCGTCTTTAAGAGGTACTGGACTTCTGATATTATTACTATTATTATGTCGATTATTATTGGAGGCAAAATGTCCTGAATTGTGATTGATCATGTGTAAGTTAACATCTCCATTCTGAGAACTCATACCAAAGGATAGAGGTGGAGGTTTCAACTGGTTTTCACTACCTAACCCAAATCTAGTGGGTTCAATATGCACTACTACTTTCTCATTAGGACTTGCGTCTGAATCTTCTTTGGAATGATCAACGTACGGTCCAACTTTAATTACACCCGAAACTTGTTTTTGATTCATTGAGTTTAGCTGAGGAGTTTCCTGGTGGAATAAAACTTGCGGAGACATCACGTTTTCCATGGGGTTAAATTCCGGTTCAGGATAAGGACTGGGGTCATCAAAATATTGTCCGTTATGATGGGTTTCGGTGGATCCTCCATATATTAGGGCTGTTGTTCTATTAAATGGTATGTTGACAAAAGCAACTTGTGAGGGTTGAAGTTGTACTAAAAGACCAGTGTTTCTTTCCACAACTTCAGGCATCACTATTGGCACTGAGGAAATAATCAATGGTTGCTGATCGTTTGATTTTTCCGGTTCTGTGTTGTATCTGTAAATTTGAGGACCTAAATCGAAAACATGTTTCTTTTGCGGTCCACGATATATATTTTTCTCGATGCTTGTAGGATGTGCCAAGGGTATATGTTTCCGTTTTTCTCCTCTAAAACTTTCTTTATTTTTTAACAAAGGAGGTGGCGGTCCTACGTAGTCGTCTTGGTTAGGGGCGTGTATGACTTGGTTAGATTGTGCCGGTATTTGATCTTGGTCGTAAGGTAGAGGTGGGGGTTTCATTCCTAAAGGAATTTCATTTGGGTTGTCATGGTGTAACGGTATGGCAGATGGCAATCTTGGTGGAACACGTCCTGGTTTACCGACAATAACATCGGAATTGGCTGTGATTATATCTCCAGGACTAATGGGAATGCCGTTGTTTCCCAGCAGTGGTGCTTCCTGTTTATTTGCTCGGAAAGGCCCGTTCCAATCAAAAGTGGCAATGTTCTGACTTTCGGCTATTTCAAAGTCTTCTCCTACCGGGATGTATACAGGCGCTCTATTTTGAGTGTCCGCAGGATGATCTTTTTTGTCCGTTTGAGGTTCTTTGTGTCGCTGCTCATTCGTCACATTGATGGTATCACTGCGTCTAATTTTGTCAATATAACCTGCCATGGCATTCAGTACTGGCGTCAGAGCTTGTAGTGGATCAATATTGATGCTACCCAGTCCTAAGAGATCAGTAGCTGCTGTTGCAGGGACATTTTGGTGGTCAACTACTTTGCTAGGACTCGCTTTGTCCTTATTTTTGCTCTTATTTTTATGACCAGGTCTTTTTACTTTACTAGTGACAACTTCGACTTTAGTCTCTTTGACTACTTTGGAAGCTAATAACGTACTTTGACTTGAAGTTGTTGTGACACTTTCCAAAATTGGAGTAGGAGTCAAATTTGCAAACGGATCATCATCTATAAATACGATCGTTGAACCGGTCACTACGTTTGCTTTGGTGGTGCTAAAGCTGCTTTCTACTAACGTTGGAGTATCAATAGTAGTAACCATTGAAGTTTTTTCAATAGGCAATACTTTAGTAGGAGCAATTTCGTTTTGGTCATGGTTGGCTTGTACTGTTATCTCAATTTGTTCTCCATTGGGCAACGTAGCAATTTTGTGCACTATTCCAGACCCAGAAACCAAATCATTTTGCAAACTATTTAAATAAGTGGCCTGGAATAAATTAGGCTCCAAAGTTTCAGTTACAGTGTTTTGGATTACCTTGGTTCTGGAATTGATTATTGTTGTTGATTTAGGATCGTTCTCCTTTAGTAATGTCGTAAAGTATGTAAATGTTGTATAGTAAATCCTAGTTGCAAAAATGTTAAACTTAGGAGCTACACTACTCTGCTTAGAAGTTTCAGTAGTCTTTGTAGTAGGTAGAATTACTTTTTCAGTAACAATATCACTTTCCACGGAAATATTTGTGTACACCGTAGGCAGTCCATCTTTGGTTAAAGTATTGTAATACGTGTAGGTTACAAAGTAAGTTTTAGTAACATCAGTGGTGATAACCTGTTTTTGGGCAGTTTCATCCAAAGCGGTATACGATGTAGTAACTGGTCTAGCTCTAGGTGGAACACTTTCAGTGATGACCACTTGCGTCACCACGTCTCTGGTGCTAATCACGCTCTCACTATTCCCTTCGTAAAGCGTTTTCTCCAAGTCAATAGTGCTAATGTAGGTGTTGGTGTCTTTGACTGCTTCCTGCACCTCGGATGGTTTCAGCAGGGAGAGATAATCATCAGGTGCCGTTACGGTGTTGGCCACCACGTGCTGCGATGATATTATCAATGGTTGCTCCCCATCCAGAATCGTATTTAGGTAGGTGTATGTAGTATGGAATACACCAACCGAGAATGTGGGATACTGCAACAAGATTTAAGTTAAACTTGTATTAAACAATAAATTTATCAATTTACCTGAGTGAGAGTAACACCCATTGCGGGCGTTGGTAATATCTTGCCTGTGTTCATTCGTTCTTCTGTGGCAACATTGGAAACCACTTGTTCGTGACTGGATACTGTCGTGGTTCCTTTTTCCAAAAAGGTCGTCAAGTAAGTGAAGGTAGTTAAGCAGGTTTTCACCACAAATTGGTTGGGATCCAACGAGAGGGGGTTTTCCATCTTAACATCACACTTTACTACAGACTTTGGACTTAGATAGTAATCACAATACTTACATTGGCAGTTTCCTGCGGAAGCATCATCAACATATGATCACTAACAGTGGAAGGTTTTAACGTGACGTGCTTCTGGGAGGTGGACAGAATCCTTTTAAAGTCTTTATCACCAGGATACGTAGTTTTACCTCCTGCTACTATCACTTCTACTCCGTTAGACATTACTCTAGTCGCCAAATTTCTGGGTTCTTCTCTTATGCTCGGATTGTCTGTTTTAATAATTTAATTAAGATCTTACCTGTCTATTTACTCTTAAATACATTATTTACATAAAACTACATAATCTTGATTTGCGTCATATACAGGGTGGTCCAGTTTTAAATGTCAATAATTCACCAATCCATAGCCAATTAAAAAATAAGTGGACATTCATTATGTCATTTTCCTGAAAAGTGCTTCCTAAGGAAAATACAGTCCTTCAAATTTCTGTTTAAAAAATCGTTTTTTTTGTCATAACTGTCAGACCGTTGGAGCAATATTGATCAAATTTGGAACAAGCACTTTATTACACGTTATTACGGTCAAAGACCCAAAACTAACCCAACCCAACTTAAAAATTGTCTTGGAAACGGAAAATTCACTTAAGAAGTTTAAAAAATATTATTGTAGCCAATTTCCAGACAAACTAAAAGACTTTAGTTTTGAAAATTGAATTAAAAAAGATTTCAGAAGCTTAAAAGTTGTGTTTATAACCTGGTTTCATGCAAATCGAGAGACTTTAATACTAAAAATTGACTTGTAGACATAAAAACTATTTTTTCAAGAATTTGTTACTACAAATTCATACATTTAAACCTTAAAAATTGACTTGAACCCCAAAATGTGACTGAACTAATGAAAAGTGACATCAGAAGCTTAAAATTTGCATTTGAAGTAAGTTTTCATAATTTGAAGACAAATTTCAATATTTTAGTCTTGAAAATAGTCTTAGATGCAGGACATTAACATTAGATTCATGAAAATTGTCTTGAAAACGAACTTTTCGTGCTTTTTACTTTGCTTTTCATTTTCTTCGAATTCTGGACTATTTTTAGTGCTTCAAAACTGCTTTCAGCTTGGAAAATCGAGTTCCAAGACTATCTTCACCAAGTTATTGACATAGCAAACTTAAAAAACAATTTTTACATTCTTCATAGACTTAAAATAGCATTCCAAGCTTTGTCACTATTAAATCGACTTCTAGACACCTCAGTGCTAAAAATTCGGGTATTTCTTAATAAACTAGACTGTTTTTAGTGTTTTCTGTTTTCAGTGCCTCAAATCGAGTTTCAAGACTATCTTTACAAAGTTTTTGACTTATCAGGCCTAAAAGCCAGTTTGTCCACTGACCATAATCTTGAAAATGTTATTTCAAGCTTCTTCACTATTAAATTGACTTCTACGCTCATAGGTGCAATAAATTGTAGCATCTCTAAGAAATTCAGACTGTTTTTAGTGCTTTTTAAGACTGAAAAATCGAGTTTAAGACTATTTCCAAAAGTCAAGTTTCTTCAGTAATAAAAGTAAAAAATTTTGGTACCAAATGCTACAATAATAGTCTTGAGAACTAATTTTTAGAAATAAAATAGTCCGAAAATTTAATTTACTAGACTTGTTGTCCAGACCAGAAAATTGAGTTGTACACCAATTAAAGTCTTGAAAATATACTTTTGGACTCTCTTTAGTCCTAGTAAAGTCAGTTTTAGCATTAAAAGTCAACTTTTATACTATTTTTAGTAGTAAAAAATGAGTTTCATGCACAATACAATCTTTGTCTTGATTTCCGGACTTTTTTTAGTTCTTGAATGCCAGTTTCAGACACTCAACCAGGATGGCAGTCTGAGAAAGCGAATCATAAGACCATTCCTAGTAGTAAAAAAGTTTTTAGACTATTCAGTACAAATTTGGACTTTCATAAGTCTTGAATGTTCAGTTTTAAACTATAAAACGATTTTTTAAATTGAAATTTGGAGGACTGTATCTTCCTTAGGAAACGTTTTTCAGAAAAATGACATAATGCAAGTCAACTTATTTTTTGATTAGCTATCAAATGGTGAATTATTGACACTTAAAACTGGACCACCCTGTATGTTCTACTCTGCTTCAAAGGATAAACGTACTTTATGATTTCTCCACACAGATTTGAATAATTATGGGAATGGGAAATATAAAATTACTAATTTTATAGTGTCTATCTTAATATATCTTTAGTAATACTAGGAAATTTAAAACTGTTAATGTTCTAGATTACAAGATTCTATCTAGATTACTGGACCACTTCCTGTTCTCCAAACACACACTGACAAACCAGAAATAGCCTAAAATCTGCTTGGGAAAGAGCCCGGAAGGGTTTTTCTACCAGATCCCACTGAAAAAGCAGAAATCTTTCATAACTCGATGATTTGATAATTATCAGTAACGCGCCACAGCTGAAATTGTAGCTTTTTTAGTTCCCTAACCAATCCCCAGGAAGAAAAAATTATAAACACCAAACTTTTCTCCACAGAGTTGCAAATACAGGATTTTTGTAATATATCCCCTGTTCGTTTAAACGCTAAACCACTTTTCACGAGATAAATGGAAAACTCCACTTAGATTCATCCTAAACACCACCAAATTATTTCTTCTCCTATAAACATTATGAATGTCTTCTGTATGTACTTTAAACAATTTAAATATTCCCATAACTATTCTAATCTGTGCCATAACAAACATTACAAAGTAAACCAGACAGATGACAAAGAATTTAATAAACTAATATACAAAAGGAACAGAACTCACCTTCAGTGTTAGACAGAGAAGAAGGATTATAGTCCAAGGTGGGAAGAAAAGTCGGCTGTACATCTGTTTTGTCCAAATCGAGTAACGTTAACGTGGTAAATGAAGTCAGACTTTCTGTCACCGTAGTCGTTTTGATTTGGGGTCGTATTTCCGTTGTGGAAGTCACAATTTCTTCATTACCTGCCACTGTGGTCACGACAAATGTGTAGGTGCGTAATTTGGTGGTAGTTAATGTTTTAATGTCGAGTTCCACAGAGGACAGGACTGTAGTTTTCAGCAGAAGTACTGGAACGTCGGTAGTTTCTGTTAGTTCGGGGAAAAAAGGTTCATAAGCTGGGAGATTTTGATTATTTGACAAACTAATTGCAGATGATTTATCATCAGTCAAAATTTCTTCACTTTCTGATATTTCTGGAAGTTCATCATTCTCTGCTTCTTCTTCCATATCTTCATCATATTCAGAATCATACATTTCCTCATCTTCATCGTCATAGTAATCATCTTCATACTCATCATCGTCATTATAATTTTCTTCAGTTGAATTTTCATCAGGTTCTTCTAAGCTTTTTAACGTAGTGTTATCCGGATTATTTAAGTTACTCATTATAGCTTCTCGAAAGTGCTCAGCAATTTGATTTTTTTCAGATTGGATTGTGCTGATACTGCTGTTTGTGGAAGACATTGTTATGGGTGCCTCTGACGGAAGAACAGGAGTGATAGCTATAGTTTTATCTTTGTTGGGAAGAACTCGTTTTCTAGTTATAACTAGTTTCCGTCTTGGTTTGGTGGCTTCAAGACCATGCAACTCCAAACCGTTTAAGTAACTTGCTGTAACGTTGGCGTTTTGAGCTGGTAACAAACGTTTTTTCTTTTTAATTTTAACTTTTCTACGGCGTTTTCTGTGCGGTTGGTTTGCTCTTGGTGTGGTAGTGACTGGTTGTTTGCGAATAAGTTTCTTCCTAACCCTGCGTTTTGTTTGAATGCTATCGCTGTCACTTAAACTATCCGAATCTCGTTTAGTTCTACTTTTGTTTTTTGAATTTAAGCCAATTTTTTTCGAAACGTGAACAATTTTGTTGGTAGTAGTCACTTTGTTTGCATAGCCCCTAGGAGTGAACGTTTCGACCTTGGCATCATCAGGGGCAGAATTGCTGCTAAGGTCTTTTAGGCTAAAAAATTGTTTTTAGCCATTTGGTCCTCGGAGGCTCTAACGTACTTTATGGAGTATTTTTTAGTAGCTATCGAGGGTTTATCGTTGAACAAACTAGGTGTTTTGGTTCTCATATGTTTGGGTACGTCTCCAATTATGCTTTCAAGACTTTCTGTTTCTTTTGAAGATACATCAAAAATGTCTTCTAAAACCTTTAAAGCAGGTTCTACATATTTATCTATAGTTCTACTTTCCACTGACCAATCTTCTAAAGACCTGGACGGTCTAACTGATACATAATCAACACTTCTCTTCCTTCTGGCATCTTCACCAACAGTGACTGTAGAAAGAACAGTAGTAAACTCTCCCGGTGTTCTGCCTGAGACGTACAAAGTGATAACACTGGTTTCTTTGGGTGGTGTCACTTTTGTAGTTTTTCTTTTCGATGTAGTTTTCTTGGGTTTTCTCTTTGGAGTGTCAGTAACTTCTGCAGACCGGGGGGAAGTAACTATTTCCTCGTCATCGGCAAGATTAAACTCTTCAAGATTTTCTGCACTATTCACAAAAGTTTGCTGAGCTTGGGGCTCCGGTAACGTGAAGACGTTAGCAGGAATTTGAGGTTGTAATAATTGGTTTGCTTGCTGTTGCTGCAGCTGTTGTTGTTGCAATTGTTGTTGTAGCAATGGTAAAAGAAGAGTATTCAGTTGAGGAGCTTGATTAAATAAAGTTGGAGTAACCACGACGGTATCAGTTAAGTATTCAGTAGCCGTTACAACTTGAGTGCTGGTGTCACTAATAGTGGTCAAAATCTCCTTGCCTCTAAAAGTTAGAGGCAAAACGGTTTGAAGAGTACTAGTTACTGTGGTAACATAGGTGGTGGTGCGCGTTTTAAATTCAGTGGTTGGGGTTGCAGGTACTCCGGCGTTGTTTTGAAGAGCTAAGAGAGGATTGGTAGGTACGCCGCCTCCCAGAAGAAGCTGGGAGAGAAGTATATTAGCAAGAGGCGCCTGAGCAGCAAGAGCAGGTTGAATTGTGTTGACTACTTCTTCGACTTGGTACGCTGTGCTTGGGATGACGTGGGAGAACGAAGTTTGGCGACCTCTTATTTGAGTTGGTGTAAATATGACACTAGTGGTAGGCGTTTCATTCAGAAGGTATTGCGTAATCAAAGTGGCTCCATTGTCATTAACGGACGAATTTTCTGTTACTAGAATTTTCACTTCTTTTCCCAAAGGATTTAGTGTAGTCGAATATTGATTAGGACTCAATACTTCAGTACTTAGTTTTGCAGTTACGATATTTTTGTATTCAGTTATCTTGCCGTTAACCACAGGAATGGTAACTTCGGTAGGAATCTTGTATGTTACTGTGATCGTACCGTCAAACTTGGGGACAACAAAATTGTCATCAACATTCTGATCGTACGTTCTTCCTCTAGTAGTAGTAGGTCTTCCTCGAGTTCTACTATTTCTCGTATTTGTTGCGGTCCTGCGAGATGCAGTATCTGGCAAAAAGCCAGTCCTGGCTCTACTGTTACTTCTTGGTGCTGATGTTGTTGTCCTTCTTATACTACCATTTCTAGGTTGAAAGCTTCGACTAGTGGCATCCTTCTCTCGAAGAGTAAATTGTGCACGGGTGCCACTTTGAGGTCTTGTGGGGCTAATACGTTGTTTTCGTTGTGGAGCCTGAGTAGTTGTTGTGGTTGTTAATTGCTGTTGTGATTTTCCCGACCGATATTTATTGCCTTGATATCTGTTTCTAAATGATGGCTTTGGTGTTGAAACGTCGATATATTCTGCTTCGGTTGTACTGGGAGCAGCAGTAGTAGATCGAATTCCAGGTCGTCTAAATCTGGAGTAAATAGCTTGTCGTTTTGATCGCCTTTTAAAAGGTCTGATTTGGATAGCGTTAAATGGTTTGACAGGTTTTGGTGTAGTAGGTGCAGTTTCTGTTCTGGTTAATTGATGTGAACTTTCGTAGTCCACGTCTTCTTCTTCATTGCCTTCTTCAATAGCTTCTTCATCACCTTCTTCTTCGGGTAATTCTTCTTCAGGTGCTGCTTCAGTAGTAGTGGTTGTAGTGAATAAGTTTCTTCTCGGGAAAAGTCCTCCAGCTCTCTGTCTATTTAATAGAGCATTTGGTCTGGTTGGGGAGGTCTTTGGACGTGAAGTTGTGGTTGTGGCTTTTGTAGTTCTTGGTTTTGGTGTAGTTCGGATAACTTGACTTCCCCTTGTCACAGGAGGCCTTCTAAATCTTAATAGTGGATTTCTAGAACGTGCTGACTCCGTTGTAGTCTGTAATGGAAGAGTGGTATCGCCAGCTTCTCCTGAACTATCAGTGAGACTCTCTTCAGTAATACTAGTGGTGAGATCATTTTCGCTGTCTGGGGGAGTTTCCGTAACTATCTTGGAGCTAGGTGATCGATTTAGTCCAGAAGCAGCAGTAGGCCTGATTCTAAACCTGGAATTTCCACCTCCAAAGAGGGATGTAGGTCGAATGGCTGATGAAGATCTGGTTGAACTACCTCTTCTAAAACCACTTGAAGTTACTTTAGCTTGACTGTTGCTACTTCTTGTAGCTTTGGGTCTTGAAAATCTTTTATTACCTGACGCAGTGGGCTGAATGTTGCCACTTGAAGAACTGCGTCTACCACCAAAACGGTTAGCTTTTGAAGCTGGAATTGCAGTCACAGTAGGAGTAAAATCGGATCTAGTAATAGTGGCGGCGGTAGTTGCTCCAGTTTTGCTTCTTTTTGGTGCAAAAGTTGGTCGTTGTCGTGAAGCAAATGGTCGAATTGCGGGAGTAAAAGTACGTTTTTTAGATTGAAAACTTAGCCGAGACTTATTTCTGCCTTCATCTTTGTCACCATCTTCGTCTTCTTCTTCGTCACTTTCGTTCTTTGATTCTTCCTCATTTTTAGATGTGGTGTCTGATATCGAGCCTTCTACCACTACCGGAGTTGGGGTAATGACAGAATTGGCTTCTAAATTATTTGCGAGCTTAGTAGCTGTCGCTAACACTTCAGGTATTACAGCACTAGGAGTGATAGTAGGTAATATGAAACTTGAAGTGCTTTCTATGATTTGTGCATACCGTCCGTCAATTACAGTTCCAAGAACTTTACTCTGATACAGAGTTGTTGTTTTATTTTGTATTATGCTACCGTCAATTGACCTGACCAAACCAGTTCGATGAGCTACCGGAACATTAGAGCCTAAGGCAGCTTTTTTCTCTGTATCCACTACTAGAGAGCTGGTGCTTTCAATAACTTCGGCGTATGAACCATCCACATAAGTACCCACCGCTTGGGTAGTGTAAAGAAGGGTGCTAATTCCATCAGCATCCACAATTTTTCCTTGATTAATGCTTACAACACCAGTGGGTTTCAAATTCTCCTTTGTTGCTTCGGTACTGGTTAAGTTCTGCCAAATAGAGGAAGTGCTCTCAAGCACTTTAGCGTAAAGTCCCTTAATGTAAGTTCCGTACACGTCTGTAGAAAAGACAGTGGCAGTGCCATTGTTATCAACGGTGCTTAATATACTCGATAATAGTCCCGTTGGTTTAATGTTTGTTTCATCAATTTTATTTTGATCGCCTTCACTTACAGCTCTTCCAACTTGATTGTTATCTGACTCTGTTCCAGTATTATTTAGAACATTGGTAACTGTTTCTAGTCGACTGTTCAAAACTGTATCATCGCCAATATAAGATGTAGTGTAGTATGTATAGGTGGTGTAGTAAGTTGTAAGTTTGTCATCGCCCACTGTGGACGGAACAACGCTTTTTTCTAGAGCCTGGGTAGGTTTAATATCGTCGTGAGGTTGCACTGTGGGGGTAATCAAGGGAATAACAGCTTCAGGAGGTTCAGTAGAGCTAAAACCTGGAGTGACCACATTTGAAACCGTCTCTTCCCTGCTGGTGATTTTAGTCTGGCCATCTTTGTATAAGGTAGTCCAATAAGTAAAAGTAGTAAAATAGGTAACCGGTAAGCTCATGTCTTCAGTACTTAAAGTTTGTGTCGGTGTTAAAGTAGTGGTGACTACATTAGTGACGGTGTCAAGCCTGCTGACTATGTCACTTGAAGTAGTTCCGTGGTACTTTGTGGTGAAGTACGTGAATGTGGTGTAGGAAGTTTGCAACAATAACGTGGGGGGAGAAGGAACAATTTCACTCTCATTGTTACTTTCGGACACAATTTGATCATCGAGTAAAATATTGCGTTTGTCAATGTTGTCGATAATTCGTTCTTCTCCTTTTGAGGTGCTGCTACGCACATCCGTTACCATAGTTTCAATAGTTTCGTATTCACTTAAGTCAATAATATCATTATCGATATCCGGTTTAGACCCACCTCCTCGATTTAAGGTCACATAATTACTATCTTGTTTAGTGTTCGAAGGCAGGATATAGTTTTCTTCATCCTGTTGGGTGGTGGGACTATTCAACTTTAGACTTCGTAATCGGTTTTCCAGCAGTTCTTCATCATCTAGCTTGGTGGATAAAACTTCAGTTGGCGCTGTAGGCGTGACATAATTTGTATAAACTTCAGTCCTACTAGAAATCTCCGTTTCGCCATCAACAAATATTGTTGTAAAGTACGTGTAAGTTGTGTAAAAAGTTTTAATACCGTTGGCAGTTTGTAAAAGTTTATCATCTAAAGCTGGTGTTGCTGTAGCAGTATTTGCCACATCGTCGCTAGAAGAAACGTCATTACCAGTCAACACGGATGACTGTATGCCAGCCAAATCTTCAAAGCTTACAGCCCTGGAAGGAATGATGGGTTCTTCGTTAACTAATAGTCCTTCAACAGCCGCATCAGAAGATTCGGATCCCGGTTCTAGAGTCGACGTTATCACATTGGTATTCACCACAATTCTGCTAGCCACTGAACTG
Source organism: Ips nitidus (assembly GCA_018691245.2). Lineage (NCBI taxonomy): Eukaryota > Metazoa > Arthropoda > Insecta > Coleoptera > Curculionidae > Ips > Ips nitidus. Next base: position 2,192,100 of record CM042788.1, read on the forward strand.
GTAGAGTCCTGGAAATAAGTAGTGAGGTAGGTGTAAGTGGTGTAAAGAGTTTTAAATATCAGTTCCACTTCGTCACCATTTTCCGTTGTGACTTCAGGTTCAGATTCAGTCACGTAAAGTTTTTCTGTAGTAATTTCCTCTGTTTGAGTAGTAAAATCTAGATCTGGTTCGTTGTTAGATTTATTTGTGGTGGTGGTAATTAGGTTTTCTTCTTCTGTCGTGGTTAATAAAGCTTCCTTTTCAGTAGTAGTCATGGGTTCAGTAGCTGGTATGGAAGAAAGCTCGGTGGTAGTTTCAAAAATTTTAGTAGGTTTGCATTGTATTGTTTGAGAGGAAACTTCGTCACTGACAACAACGTTTGATTTTACCGAAGTGCTAGTGCTGCTCTCCAGAGGAATGAAATATGTAGTTAAGTAGGTTAAGGTCTTAAACACGGTAGTGGGAACTACTTTCCATTCTCCAGTACACTCTAGTTCCGGTTCATCATCTTCAATTTCGTTCAAGGTAGTTAACGGGAATGTGGTTAATTCAAATTCCTGTGTTGTGGTTTCCTCATTTTTTTCTGTAATTGGTATCTGCTCAGTGGTTGTGGAGGCAGTAGTGAGAAGTAATTTGCTTGAAGATGTAGTGGGTTCAAACGAAAAATCATCATCTTCAAAGAAGATAGTTGTGGCTCCGCCGACAGTTTTAATAGAGGGAGTCACAACTTCTTCCGTAGTCATTTGCAGAGGTTGTGTGGCCTGGGCAGCTTGGAGTGAAGCTATAATTCTAGCAATGTCATCGCTGTTAGGCGTGGATAACATTATTGGCTGAGTTTCAGAAGGTTGAATAATGTCTTTTGTGTATGTCACGGTTTGTTCAAGTGTATTGTCGTTTTGCTTTTGTTCATTAGCAAGAACTGAAAACTTGGCATCTAAATCTATAGGTTCATCAGGTGATTGACGTTTTCCATCTCTGTCTTCTTTATTAATAACCATCGTGTTTATTCCGGAAGTGTTAAAGTTATCTTCAACTATTTCATCTTCCTCTTGATCTTCTATGCTGGAAGTGGTGGTAGTGGTAGGGGTTGTGGTTGGGATTTCTTCAGTGGTTAAAAAAGTTGGAAACTGCTTCTCTGTTGTGGTTGTAATGGTTTTAGTTACCTGAGGCAATTGAAGAACAGAAGTTGGTTTGATCGAAGAAACTGAACTTTTAGTGGTTTGAACTACTGGTTCCGGTATTTCTGAAGTGTGTGGTGTAAACACTATAACGGTATTAGCGACGGTTGTGGTGAAATCAGCAAACCCTGTATATGTTACTGTTTGCAGGTCTTTAAGAATTGGTTTAATTAGGCCAGCTTTGAAGAGTAATCTGGCTTGCCGATCAGCAGGTGTGGACAGTTTGCTTCTTTCTGTTTTAGTGTCAAAGTTTGGCATGTTTTCAACAGAAGAAAATCCCGAAGGGGAAAATTCGTTTCTAACGGTAAAAGTTGGTAAATTGTCCCATTCTTTTACTTTAGAAGGTCTAAGGATTCCTTCGGCTGGATTATCGTTGTGGATTATTAGATTTTCATGGGTTAAATCATTTTGGGATTTTACCACAGCGACTTCTTCCTGAGGTTTAACTAGCATCTTTTTTGGTTGAAATGGTACACGGGCGTTATTGGAAGGAGCCTCGTTGAGAATTTCTGATTTGAAAATGGAGGTGGGAGTGACACGGACGGCTGGGGAGATAAAGTCCGTGTTTCTGACAAAATTTTTATCAAAAATTTGACTTTCGTCCAAGTTCCAATGTTTGGGAGTGTAAGGATCGTGAACTTTAGTTTGTGAGTCGTGGTCGTAAACGACCCTGCTGGTTTTAGTGAGCAAGTGAGCGTAAAGTCGTCCGTTGTCAAGAGTCGTACCGAGCACTTGAGTGGCGTACTCGGTTGTGACGCCATCTTGGATGAACGTACGTGCTGTGGATGTTATAAGTCCCAAGTCGGGTTTTACGCTTAAGTACCTCCCTAGAGAACTTTTTCCGTGGTTGTCCACTAGGAGAACGGTGGTGATATCTACAAGATAGAAGAGGAAGCTATATTTAGATTTATGATACAAAAGTTTGACGGCGAGATTAACATTTTATTATTCGACTCAAACAAGAAGGAAAGCAATATTTTATGACTACAACGGCATGCATTTTGATGGATTTATTTATATATTTACATATTATACAAGTCTGTCGTTGTCTAATCGAATCAATCAATATTAGTACGTCAAAAAGTTTTTAAATATTGCAATGGAGCGCAAGTGTTTTATTCAATTTTGGAACCTGTTGTTCTTTCTAACTGCTGATCTCAAAAATTTAAACAGAAGAACCCAAAAATTATTTAAAATTTTTCTATTTAAAAAAAGGTGGTAAATTTTGCAGATTTCATCTTAGGTCAAAATGTCGGAACATTTGAAATACCCTGTAACCCTGTACAGGATGCTGCATTTTCGATGGTTTTACGGGGTACAGAGAAAACGGTAAAAGATAGAAAAAAAGTAGCATACATGTTCTGATCTCTTTTTCTGAGCTGAGATGAGTGGCGAAAAGTGGGCGGCGCAAAATTCTTTTGTTTCAAAGATACGGGGGGTTTTCGAAAATTGTTAATTTTTGAACCTCTTCTGTATTTCAGTTGCTCTTAAAGTTATCAAAAAAGGAAGAACGGTCCCCGGTAGAAGTTTTCATGTAGAATCCAATGGCGTAGTCAGTTTTTTCTATTCCGTTTAGTTTCTGACATATGACAGTAAGTTACATTTTTTTAAATGGAACATTCTATATATTTTTACGTCATTTAATTTTGTTGATTTTTACCTTTTCAACGGTGTATTACAACATATAGGTTTGTAGAGGTTAATCCGGTTATTTTAAAAAAAGACCTTTGCTAAGCTAAAAAAAGGCCAATATCTAAAATACCAAACAAAATCGGAAATCATATAAACTAACACATCAGAAAATTAAATATTTTTAATAAATCTTATTAAAAATCTAAGTTACAAACAGTTCTACCGTCACTTTAATAAGAAAAGTGGCTATTTCTATTTTCTACTATTTTTTAGGTAGAAGTTGAAAAAACTGTTTATAAACTGTTTATGTAACATGTTAATATGAACATAGCCAAATTTTGTTTCTACTGTGGGTATTTTTATACATATTATTTAGCACTTTTTTATTAAGGAAACGCTTTATTATGTATTATTTATTTTATTATGTCCTTTACTACAATGAAAGTATGTCTAAGTTAACCTTCTTAAAATAACTGAGATATTACACTTTAAAACTAATTAATAATAATTTAAAAATACATTTTTAAATTAGTAGTTCCAATTAGTAGAAACGCAATGTAATGGAGTTAAACAGATAAAACGCATGCATAAAAATACACCGGCTTACCTTTATCGTTCTCCCTTCTTTGTCGATTTAAGCCATCTACGTAGCTAATGCCTGTAAAAAATAACGACTCTGTTAGAAAATGCGTGGGAAAGTGCAATCGAGATAGCGCAAAACCGAGTTATGGAAATGGGCTTCTTGTTATGTAATTGAAATAACTATGGGTTGGGGCGTTGATTAGATCGTAAAACAACCGAGCTACTTATTCTTCTGTGAAGTTCATTATTACACAAGATTTTTGATTAGTAAGTGCTTTTTTTGCTACTTTTTGAAATTCAATATCTCGGTAATATGAAGAGCTAGAGAGGCCAGTTTTGGCTCATTTTGTAGTATTTTTTATCCTTTTTCTAATGGCGTTTTAGCGAAATCTATAAGAGTTCAAATAAAAAAGTTACAATCATTCAAAAATTGAAAAAATGCTCTTTTTGCAAAAAGTGCAATTTTGGCAATTTTTTGTTTTGCTCCAGGAGATTTCCAATGCACAGGAAAGGGTATATTTATACCAAAGAACCTTAAATTAGGTGAAATAAGTACAAAAAAAGCACTTTAAAATTTTTGATTTTTCAAAAAAATTTAAAGAATGGGGGGGTCTAGGGGGCCTTTTTTACTGATTTTTGAAATTCAATATCTCGGTAATATGAAGAGCTAGAGAGGCCAGTTTTGGCTCATTTTGTAGTATTTTTTATCCTTTTTCTAATGGCGGTTTAGTGAAATCTATAAAAGCTCAAATAAAAAAAAGTTACAAATGCTCTTTTTGCAAAAAGTGCAATTTTGGCAATTTTTTATTTTGCTCCAGTATCATGGTAAAAACAAATCACATAATGGATTTTTACTCTTTTTTTTATTTATTTTGCATTTGATGTATTTGTGAGAATTTTTTTCGAATGGAATTTGTTCCAGCAGCAAATCGAGCAGTTCAACATGACCATAAGAAAATTCAATATGTAAGTACACTAAAAATGACTTGAATAAATATTAGCAACAACTATAAATATTTTTCCCCTACTAATTTCATTAGTACACTATGCTCAACAGTACTTAAGTATATTGAGCTTTATTAACATAACTTAATTTATTACCAAAGCCGTTAAATAAATCATGATTTTACCAAATTCTTTAGCAAATAATCAATAAACCCACGATTTTTTCTGTTTTGTATACTACATCCAAAATACTTGATTTAAAACAGGCCTTTGGTCAAACCGAAACTATGTCAGAGGATGACAAAGTGTAAGCAAGCATCCTGTGGTTTAAATACCTTTCAAGTAAACATCCTCTTATTTGTATGTGAGATTTTAATCTTTTCAATGCGTTTCTTGAAAACGCACAGGAACCGAAAATTAGAAGTACCAGGAACTGAACGAAATTTCCGGATTAATTTCATGTTTGTTTCGCAAACTGAAAGTACAAGAGGAAAAACAGATTCGTGCGAAGGTGCCGTAGGCGATTCTTGCGATTATGAAAGTAAAGCCACGCCTAAGCTCCGTGAACTTACACCCAGTAACACACATTCCATGGATTGGCAACCTGTTTCTTTAATCATCGACTTGATATTCTTCTCGACGAAATATTCAACGGATTTAAAATGGGTTTGCGTTGAACGTGTTTTAAAGCCTTGAAGCTTATTTTTTTGTCAACTTTCTCCGGCTCTTAAGTGTGTTATAAGGTACATCGAGACAGGAAGTACATTTTAGTGTTAAATGAAAGGTCTCTAAACGGCAGTATCTAACATTTTACTGCTAGAAATTGGGAAAATTGGAAAACGTCCTTCCTTCCTTCCTGAATCCTCTATCTAACTAGGGGAATATGGCTTTTGCTCCCTTTATGGGGCAATTTGTTAAAAAAAAACCTTTAAATGCTGAATAACACAATAACATTCTTACTGTGAGTATACCTACAGTGTGTCCCAAAAGGTTAAATAGGAAAAGCTATTGAGAATCTAATTCTAATTCTAAGTTCTTTCTACCCTTGAATTGTTTGCATAAGGGAGCATAAGTTACACTTTTCTCCCTTGTTGTACAAATAACAATTTTTTTGCTCAGATAAGTGCTTAGTGGTTTGTTTGACAGCTATCAAAGTGTTATACGTATAGTTAGTACACTTACAGTATATAGGATCCGCCACGTAACTCTGCATGCACGTCATAAACGATCATGACGTCATAGAGTAAACGAAATGTTGTGGCATACACTGTATAATGTACAGGGTTGGTCCGTTTATTTAGACAGCTTATGGCGACTTTATTATTGCAGATGCAGGAAAATACTGTTAATACAACAAGTTGAATAAAATAATAGACAATGGCAAAAGTGTGTTTAAAAATCACAGGTTAGTGGCATGCGTAATCAAAGTGACTAAACGTCATCAGTATTCGAGTTGATGCTCCATCCAGTGGGCAGAGCAAATTTGACGTAGTTTAACAGAACAGTATATTGACCATCTGTCAAATTACGTCATTCGGTCCCTTAATGACGAAAAATATCGCTTAGAAAAGTCTACAAATCACATTTAAACAGTTCGAAAGCTGAAATTGTAAAAGCACGTCACGTGATTGTAACAATTTTGATTCAAAGCAAGCAACACTGTAAAGTTAGCTAAAATTGTAAAAGCATATCACGTGATTGTAACAGTTTAAATTCGCAACTGGCAACACTGTACAGTTGAGTTGAGGCTTGTCAACAACAGTCACGTGACCAGGAAAATGTCATCTTTAACTTTGAAAAGTATGTAAATTACATCTAAACAGTTGAAAAGGCTGATATTGTAAAAGTGTGAAGGGCTAGAAAGGCGAGTTTTGGCTCATTTTGTAGAATTTGTATCCTCTTTCTAATGGCAATTTAGCAAAATTGATTGGAGTTCAAATAAAAAAGTCACAACTTTTCAAAAATTGAAAAAATGGCATTTTTGGTCAAAAGTGCAATTTTAGCTAATTTTTTTTTGCTCCAAAAGGGTTCCAATGCACAGCAAAGGACATATTTATACCAAAGAACTTTAAATTGCGTGAAATAAGCGCAAAAAAAGCACTTTAAAATTTTTCATTTTTGAAAAAAATTGAAAGAATGGGGGGTATTAGGAGTCATTTTTTACTACTTTTTGAAATTCAATATCTCGGTAACATGAAGAGCTAGGGAGGCAAGTTTTGGCTCATTTTGTAGTATTTTTTATCCTTTTTCTAATGGCGGTTAAACAAAATTTAAAGGAGTTCAAATAAAAAAGTTACAACCATTTAAAAATTGAAAAAATGACATTTTTGGTTAAAAGAGCAAACACATGTCAACAACAGTCACGTGATCTAGAAAATATCGTTTTTAACTTTGAAATCATCCAAATCCATGACAACACTATAAAATCACATTCTTTAAATATCAATAATTCAACAGAAAATATACAGGGTGTTCCATCATAATAAACCTTTTTTTTTCTTTTTTTTCAACAAAACTTTGTATTAACAGTTATGCAAAAGTCGTCTCGTCAAAATATACGAACCAACCCTGTACATCTGATAACAGCAGTTTACCAGAACGCCTGCGTCACATGTGATTGGCTCGTAAAACTACCTTTCAATTGTTTAAACAAATTCCGTAGCTTTCACTCGTTTTTCGGAGTCATTGATCTTGCTAATTTATGTCTCTCTTTCTCTCCCACGATCTGCATAGGAATAGCACTTACATTCAGATGAGCAGTTCCAACAGTATCAACCTGAAGAAGCACTTGGAGATGAGTGTCTATTAAAACATTTAAGAAAACGGAAATTAATGTACTTTGCGTGGAACTTCCGGTTATATCGAAAGTACTGGCTCAAGGTTGTTATTTTAAATGTATAATGATGCTGAGGTAAAAGTTGCTATTTCAATGTCATCAAGAACAATGCCAGTAAAAACAAAATTGGCAAGGTAACTCGATAACAAAGTAATTAGTATATCAATTTTTATTTTACCCAAATATGAGTAGTTACACGTTAAATACTCTTAAGAGAAAGTTACTTGAAAGTAGTAAAAAAAACTCCAAATAGTTTTTTACGTTTAAAAGGTATTTTCTTTCTCTTTCTGATGACATAAATAATGTTTTTGAAAGCTGCCTACTGTTGCAATTATTTTACATAACTATATAAATTCTGAAAAATATGTCCAAGATGTAGTAAGATGAGCGAGAAACCGAAGAAGAGAATGGAGAGACCACGTGGATAGAATGCCAGATGATGGGCTGGCAAAAATTGGGAAAGAGAAAAAACCAAATACATTTCGACCTCCTGGAGGACCACCTACAAGATGGTATGAAAGCTGGTCTTCAGCATCCCAACTGCTCCTGGCTAATCATTGATGAAAACACAGGACTTAGTTCTAACATAAGAAGAAGAAGAAGATATAAATTCTGGTTTATTTCGTCAAAATAGTACCAGCAGCTGTCTTCAATTTTCTTATTAATAGATGAATCTTATGGAATTCATCCACATTGCACGAAATGAACAATTCCTTTTATTCAGAATTCAAGATTCCACCTAATTGATTATGGCATCTGTTAAATATTGCTCCATATTCTTTAATTTTCTGTTATATCAATTCAGTGTCTACAGACAGTGAACGCTTTAAAACACTTTTCGAATTAATTGTTTCAAGTTTCTTAACCAAGCTGATTGTGGAAGTACCCACCACAATCGCCTGGGACTAACTAGAACCGTTATAATTTAACATCGAAGGATTGCGACAGAACTGTTAGCAGTTTCCTTATAAAAATGTGGGTAATCGTTAAAGATTGATCCTTCCGAAGATTGCGGTTATTTTTTTTCTGCCGTCTGCATCGACCGTGCTAAAAAAAATCTATTACGTGATCGACAACTGCAATTTACCAACATTTCTATGAACAGCAAACCGTTTGGCATGGAATTTGCAATCAACTGGTCGGCGACAGTTAGAGATGTCATCTTCGGTTAAGCGCTAATAGGTCTCCTTTACAAACGTGCGTAAAGTGACGATTTCCTGTACACGCTTTATAGTTAACAAAATGTGTGGAAAAGTAAATATTACATTCTGAATAGAAAACAATATCAGTTGACTCTACAGTTTTAGAGTGTCTTGTCCATTTTTGTGGGTTTATGACAAATTAACAACTAAAAATTAAGATTTAAAGTGTTGATAAAACTCACTTTAATTAGTAAAACTTTAACAATAAGTAGTAAAACACAAAAAAATTAAATTAAAAGGCAAATTATTATAAGTAAAGACAGTAGGAAAACTGGTTTGCATCTTTCATTTTCATTAGACTTACACAAATACGTTTCCAGATTTAAGAGGGCAGAAACTGCTAATAAATTAAACAAAAATAAATAATTTAAAATAAAAAATGCTAAATAATATTCTCGTCAAATTTTCTAAAAATAATGACAAAAGCCCAATTAGTTATAAAAATACCAGAAATGTACTTCAACTAGTTTTGGAAATTTAAATTTTTGAAAATGGTTTTAAACGGAGTGAGATGGAAAACTAAAATTTTCCGAATTAGTAGAGGAAAACATGCTTTATTAATGCGCTAAGTCATAGATAAATAATTTCCTTGTTTGATGTGCAAAAATTTAAGTTCACTTTTTTGTTTTTAGCACATCTAGAGGAGGATTAAATATTTCGTTTCCTCCAGAGCAAAAAATCACGAATATCATTATGGTTCAAATTTGCTTGAAATAAACCACTTTTTAATGGGTTTTGCCATAAGAACTGAGAATAGTTTGAAGCAAAAATGAACCAAAATGACTTCTTCTTTGTTGCCAAACAAATTAAGAAACTAAGCAATTTTTTCAAAGAGAATTTTCATGTTTTTGACGCATCTGCAGAAGGTTCAAATATTTCATTTTCTCCAGGTCCCAAAATGTTTTAAGTACACCAAAAACAACATATATCATTATGGCTCAAATTTGCTTGAAATACGCCACTATCAATAGGTTTTGCCATAAGAACTGAAAATAGTTTGACGCAGAAATAGACCTAAATGACACTTTCTAAGACACTATGCATTTTTTCAGAGGTTTTTCAGGTTTTCGAAAGTTTTTAGTTATTTTTCGGATAACTTCTTAAAAAGCACTAAAATCGTGAGAAAAAGCAAAATTATTTTCCACAAAAAAGCACAAAACTTTTTCAGAGATGCCAAATTTTTTACTTGTTTTGAAAACTTTTGTTGAATTTTTTGAACTACTTTAGGAGCATTGGGAAGGTTTTTGGGCAGTTTAAAGAGCATATTGAAGGTTCAGGAATGCTTTAGATGCATTTGGAAATTCTTAGACTATTCTAGAATTTTTTGGAAGCTTCTAGACTGTTTTGATATCTTTTGGGAGCTGCTAGACTAGTTGAAAAGCATTTGGAAAATTTTAGACCGTTTTGGAAGGCTTTTGACTGATAAACAAATTAAGAAACTAAGCAATTTTATCAAAGAGAATTTTCATGTTTTTGACGCATCTGCAGAAGGTTCAAATATTTCATTTTCTCCAGGTCCCAAAATGTTTTAAGTACACCAAAAACAACATATATCATTATGGCTCAAATTTGCTTGAAATACGCCACTATCAATAGGTTTTGCCATAAGAACTGAAAATAGTTTGACGCAGAAATAGACCTAAATGACACTTTTTAAGACACTATGCATTTTTTCAGAGGTTTTTCAGGTTTTTGAAAGTTAACTAACCTAACCTAACCTAACCTAACCTAACCTAACCTAACCTAACCTAACCTAACCTAATACTTTCACCTCCGGATTACTTATTTTTCGGATAACTTCTTAAAAAGCACTAAAATCGTGAAAAAAAGCAAAATTATTTTCCACAAAAAAGTACAAAACTTTTTCAGAGTTGCCAAATTTTTTTTTGTATTAAAAACTTTTGTTGAATTTTTTGAACTACTTTAGGAGTATTTGGATGGTTTTTGGACAGTTCAAGGAGCATATTGAAGGTTCAGAAATGCTTTAGAGGCATTTGGAAATTCTTAAACTATTCTAGAATTTTTTGGAAGCTTCTAGACTGTTTTGATAACTTGTGGAAGCTTTTAAACTGCTCTAAAAGCATACGGAAACTTTTAGACTGTCTTGAAATGTTTTGAGAGCTTCTAGACTTTTGGAGAGCAGCAAGCTCAAGCATTTTGAGATTCTGTAGTATTTCACAATCTTTGTAGACTAGTTTAGGAGCATTTGGAAAGTTTCTGAAGAGTTTAAAAAGCATTGAAGGTTTTGGACTGCTTTTAAAGCATTTGAAAACTTATGAAAGCTTTTAAATCTGCTTTAGAAGCTTTTAGAGTTTCTACTGATAAATTTAAAAGAATTTGGAAGCTTCTAGGCTGTTTTGTAAGCTTTTGCAAAGCATTTTGGAGCTTCTACAGTGTTTTGGAATGTTTTTACATTTTTTTAGACTTCTTCAGGAGCATTTGGAAATTATTTGGTCAGTTTAAATCTGTAAATTGTTACTTACCCATTTTGCAACAAATAATTGGTATGTTTTTGTCTTTCAGAAGCCTTCAATATCTCAATATAGCTATTGCAATTGTAAATTAACCTATACAAAGTAAAACCATACAAAAAATAGCAGCAAATAAGCACAAAAAACGAAATTAGGCACAAAAAGAAGAAAAAAAGCAAAAAAAGCATGAAAAAAGTCTGTCAAATGTCTTGTATGTGTTGACTTGGACTTAAAAGCTTGATTCAGTTTGATTTGATGTGATGATTTTGGTAAGTAAACCGCTATTACGTAACAGTTTTTTGTTTAGATTTACTTACCAATTATCAGAATACTAAAGGAAAATCAATTGTCTTGTTATTGACCTCAAAAAAAAATGTACCAACGGAAAAACAGAAAGTCAGCACGCTTGCGGACGACCTATCACGATATTTGATTGAACCACCTAGTCCTGAAACCAATGTAACCACATTTAAGAGTTATCCGCCTTAAATAAAAACAAAGAACGTCAAGGTTATTGGTTACGTTTCGTGTGTTATTACTTAAGTGAAATTAGCGAATTTCCTAAAAAAAAGTTTTTGATCAAAACACCGCAATTTTGCGATATTTTGTCCAGTATGTCACTAGGCTAAGCGAAGCGTCTGTAACCTCGAATCCATCCAGCACGAACTTTGTTTACGGCCAATAAGTACCGCTAGATTCTTCAGAAGCAAACAGGATGACTGGCTATAGGTTAATAGCATTTCGCAGTTCGAGATAGACGAAACGAGAGTGAAATTATTATTTGTACTGCTTGAAAACAGGGTCAAATCGATCTAATTTTGACTGATATTATAGAAGTTTGAGGGAATATGTTAGACGCAACTAGAATGTTTCTAAAATTTGACTGACATGTTATTTATAGTGTTTTCTATTGGGTTTTGGTGCTTCTAAATCATCTACATCACTACAATGTTTTAACAAGATTGTTGATCACTCTATTTCATATCCTAGGAGGTAAAAAAATAATCTCCAGAACTTGATACAGATTAGCGTTGCATTTAGAAAAAAGCAGATGAAATTAATGCAACACTTACTTTGCTTTGATTGGCTTGTCAGGCTTGGCTCTGCAATACAACCCTTTCATGTTCTTATTCTGAAATACAGTTTTCCTGAAGGTGTCAGGGTTAAATTTGTGATCAAATTCAAAATCAACATAAAAACTGACACAAAAAGACAAAAACTGATTGACACAACACGGCTAATACGATGACAACACGAAGCTATTTCCAAAGTTGTCTAACAGAGGGCGTATCATGGCTGTCTAGCGTCATCTGTCGATTACGGTTACGCGCTCCGAATTTACAAGGAACGCGGTTCTTGAAAATAGGCTTTCAAAAATGTTATCGGCCATTTGCTTGATATTTTTTCAGTAACCGTTATATATGTATATTTACCAGTCCGAATTAATCGGTTAACCTGGCTAGGAAACAATACAAATCCTATGTTTACCTTATTACGCTTTCACTGTGTCATCTGTCAAAAATCGTGATGTCCATGGCACACTAATTCAAAATTCAAACACCTTGTACTAAATACTTGTATTGTCAAATAAAGTTTCAGTGAAGCCGTAAAGAGACCTAAATCGCCGAAATGAGTGATAGTGATAAAATAAGTTGTACACCACCTGCTTTAGCAGCAATAGCGTCAAATACGCTAAATAATTTGATTCCTGGCAGGTCCCGCGAAATGTATGAACGAGCGTACATTAAATTCACCATTTGGGCCAGAGAACACCAAGCGGTCAATTTTACCGAAAATGTTGTATTGGCCTATTTTGCCCATTTAAGTAAATCATTGAAGAGTTCGACAATGTGGGCGCAATATTCCATGCTTAAAGCTGAGCTAAATATTAAAGACAGTAAGCATTTTTAAAGCGAAAAAGTGAAAACTATGCAGCTAAAAAGTCTAAAACTTTCACCAAGAACCAAGTAGACACTTTTTTAACAGAAGCACCTGACAAAAAGTATTTAGCCATGAAGGTAAGATCCGAAATAAAAATGAATTTATGATTTTTTTTAATACCTATATTCAAAATTTTTAGGTTGTTTTAATATACCTACAGCATATCAGGGACATGTCGATGTAATGAACTGGTAAACTTGAGAATTCAAGATATTGAATACATGGAAAAATGAATTCTGGTTAGAATTCCAACATTTACAATTGTTGGAGAATTTTACATAAATGTTTGTAAAAAATACTTGTCTCTTTGTCCAGATGTTATTGATACAGATCGTTAAATATCAAAATGGAGTTTGCCACAGAGTTGTAATGGGTATTCACAAAATCTCAAGTATTCCCAAGGAAATAGCGTTGTTTTTGGTATACTTACTTGGTTTTACTTTTCAATGATAAGGACACTTGAACGAATAATATTATATTAATGACACCTGAGGAATTTGTTTTAGATTAGAGCAATTCAATTTTTGTTGTTATCAGTTTCTCTCTAAATGTTGTTTTTTTCGAGATATTAACTAATAGAAGGAAACTTTCAATAAACGGTTAAAGAAAGAGTTTAAATAAAAACGTCTACATTGTTGGACTTACATTGCAAATTCCAATATTGAATGGGCATTATCTCCAAAACGACAAAATTTAGACTGTGGTGGATATAGTCCTGATAACTGGTCTTATCGTACTCTTTTTCTCATTTTTATAGTTTTTACATTACTTTTAATAGTTTTTTTTAATTATTTTGTCTTACAATCTACAAAACTCACATCATGTGTTAGTTACATTCATATCTAACTATTTGCACCAAACTACTAAATACTTGATGGTTGAATGGCTCCTAGATTTTCAGCAATAGCACAAAAATTGATGTTTGTTGATGATGTTTAAATTATTATTTGCCTTTTTAGGAGTAAGAAAATCTGCCGATTAATTTCCCAATCAATTCTTACAAAAAAAAATTTCTTTCAAAGAAGTAAACCTACTTTCTCTCCAGAAATAGTAAAATCAGCCAAGCATTAAAAGTCTCAAGCCTTCAAATCGCACACTCATAAAGCCAACCATAATATGCGCAAATATTTGCTGGGCAGTTGTTGAAGCAGAATTTAAATGATTTCAGTGATCTGTGAAACGACGTTTGTTCTATGTTTAATTGTTGACCCACAAAAAGTAGCTAAGATGCCTTGGCTAACTCGTTTGATTAGGAAATGGCGCCTTCGTTGGCAACATGTGAATTCTAAAGTTACCACAACTTTTTGTATGCAAAAATCTTATGCAACATGCGAATAATAGATAGATATTCAAATTATTACGTGTTTTAAATAAAAACAAATTGGACATTTAAGTATTTTCCACTTACAGGAGGTGGAAACTGACACTCTCTTAAAGTGTCCAGCTCACAAATTTGGTTTAACCTAGTTTTGATGTACTTTTGTTTGATCAATGTAACTGCCGATTTTAAGTACAAAACTGCCCTAATCTTTTGTCAAAATAACATTTTACCGGTAGGATATATGTTATCTAATCAACTATTTAATGTTTGTAACTACAAGGATTTGGAACTATAAGCTGGCCAACAAATAGTCCCGACCTAATACCATTGGACACGTTTTTATGGGGATACCTTAAAGACAAACTAGCTCTGAAGTTCGACCTTAATATAGAAAGAATTTGGAAGATAATATTGCGAGAAGTAGAAGCTCTCAATAACGAGAATAATAATTTTGTTCAACTCAAACAAAAATGTGTATAGATGGTAAAAGTTGCATCCCATCAAGGTGCATAACCTGAAACGTTCCTGAGATATTGAACAAAAACTACAACAAAGCCATGCCCGCTCAACGTCACGTGATAGCCCCGTTCATTAGCTTTCTTTTCTTATACGGTGGTTTTATATAGTGTGTTTCAAATAAGCGAGTTATGGACGATTTTTTGGAAAACTGCACGGAAATGTAGTCTAAACTAGGAATTTTTGGGCCTACTATACTAACGGCGAGTATTCTGGATTTTGCTCAATCCAAGTGATTTTTTAACTAATTTCAAACTGGGCAATACAAATTTTTTGAAAATAAAAATTATCTGAAAAAAATCAGAATGTATTACCAATAAAATTTCTTGACAATTCTAGTTTTTAATTTTTTAACGTCAAACAGAGTATAGTACCAAAAAAGTGTATAGAAGGTAAAAGTTGCACCCCATCAAGGTGCATTTGTAAAAATTTCAGACCTCTAACCTGAAACGTTCCTGAGATATTGAGAAAAAACTGCAAAAAACGAGAATCCACTTTGACGCCCTCTAGCGGCTAAACGGGGCAACTTAACCGTTCCCACTCAACGTCACGTGCTAGCCACATTCATTAGCTTTCTTTTGTTATACAGTGGTTTTATACAGGGTGTTTCAAATAAGCGAGTTATGGACGATTTCCTGGTAAAAAGGCACCAACATTTTGCTCAAATTGAGATGTCCTGCTTTCGAGGCCAAAGTAAGGCTGCTAGAGCAAAAACAATTGAATATCGATACAAACATTTTACATCAAGTAGGCTTAGAATTTGACGTAGACTCCAAAAATCGATTAAAAAATTGGTCATCCTATTTGAAAAATTATAAGTTTGGTTTGTTGCTCAATTTTGGGACACACTGTATACTGATGAATTATCTAGAAATAAAGTAGACGCAAAAATCTACAAGATTCATATTTGGTAATTTTTTGATAAAATGAAAATTAAACAAGCTTTTCTCTTGAAATTCTCTTTTGTCCACCATGTATAGTGTTTTTCCTAATACAGGTGCGGTAAATCCAAAACCGACCATAGGAAAACCGTGTAACGGACAGAGAAACGTAGGTAATTGCATGCGCGGGAGAAAGACAGAAAACGAAAAAAATATCAAGTAGGCCATATTTTCAGCGCGCTGTTGCCAAACGCCAAGCCTGTCACTGTCAGTGTAATTGTTTTTGTTTACTTTCAATTTGAGAATTGAGGTTAGATTTTAATCGCAGATGACAGATGAAATATTACTACAATAGGGACTCAACAAATAGACAGAAATCGGAATGGAAATAAATTAGAAATAATCCAACAACAAAATTAATTTTGTCGACGGAATACTTGGCGTTTGGCAACAGCGCGCTGAAAATATGGCCTACTTGATATTTTTTTCGTGTTCTGTCTTTGTCCCGCGCATGCAATAATGTAGGCTTCTCTGTCCGTTACACGGTTTTCCTATGGTCGGTTTTGGATTTACCACACCTGTATGTCAAATAACTGAGTTATTTACTGTTGTTTGCTGTAAAGTTTGAATTTGACAGTTTTCACTTTGACAGCCCATAACTCTGTTATTTTGACAGTTACAGGGTGGTTCCATATACCAATTTGTAGCCGTTGAAATTCTCTTTTGACCACTCTGTACAGTGTTTTTTCCTAAAATTTTAAATAACTGAGTTATTTGCTGTTAAAACTGAGTTGTTCACTTTGACAGCCCATAACTCTGTTATTTGGACAGTTACAGCGTGGTTCAATATACCAATTTGTAGCTCTTGAAATTGTCTTTTGACCACCCTGTATAGCATATATAGCAGAGATGTCACGCTATCCAAAGATTAAAGCATTTATACCGGGAATGTGTCGTCCAGAACAGAGAACATATAGAACATCTGTTCAATTAAATCAGATTACTATAACCTTGCAATAAATTTATAAATAATAATATTTTTGAAAAATTCATATTATTTTGAAAAGTGTTAAGGTTAGGTATATAACATTAAATATGGAAAATGTTGCAAATAATAATCGGAATAAGAATATCAAACAATGTGATGGGGGGTATTCATTTAAAAACACATAACTTTGTGTCATATAGTTTTTTTGATCCACCCGGTATATTAAAAAGTAAATACTGCAAAACTTTCAGGTCCTGGCTTGTAACTTTCGTTATTTGACATTTTTGAAAAAGTTAATAGTTCAAGAGATATGAGAAGAGCAAATGTAACCAATCACCCTGTACAAGTATGTCATAAGGTGCAACAAGCTGGAAGAATGATGTTTTTTCATAAGGATCATCTGATATTTGACTTTGCTATACTTTACGAAGTGGGAACTTTGGTTGCACTCCTCTGGGCTGGTGTCAGAGTATTACATCTTTGTCCATTTCAGTAGTATATTATGTAATAAGTGTGGTAAGTAGATTATTACTGCACGCGGTTGAAAAGTGCAATCAGTCGAGAACAGTAATAATCAATCCGTCTTTCTAAACTGTTAAGGAATTAACCAATATCTTTATAGGAGTAGAACAACTTTTTAACGTTTTTTGAAGTTTTTTCGAGAATTCAACGGAAAAAAGCATATTTCCTTCTTGGATATGGAAAGAGTAGGCAAAACGTTTCTATTCACACCGCCCATTGTATCTGTATTTATTGACTGGCCGACCTTGTGTTCGATAACAATCCTGCAAACAAACTCCCTCTCTACCTACTTTTTCCGGACTAATCGTTTGTATGTATACACTTCTTATTAATGGTAATTAGATCTGAGTAATTCTGTTACGAAAATATTTCTGCAACTTTCACACTGTGCAATAGTAATTTCGTAACGCAATGCCTACATGTTTCTGAGAACATCCCATAATATGTACTCAGTCATCCTAATTATCGATATGTTTTCTAGTGTGATATTATCAAGTTTTGACTTTTTGTTCGTGTGAAAATCAATAGTTTGTGATGCACATAAGTGAAAAAACCATAAATGCATCCCATATGTCAACCAGCAGACAGCCATAGCCAATAAAACTGCTGAAAGTCGTCTACGTCATATACACAGCAAAACCGTCAATTTGAGTTTATTATTAAGTCCTGAAATATTACCAAAAAAAAACTTCTTTTTTGAATTTTTGAATCATTGAAAAGCAGTTTTACGTTATGTGGACCCATTGAGAAGTATTTCTATGAATGATCCGATTTTGCTAATTTCCTTGTTTAGTTGTTAAAAAAAGAAATAAAAAATGTATTTTTTACAGTTTTTTACAAGCTGTTTGCAAATTATATTCCCTCGTGATAATGTCAAAGTAATTTAAAATTTTACAAACAACAGTCCCATAATTCATTTCAAGAAACATATTGTAGGCGTATTTCTAACGGATTTTTCCAATAAACTTGATTTACTTGTATAGTCACACTTCTCGGATTTTTAATATTGTTTACCTACAACCTCACAGTTGTAAAAAAAACGTACAGTTTTAAGATGGGCCACAAATTATTGCTCTATTGCTGGGAAAAATTGATTATGTTTACATTTTTTCCTTTATCAGTTTATTATTAGATGGGTAATGCATTGTTCATACAGTTTTAAGTAACTACCACTTCGTCTAGAAAATTATCTGCAATAGCATACATATCAAGTAAAATTTCTGAAAGTTTTTCCTTTCTTCTAATAACTGTGTGTCACCATAATAACAACAATAATAATTATTTAAGTAACATAATTTGTGAATTTTAGGTTATTATTTTTTTCTTTAGTGGCATATTACCTATGATTAGTACAAATATGATGTCAACACGTTGAAAATATACTTTTTTAATGAAAAGTTACTGTGAATTATATGAATTGCGAAAACAGGACTTTCCATTTGGTAGGTAAAGTATAGTACGTCACACGTACTCTAAGACATTTTACGCACTCATGGAATTAACTTTTTCCATATCGTGCGTAAAATGCTTCTTACAGCACTAGTTACGTAATATACTATTTTTTATCCCATAGTTTGTAATATCACTGTTTTACTGCTAATATGAATGATGAGTAATCAAAAAAAGCCGTTATTCTATTTAACATTTACGAAAGTGGTTGGTGGAAAAAAAAATGGTACCGTCGATCGTCAACATCCTCCGAATGAGTACACTTGATCCGCCTTGTGTGGTACGGACTTAAAATGGTCGACTATCAACAAATCATATATTGACCCGGATTGCGATTGTATACTTTGTATTTAAGGTTTATACGATTGGTATAGGGATTCCCAGTAATAAATACACTGACTTAGTGACTAGACAGTATACTAATTTCAAGTTTGAAAAAGAATAATTTGGAACAGTGAAGAAGGTGAGTTTCATGAAATTAAAGGTTCTCAACGAGTTCTATACTATACACATTTTTTTCATATTTACAATCAAAAGTTACAATCATTCAAAAATTGAAAAAATAAAATTACTTTTTTTAGGGGTGGTTTTTTACTACTTTTTGAAATTCAATATCTCGGTAACATGAAGAGCTAGAGAGGCCAGTTTTGGCTCATTTTGTAGTAATTTTTATCCTTTTTCTAATGGCGGTTAAACGAAATTGATTGGAGTTCAAATAAAAAAATTACAACATTTCAAAAATTGAAAAAATGGCATTTTTGCAAAAAGTGCAATTTTGGTAATTTTTTATTTTGCTTCAAGAGGGTTCCAATGCACAGCAAAGGACACATTAATACCAAAGGACCTTAAATTAAGTGAAATAAGTTCAAAAAAAGCACTTTAAAATTTTTAATTTTTCAAAAAAATTGAAAGAATGGGGGAGTATTAGGAGTCTTTTTTTACTACTTTTTGAAATTCAATATCTCGGTAACATGAAGAGCTAGAGAGGCCAGTTTTGGCTCATTTTGAAGTATTTTTTATCCTTTTTCTAATGGCGGTTAAACGAAATTGATTGGAGTTCAAATAAAAAAATTACAACCTTTCAAAAATTGAAAAAATGGCATTTTTGCAAAAAGTGCAATTTTAGCAATTTTTTATTTTGCTCCAAGAGGGTTCCAATGCATAGCAAAGGGCACATTAATACCAAAGGACCTTAAATTAAGTGAAATAAGTTCAAAAAAAGCACTTTAAAATTTTTTATTTTTCAAAAAAATTTCAAAAATGAGGCGTATTTAGGGTGGTTTTTTACTACTTTGTGAAATTCAATATCTCGGTATCGTGACGAGTTAGAGAGGCCAGTTTTGGCTCATTTTGTAGTATTTTTAGGCCTTTTTCTAATGGCGTTTTAGTGAAAACTATAACAGTTCAAATAAAGTTACAATTTTCAGAAAAACTGTTTAAGAATTATTGGAAACGTAGCAACCCTCACTTTTTTGATCCATCAAGAGAAGAAGTTTAGAAGATATTTTATAATGATTGCTGTCTGTCATATTAATAAGCATTTCTTATTCCGGTTCTATTAATTAAAGTTAAGTGAGCTTACATCCGGATACACGTAAATACGAATTTCCCATTATGCGTTCTTTACTTGAGAATATTGCTGCATTGAATTGCACATATTTACCACCAGGTTAATTTCCTAATTCAATTAATTATTAATATCTGTGTCAGGCTTTCACTTAAATTTAAATAATAATGCTTTACTTAATTATTTTTTCCCAGGCTAACAAACAGTAACATAATAGGGCGCCCTGTATTACCCATTTAATTTGTAGTGTTGAATATTAGCACCAGAAAGTAACTCCTGGTTGGAATTTAGATTTTATAATAATTTTTTCTACGACTGTTTAATAATACTTGCTAGTTTTGAATAGATAACACCACACATTATCTACCCGTGAGTAATATCATTACATGCTGGTTGAATAATAATGCAATATATGGGTAACCCACTTCCGCAAATTCTTCTCTTAAGACAATACGTATTTACTAGATACATATCTGTTCTACCGGTGAAGAAATAAGTAATATACCGGGTGTAACATTTAACTTGAGACATCTCAATATCTCGAAAAATAAGCACTTTTCGAAAAAATGTTTAGTATCAAAGTTGTATTATTCCGCGGGGGAAATACATTGATGACAAAATTTGTGTTCCTCTGCCCCTCCATGTGGAGGAAAAGGGGGGTAACTTTGATTTTTTAAATGGCACCCCCAATTTTTTATTGCAGATTCAGATTCTGCGGCTAAAAACACGTGGAATTTGTTTAAAACATTTTTTTGTATTAACGATAGATGGCGCTATAAACGACAAAATTTAATTTACATTTTTTAATTAAATTTGTTTTTTTTTCGCTCATGGCTTACCGGAATGTTTGGTAAAATCTGCTTAAAAAACCGTCGTTGCTGGGGATACATAGGTGTAATAAATAACAAAAAAAAAAAAAAAAAAAAAAAAAAAAAAAAAAAATAAAAAAGTTTTTTTTTTGTAAAAAATGTTTTAAACAAATTCCACGTGTTTTTAGCCGCAGAATCTGAATCTGCAATAAAAAATTGGGGGTGCCATTTAAAAAATGAAAGTTCCCCCCTTCCCCCCCACATGGAGGGGCAGAGGAATACAAATTTTGTCATCAATGTATTTCCCCCGCGGAATAATACAACTTTGATACTAAATATTTTTTCGAAAAGTGCTTATTTTTCGAGATATTGAGATGTCTCAAGTTAAATGTTACACCCGGTATAGTGTCTTTCAGATGTGTAAAGTGCAATTTACGTTTATTTCAGACAACAATGTTGATTATTTTATATCATCCGTGTATAATAATCAGATAGGTATCTATGTTATTTTGCACTTTTTGTTTAATGAAAGCGGTGGTATTTAACAACCTCTTACCGTTTCGTGTACACTTTCTCTGTCAAGGATGTTGTATTTTTACAACGATTTTCCTTTTTAAAGGCATTACACTTTCAGTTATTTGTTTTTGCAATTACATATGTAGTTGGCGTGTCGATAAACGATCATCAGTTTGTTACAACTGGCAAGTAATCCTGTTGTAATAAGTACACTGCGTTAATAACATGCATAAGTTTAACCGGCAAGTAGCAGTGTTATTGTATTGTTTATTCAAGAATGCGAGTGTCATTTCTTTTCACTAATAGCTTTTATCTGAATCATTACTGGGTTGGATAGGTAATATGCCACTTCTCATTCCCATTCCTGTACAAACAAGTAATAGGCTAATAATAGATGTTTTTCAAGCAGACAGAAATAATTCAGAAAGTTCTAAACGCCGTTAAAAAAATTTATTTTTCGAGTTGTTCGATTTATTTTTGTTATTATTTGTTTGTAACATTAATGGAAAAATAAGTTTGTTGATTATTTCCCAAAATTAATAGAAATTTTGGGAAAACACAAGACACCTAAAAAACCTGACGTTTCGATGGAAAAACTACCACCGTCTTCAGAGAATCAGAAAATAACGGTTAAGTTGTTATTATTTGTTGGTTATTTAGTACTTCGCATTTTTGGTTGACCACCTGGTACACAATATGTTATACTTAACTTAATACCTTATTTAATTTTAAAAGAGTCACGTGACCATTTGCATATTAAAAAAAGTCACGTGTTTCAGTGTTTAAGACCTAAAAAACGGTCACGTTACCTCTGAAATACGATTTCGCCATTTAAAACATCATAGTTACATAATATTTAGGATTCCGGTTTCAAAGGATCACTAAATCATTTTAAAAAAATTAACGATTGAAAATCGTCACATGATCATTTTCAGCATCGGTTTTGACGTCAAAAAAAAGGGTCACGTGATCTTTAAAATTAAATTTGATGATTGAGAAAAGTCACGTGAACGTTTGCACCTCAAAAGGAGTCACGTGATTTTCAAAATATCAGTTACTTTAAACTGAAAAACGGTCACGTGTCCCTTCAAATAATATTTCGTCATTTACAGTCACGTTACCTTCAGGTTTCTGTTTTCGCATTAAAACAGAGTCACGTGACGTTTTAAAATTAATTTGATGATTAAAGATAGTCACGTAAACGTTTACAACTCAAAAGGAGTCACGAGATTTTCAAAATATCAGTTATTTTGAAACTGAAAAGCGGTCACGTGACCCTTTACATAATATTTCGCCATTTACAGTCACGTGACCTTCAGGATTCTGTTTTGACATTAAAAAGAGGTCACGTTAAACAAATTTGATGATTGAAAATTGTCAGCGACTATTTGCGCTATAAAAAGAGTCACGTGACCCGTGATCACGTGAATATTTTGACATTTAAAACAGTCACGTGACAGTTTTCACGTTAAAAAAGATTCACTAGACCTTTAAAAATAAATTTGATAAATGAAAATCGTCACGTGACCATTTATAATGTAAACGTGTCTTTAAAAATCTATATCTATATATCTCTAACACGTGTCGTCACGTGACCTTCAGGATTCTGTTTTGGCATTAAAAAATAATCACGTGACCCATCAATAAATATTTTGACATTTAAAACAGTCACGTGACCTTTAGGATTTCGTTTTTACGTTAAAAAAATCACTAAACCTTTAAAAATAAATTTGATAAATAAAAATCGTCACGTGACCATTTGTAATGTAAACACAATCACGTGTCTTTAAAAATCTATATCTATAAATATACATCTCTAACACGTGTTGTCACGTGACCTTCAGGATTCTGTTTTGGCATTAAAATAGTCACGTAACCTTTAAAAATAAATTTGATGATTGAAAATTGTCAGCGACTATTTGCACTATAAAAAGAGTCACGTGACTTTGAAAAACATCAGTTTAAATTGGAAAATGGTCTATATTGCACTCACTAAAAAATTTGAGTCACGTGACCTTTGAAAAACACGTCAGTTTAAATTGGAAATTTGCATATAAAAAGAGTCACGTGACCCATCAAAAAATATTTTGACATTTAAAACAGTCACTTGGCCTTTAAAAATAAATTTGATAAATGAAAATCGTCACGTGACCATTTGTAATGTAAACACAATCACGTGTTTTTAAAAATCTATATCTATAAATATACATCTCTAACACGTGTCGTCACGTGACATTCAGGATTCTGTTTTGGCCTTAAAAAAAAGTCACGTAACCTTTAAAAATAAATTTGATGATTGAAAATTGTCAGCGACTATTTGCACTATTAAAAGAGTCACGTGACTTTGAAAAACATCAGTTTAAATTGGAAAATGGTCACGTGACCCATCAAAAAATATTTTGACATTTAAAACAGTCACTTGGCCTTTAAAAATAAATTTGATAAATGAAAATCGTCACGTGACCTTCAGGATTCTGTTTTGGCATTAAAATAGAGTCACGTAACCTTTAAAAATAAATTTGATGATTGAAAATTGTCAGAGACTATTTGCACTATAAAAAGAGTCACGTGACTTTGAAAAACATCAGTTTAACTTGGAAAATGGTCACGTGACCAATCAAAAAATATTTTGACATTTAAAACAGTCACTTGGCCTTTAAAAATAAATTTGATAAATGAAAATCGTCACGTGACCTTCAGGATTCTGTTTTGGCATTAAAAAAGAGTCACGTAACCTTTATAAATAAATTTGGTGATTGAAAATTGCCAGCGACTATTTGCACTTTAAAAATAGTCACGTGACCCATCAAATATTATTTTGAAATTTAAAACAGTCACGTGACCTTTAGGATTCCGTTTTCACGTTAAAAACGGTCATATGACCTTCAGGATTCTGTTTTGACGTTAAACAAAGTCACGTGATCTTTAAAAATAAACTTGATGATTGAAAATCGTCTCATGACCATTTGTACTGTAAAAAGAGTGACGTGACCACCCAAATAACCTGTTGACAACAGACAATTGTCAAAATAATTGTCATAAATCTCAGAAATACGTCTTGTTCCGAAAACTGTATTAAACTGTTATTCTTACAAATTCTAGACAAATTTTGACAGTTTTGACATTGATTGAATTTTTTCAAACGCACTGTATGCACATTTTCTTTACCTTTAGCAATCAACAACATTGTAATTTTATCTTTTTACAGAAAAAATTTAAAGATAGAAACTTTAGTTTTTTAGTATATTATTTTCTACAATTATTTAGCAAATCATTTCTCAATTAAATTTTCACGGAACTGAAATAGACAGATTTTGTGGGAGTAACACTTTCTCTGAATAATTTGTTATGAACTGCAATTCGTTAATTATATTTTCTCCACGTATAATTATTATTTTCTAGTAGCATTGTCATTAGTATTTCCAAATCGATTTTGAGGAAAAATTGTCATCTTTCAACAAAACTAAAAAACTAGGACTATCCCCAAAATCGTTCGTAGCAAATTACAGTGTTATAATGGTAGTTTTTAAAAACCCAGTCAAGCCACAAATTTACTTATGTAAACTTTTATATAATGCGAGCAAAGTGCAGCTAAACGGTTCTATTAAAATATATAACAGCAAAATGACCAGAATTATTTACACGCAAGCCTATAATAAAACTTACGTGAAACTGCAAGCAGAACAAAATTTCTTTTCTAGAAGGTAATGAACCATGAAATCAATACTTTTATTACTTTGCAACTACAATTTCAAACGTAACAAAATTAGAGCTGTAAGATGTAGAATGCTCTAAAATCATATCTGCATAACAAGAAATGATTTATACGTGCCGCTCTTAAAACGGTAGATATTAATCTTTGAACAGTCCGTTGAATCTTAAAATGAATCATTTAAGAGACATTAAAGTATACCTAGTGTAATTTTGTCTTTGTGACCGAAAAGTAGCAATTTAAAAGTCATTTTGTGCCGACAGTGGCCTGAATTACATTCGAATGTTTTATATTATTTAACGGGATCCTATTTGCAGGAAAAAAACAATTTTCTACACAAAACTTTTAAAGTACGTTGAGAAATATTTTAACTGGTATAATTTAGTCAGATTTTCAAGTATTTTTCCATACAAAAGCGTGTTTTAAGCCCCAAAATGTGCAATTTTGTTTCAAGGTGAGAATTAAAACAACATTTCCTAATTGGAGACACTTTAATAGAAAAAACAAATATGCAGCAAGAAGAACTGAAATTAACCAATAACATGAAGACAGGTGACGTAATGTTATGTACGGGGTGTTCAAAATTTACCTTCCTGATAATGTTCCAGAAGTTTTCTATTGAAAATTCACCTTAACAAAGTAATTTCAGTATTCTATACCGATTTTGTTTAGGGCCCTAGTAGCGTTTTAAAAAAGTCATAATTGACTAGTAACTTTTCGGCTCTATTCGGGATTTCTGGTTATGGAGCTTTTTAGAGAAATCATATTCTAAAATAGGTAGAACCAGACCAAAAATCACTCACTATTTTTGTAAATCACAACTAAATCGTAGTTCTTTTACGTCAAATGATAAAATATGCTCCAAATTGCCATACTGTTTTGATAATGTTTGATAAAGCAGGATACAGACAGATACATAATTTGGAACTAAACTTGCCAATCGAAAACGCCCTGAGATTTGAATGATTTATGTTATGGTGTGACAGTAACATATTTTGTTTTTGACATTACCCCCTTAAAAACAAAATTTTCCAGTGGCCATCAATCAAGTGGAACTCAATCCAAATTTAGCTCAAAAGAGCTCTATTTTGTTTCTTTTTATAAACCCACAATTTTTGAGTAAAAAATAAAAGTTCAATAATCATCATTGGAAAACCAAAATAAAGATAATTAAAGATGCTAATTAGTATTATTTTTTTGACGTGCAATTCGGGACACCCTGTACGTTACACCTATAATAATAGAATACCAAAAAATAAGAAAATAATAAAATAACTTCATAGTCTTTCGTTGAACATTGAAAATCAAATTGTTTTACGTAAATTATTTATTTTTTTCAGAACGATTACAAAGGACCGTAAGTTTCAATAACGGCTTCAATTAGCCTTGAAATTCAGACCATCACAGCTGCACTAAGTGTTACAAATTTTAAAAAGAAATATGGTAAAACTAATGATGACCGGTTATTTACCGGTAAGGTAAAATAAAATAGGAAAAGTAAATTTCAGTGTGACTGGAAAATGTACCAATTTTACCAGAAAATTCCGATTTGATCGGTAAATTTATGGGTCTAATTGAAATTTGCTTCAGTCATTTTCGGTGAATATTGTCAAAATAAAGACTGAATAAAAGGCTGATTTGATTTGTTATTTATTGTTTTAGAGATTTGGGTTTATCATTAATAAAATAAATGAAGTAAAACTTTTCTGACAAAGTAATGCTTCTACCAAATGAGTTCCAATCTTATAACTTTTTTATGAACAAGTAGCATTTTCTAAAAAAATAGCATTTACAGATTTTTGTCACTTTTTTTTATTACCTCATGTTTAACATAATACTAACAACATAACATAACATACCTATTTAAATTATTTTTGCAGAGAGAGAGATTTTTGCAGTTTCGAGTGTAATGTCAGCTTAGACTACAAGCTGAACAAAAGGCAAATATCAAAACTATCAAAATCCTATCCATAAACATATAAAATGCATTTAATATACTTTGTAAAAGGTTTCTTACGCTTCAACTGTGTTTTATAGTTTTATTGTCTTTTGGACTACACTTTGACAGTTTCCCATGTCAGCTTAGACTACAAGCTGAACAAATGGAAAATGGCAAAACTGTCAAAATCCTAATTATATAAAATAATATGATTTATGTGGCTTGTATTAATTGTATTGGAAATCATTTTTAAAATAATATGAGAAAGATCATTTTGAGATGAGAAAAATGAAGCGAATCTAAAGATATTATTATTTAAACAATTTGTAATTTACATTTACAAACTGAAAATTGTCAAAATAACTGTCATAAATCTTAGCAACACGTCTTGTTTTGAAAACTGTGTTGAACTGTAATTCTTGCAAATTCTAGGCAAGTTTTGACAGTTTTTACATATATCACGTGTTTTTTGGAGGATAATTAAGCTAGGCAGTCACGTGACCACGGTCAAAATAACTGTCATAAATCGCAGCAAGAGGTTTTGGTATCGAATGCAACTTTTCAACACAGTTTGACAGTCAGACACAAAATTGCTTGTCAAACCCATTTGGAGTGAGAAAATGACCGTTTTAAGCACATTTATGGAATCCCCAATAAATTTTCTAATTAATAACCGGAAAAAACACTACAAAATTTTGTACAACCAGGGAGAAAAGCGGTGTCAAACTTTGAACTGTCAGAAACACAGTTTGAAAAGACAGCCAGAGACAAAATTGCCTGTAAAACACACTTGTGGTGAGTTAATGACTGTTTTAAGCACATTTTTGGAATCCTCATTAAATTTCCTGTCCAATAACCTGAAAAAACAGTACAAAATTCGGTATAGCCAAAGAGAAAAGCGGTGTCAAACTTTGAACTGTCAGAAACACAGTTTGAAAAGACAGTCAGAGACAAAATTGCCTGTAAAACACACTTGTGGTAAGGAAATGACTGTTTTAAGCACATTTTTGGAATCGTCATTAAATTTCCTGTATAATAACCGGAAAAAACACTACAAAATTCGGTACAGCCAGGAAGAAAAGCGGTGTCAAACTTTAAACTGTCAGAAACACAGTTTGAAAAGACAGTCAGACACAAAATTGCCTGTAAAACACACTTGTGGTGAGGAAATGACTGTTTTAAGCACATTTTTGGAATCCTCATTAAATTTCCTGTCCAATAACCTGAAAAAACAGTACAAAATTCGGTATAACCAAAGAGAAAAGCGGTGTCAAACTTTGAACTGTCAAAAACACAGTTTGAAAAGACATTCAGACACAAAATTGCTTGTAAAACACACTTCTGGTGAGGAAATTACTGTTTTAAGCACATTTTTGGAATCCTCATTAAATTTCCTGTCCAATAACCTGAAAAAACACGACAAAATTCGGTACAGTCAGGGAGAAAAGAGGCGTCAAACTTTAAACTGTCAGAAACACAGTTTGAAA
The DNA here is from genome assembly GCA_018691245.2 of Ips nitidus. NCBI lineage: Eukaryota > Metazoa > Arthropoda > Insecta > Coleoptera > Curculionidae > Ips > Ips nitidus. Next base: position 2,220,573 of record CM042788.1, read on the forward strand.
AGACAATCAGACACAAAATTGCCTGTAAAACACACTTGTGGTGAAGAAATGACTGTTTTCAGCACATTTTTGGAATCGTCATTAAATTTACTGTCCAATAACCTGAAAAAACACTACAAAATTCGGTACAGTCACGAAGAAAAGCAGTGTCAAACTTTAAACTGTCAGAAACCCAGAATTTGTACCCATGACTAGCTAAAATGCATTGATGAGCACTTAAAAACAGTAAACCCAATACAACCAAATTTTCAATCGTAGAAATCAAACAGAAAGTTTAATGATTTCTTATTAATCAATCATCATCATCATCAACACACATTTGACTGAGTGTTCATATACAGAGTATATTAATTTTCTTCAGAAGATGGCCTTTTCGACTTCCTGACATGAGAACGAATAATTAACCGGCGCGAAACGAATGCACCCACAAATGTCATTAATTTTACGCAACAAGGAAGACAAAGTCCGAAAAGCAACCACTCTAGGAAGAACGTGTATAATATGGTACGTGAGTAACTTATTCGCAAGAAAGTCCCACAAAAAGTGAAGTAATTACATACCGAAAGCCGGCGAGTTGAAAAGAACAATAATTGTATCATCGTCTAATGTATTTTGATGCTGATGAAGGATTTAATATTTATGTCGTGAGAATGAAGGTGTACATTGTGTGACGGCGTTCTAGATTACGTAGCTATTTCACAAATTACCATTGTTTTCAGCTTCGAAAAAATGGCGAGTGCTGATAGTGGTTAATTAAATTGTACTAAGTGTGACAGGCCTGTTATTATACAAAATTATAACAAATAATATGACTTCAAATGTTTTTTTTTTTTGAAAAGTTAATAAGAGATTCAAATAAAATATCTCAGTAGGACCAACCAAACAATTTTTTGCATAAATCACGTTTCACTATGTTATTTTTTTTTTTTTTGGCAAATTGTTGACTACTTCTGATCAGTACTTATAAATTCTGCAGACGCAAACAAAAGTACTCGAGGTAGTGACCCAATGGCACACTTACGAGCGTAAAAGCGAATTTAACAATCAATGAGAAAACAGGTTATGAGTACCTTTGAACGTCGTTCGATGCTATGCTGAAAATTATTAATTACCAATTTAATAGCATGATTTTTGGTCGTTAAAATGGAAATGATAGTGGTTTTTCTTATAAGCGATATTGAATTTCTGTATTTTTATAATAAAAAATCACCCTGTAAATGTTTTTTTCTACTCCTACAGGGATATTGGTTCATTCCTTAACAGTTTAGAGAACGGATAAGTAGGCAATTGCCAACGGTTGAACGAATACAGAATCCTAGACAATTTTCAGCGTTGCGTAAAGATTTAGACCAATCACAGACAATCTTCAGCGTTGCGTAAAAAAATAGACCAATTACAGCTAGTCTTGATTAATCCATAATTTGGCAGGGCATAACAGGTCATTGACTAGGTGAATAGTGTTCTAGAATCACGTGACAACTGCCAGAAACGTCAAAACCGACATTTGAGCACGAAACACTAAAAAACACAATTTCAAACACAAAATGTATACAGAAACTGTTTCAAATTGTGTTTTTAGAGTTTCTTGAGCAAATTCGGTGCGGTTTGTCAGTTTTGACGTTTATGACGGTTGTCACGTGATACCAAACCACCATTCCATTTGACATTTAAGCTTCTACTGTCAAATTAAGGTCCATGAAACTCTAAAATTCATTTTGTGTCTAATGCAGCAAGAAAACTGATTCAAATTGTGTTTTTTAGAGTTACATGCTCAAATTGAGTGCGGTTTGTCAGTTTTGACGTTAACGACAGTTGTCACGTGATATCAAAGCACCATTCCATTTGACATTTAAGCATCTACTGTCAAATTAGGGTCCATAAAACTCTAAAATTCATTTTATGCCTAATGCTGCAAGAAAACTGTTTCAAATTGTGTTTGTAGAGTGTCATGATCAAATTTGGTACGGTTTATCAGTTTTGACGTTTATGTAAACAAAATAATTCTTCTGATTGTCATCCTCACTGACAGTTGACATCAAAACACCGCCCTCTATACTAGAAAGCCTAAAATGTCATTTTTAATAGCGACGTTAGCGGTTTTCGTTTTATACACAAACGTATGCAGATGCAGTAAAAAACATGTTTTTTTTTTATTATTTCGTGTAGTTGATTGCAAGTTGTGAGTGAAAAATCAAAAAAAAGGTTCATTTCTGATCCAGATATGTATGGATAGAGGTTTTTTATACACAATCAAGTCCAGCCTAAACAAATTGGTTAGAACATTTGTTCTGGAAAGTACAACAAACAGCAAACGAGACATTTTTTATTTTTGATGTAAATTTTACAATATTTTAAGGAGTATTTTGATTTAACTTGTTTTTAACTGCGATACTACGTGTGAGACTAGATAATGTGTGTGTGTTTCGGTAGTCAGTTTTGAAAATGCCACTTTCTTAATACACTTTACAACTATCAAGGGGCCCAGTGAAACATTCTGAAGGAACTAGAGTTTGTGGAACAGAAAAGGATGCCTTTTCTAATAGAAAACACTGTCACAATGAAACAGCCCATATATTTACTTACTCCCAAGAAGAGTTTTTACAAGAACACTACGAAAACCAAGTTTATTCAAGCCAGTGGTTCTCGAAGAAACATGGATATAGAGTAAAGGTGTATTTAGCAGAAGCTGACAAGGTGATTTACCTAATACTATAAAAAAGACTCTGGTAGAGGTATTAATAAGCTGCTAATACTAAATAGCTTATGTTTCAGGTACTTTTATTTGCCTAATCTGGAGTTTGCTTATCATGCTTTGAAAGGGTCCAAATTGAAAAAGTCCCATTATCAATTGCTCTAAAAGACTCTAAACAAAAGGTGTTTGAAGCTATGGTTATAATGGTGTTGTCAAAATCCATATGCAGAGTGTTGAAAAAACAAATTTCTAATAAGTTTCAGGTAATATTAGAAAGATACAAGTTACTTAATACATAAATTTGATCAAATGCCATTATTTTGCAGAATTAGCCCTTATAAATTTTGCCGTATCTTCTCTGACTATAAGGCTAGAAACAGATGGTGCTACTGTTAAATACTTTTCCATCAGATAGTAGGTTAAATTACTATTTTAATTGTATTATTTACACATTATGAAATATACAAATAAAATCTTTAAAAAGTACACTCAAGTTTATTTTTTATCTAAGAAGTCTAGCTTTCTTCATAAACAATCATAAAATTAGATAATTTCTTTAACTGAGGTACCTACCTGCTCTTACAATAAATTGAACTGAAATTGAAAAAACATGTTAAATAAATCACACAACAAAACCAAATTGATATATGTATTTAATGCTGGGTAGATTTACAAAAGGAAATAAATAAGCAATCTATATCACAAAACCAAGAAGCAAGTTCTTAAAACACCAACAATTCTGTTATAAGTTAAAACACTGCTTTAGGATTTAATAGTCCCCAAGATACACACATTCCCTTTCCTTTCTTGCAAATTTTATGGAATAATTCTTGAAACGTTGGTATTGGGCTGTTAATGACTCGTTTGAATTCACCTATCTGTGATGTTCTTTCCAGATAATTTAAATTGAATGTGGTTGTTGTTCCCAAGTCAAAGTTTGATTGGAACTTTCCGCCTTTGTTTATCACCAAATGTTGCAAGTTTTCCAGTTTGGTGAAGAAAAATCTTAAATTCTACGAAGGTCTCGCAATAACAACACTAATTAATAAACTTAAACAACCCTAAATTAAGTTTTTATTTGTTCTGTTTGTAGTTTTTGGTGTTTTTCAACTTTTGAAAATTCCTAACCTCAAAATGTTTAGCCGACTGTCAGTTGGGACTATGCTCATGCTCTATGTTGCCACATCTTCCACGAGCAGATGTGAACCTGGTGTATTGTTGGTTGCAGTAATAAACGGACCGATGAATTATACAGATTTCGAAAAAAAAAAAACATTTATTGCATGCAAAACATGTGAGATTCCTAGAATGTTTTTTTTTTTAAAAGTGATAATGTAAACACGGAAACGTTTCAAAAAGGATTTAATCCGGATTATTTTCAACTTTTCTCTTATTTAGTTAACTTTGTATCTTAAGGGTATTTCTACATGATTTTAAATGATGTGTGTATTCCAATAGAATTGTGACATATTTCAAAATCAACTACGAATGCTAATCATTCAAAAACCAGACCGGTTAAGGATAAGTGATTTTTCTCATTCATACGGAAACAGAACCTTGACAGCGTTCCATATACTTGAGACACTGCACCTTGCATGATTACATTCTGCAACGCCTTTCTTAATGGCATTAGTCGATTATTAGGACTATTTTGTTATTAAATAGTAAATAGTACTAAATACAATACAGGGTGTCGGTCGGTGTCTCTGAATTAGTGTCAGAGATACTACAGAGCTATTGATTGATTTGATTGTCTCTACATCTTTGACATAAGTTGAAAAAATAAATGGTTTTTTATTTTTTCTACGCCACTGGAAAAATGAATGCCTAAAAACGTTTTCTAAAGCCTTAGAGTGTTATACCGGGTGACCCAATAAGACTGTTCATCGACCATATCTCATAATCTCATTTTCTTAATATTTCAGGTTAGGAACGAGAATTTGAAAAACGGTTATGGCCTGTTTGGATGTTATTTGGCTACTTTTTCGTAAAGAAAAAGTCATATAATTCCATTTGTTTTTTTTAATTTTTTTGGAATTTGAGTCACGGTGTCAAAAGTATCCCCCTGGCGCAGAGAGATTCAACTAAATTAACTATATTTTGGTTGATTCTTATTGCCCAAGAAATGCTCTTTTCAACCCTACCGAATTTGTTAAAATTGGTCAAACCGTTAAGAAGTTAAAGCAGGTTATTGCAAAAACAATTGAACACCTCACGCCATCTTTGTTTTTGAAATAACCGAAATTTGTTTTTTACGAAGCAGTTACGGCCTCTGGTGATGATTTTTAGAACTTGAAAAAATGTTGACTAGCCATTTCCCGGCTAGATAGGAAAAAACTAGTATACATGTCTAGAGCTCAATTTTTGAAAATGGCAAAACCGTATTTCGATATCTTGTCAGTTAGTGGCGCTAGAGGGCGTTTTTCGAATTTCGCCCATTTTGAAAACTCTTTTGTTTGTTATTTGTTATTTCTTCTAAGAGTCGATGTTTTCCCTTATCCACACTCAATTTTCTTGTAATTTTACAAACTTGCCAAGTGTAAACGTGCCTTTACATTTGGTAGAGAAAGCGAAAAAACTGTGTTGCATAAATTTACAAAACAGGATAAAGATAGAGAACACAAGAGAAGAAAACAAAGAAGTAGACATCTTACTGATTAATATTAATTTAATTAAAATTAAGTGAAAAATTATTGCATATTTGGCACAATGCAAACTTTATTATATTCGAATTAGAGGTATTTAAAAAGCACACCCTAAAAACCATAACACTACAGATCAAATAACACCGCAACATAACAATATTTAGAAATCAATAACGATTTTTTTTCTGGTTCTTTTTTGTATCTGCAATACAAAATCGACACAGACTAACCTAGTTATATCACCTAATCACCCACAAATCTTTTACGGTCAGTGGAATAATTGTTTTGCAATCTGAATAACTAATTTGACCTAACATACTTGTAGGGTAATTTGTATTCTTGCAGGAGCAGTTGCAACTAGATTAAATTCCTTGGATTCTTTACTTCGATACGCGTAAGCAAGATTAATATTTATTTGAGAAATGTTGTTGATTTTCATTCCTGTTCATTAAATTCAATTTGAGTTCAAAAATTGCTTTAAATAATCAAAAGTAAGCAAATGTATTTCATCAACTTGAATGTTCTCTGCAAATGACTTACTTTGTATCTGTTTTGTGTGAACTAGCCAAACTTAACAAGTTTACAATTAACATTCTTAGCTAAAAATCAATTTTAAAGATACCATTTGGGTAAGGCGTAACATTGCAGGGTGTGGTTCTTTCAAGGTTGGCTTCAATATCGAATTGATATCCTACTCTGCACGACAAAAAGTCGGAAATTCTATGGCAACTGTTAAGGTCGTCGGGTTTTGCGTTCCAATCAAGAAATTTTTCAATAATTGCAATTAGATTAGGTTGTCATTGTTGCCTTAATTGTATGGTTTAATGGAACTAATACTAAGTAGTTTTTAGGGATGCACGAGGGATCTGACAGTCGGAGTGGAGGAGGAAAAATATGTCCACCAAGACCAAACAGAAATATGTAACAATCCTAAAGATAAAAGAAGTTTTCGTAGGTTAAAGGTAAAAGTGAATGCAATTTTCAGTTCAATGCATTTATGCTCACTGTGTTAGGTCAATGTTTTATTACGGTTGAGGTTAAATCACTGATTACTACCGAATAGACCATTTCGAGGTGACGTCACAAACGTCAAACGTCAAAGTCAGCCATATTGCCGGGGGGGCATACAGACCCACTAGTTAAATGTAAACCATAGAAATTTTCGATTGAGTTCAGAAGATTGTAGAAAAATCGTTTTGTTCAGTCGTGCGTTGTGGAAATAGAGCAGAAAGGGATAAAGTTCGATTTTTCAAGATTCCCAAAGCGTTGAAGATTATTGTTTTAATTTTTGTGTATTGTGTCAGTTTTGTTTGGTTTTTTTAGGCAAACCAGCCAAATTGGAAGATAAGGACAATCCTGACTGGGTTCCTTCTGTAAATATGGGATATATATTATTACCAAAACTCAAAATGTACAAAGTGTATAGCGGCATGTTCAAGCAGTTAAGCGTTAAACAAAACGTCTCATAATAGTAAGTTTTTGTACAAAAGTTATAATTTATCTGTAATAAGACCCTTTATATCTGAAGATGAGCATGAAAGTGAGAGCACGTTAGCTATGAACATGGACAGGGAACCCACTGCAGGTCCATCTGCAGAAGTATCTGTATCTTACTTGGAACAACTTCAACAAATTGATGACAATAGCCAACTGAAAAGTGAACAAAATGCTGTGTATAAATTGTCTATCAAAAGATCTCAATTTTGCAAATCAAAAAATTATACATTGCAAGAAAAACTAAAATCGTCTGGCTTGTCAGAAGAGTCATTTAAAGATAATGATTCAAAAACATTATATTTTACAGGCTTTCCAAAAGCACAGATGATGTTTTTAGTTTTTAACAGTGTCTCTCCCTACATATCAACTAAATGTACTCTGCTTCCTTTTAAACAGTTTATTAAACACCAGGAGATCACAAAACAATGAAAATCAATACAGCTAAATTCAGTTGTCTGCCCCCCCGGCAATATGGCTGCCGTCGAAAGCCAGTGTCAAAACCAGGTGACTCAAAATGATCTATACCGTTCATGAAAGTGACGCCATTCCAATCAAACCCTAATGTTAAAAGCAAATTAATCAACGAGCGTGTATTGATAGGTATTGCTATTACTCACGAAGATGAAGTTTGATGAATAAAATGATGAAGAAACCAGGGACCTAATTCTTGAAAGCAGGGAATAGAATTGTCAAGAGAATTGTTGGTAGAATGTGACAGAAGTAGCTGACGATGGTGGGTTTCTGTCACATTCTACAGGTCTTTCTCTTGATTATTTGTTTCCCTCGTTTCAAGAATACGCCCTCAGTGACCACGTACACACTTGAAAAACATCGATGTATACAAGTAAGATTGAATTTTTGATCCTATACAGGTAAATATGACCAACTTGTTCTTCCTTTAGATCAGTTGCTAACCTTTTCTAACCTAATTTAAAGAAAAGCGGATTAGTAGTGACAGTAGAGTGAGTTTACAAAACCTCCAGTCCTAATTCTTGTAAACAGGGAACGGAATTCTCAAGAGAAGTGTGGATAGAATGTGACAGAAGAAACTGACAATGGCGTGTTTCTGTCACATTCTACAGACCTTTCTCTTGATAATTCCCTTCCCTCTTTTCAAGAATACACACCCTGTCAAGATGCTATGACTGTGATGGTGAGGTAATGGGTGTTATTATCTATTCAAAACTGTTGAATGCCATCCTCCTTTTTAATATCACATTCTGAAAGCCTTTTTCCCCACACTATTTAAAATCTATCTAAACGAAGCTTTGAGATAATGAAGAATGCACTTTGCAGATGATCAGGTTGTTATCCTACAAGACAAAGAGAGGAGAATGGGGGCTATCGGTAAACCGTTTCAAAACCAAATATCTATGTATTGGAAACGACAGAGATGATCTTCATCCACAAGGAAACGAAACGATAAGCTGCTGTACTGAATATACATACCTGGAGACAAAAATTGATGATGGAGGTCGTACAGAGAAAGAAATAGAAGAAAGGGAAATGGAAGGTGATAGGCTGCCTGAACTCGATCCTGTGGTCCAAATGTATCTCTCGAGAAAAGAAGCACCTCTTATACCACTCAATATTCAAAAGTATAGTGTTACTATCTTTAGAAATGGACTTTTGGCATAGATCAGCAGGAAGGTCGAGAATGGAAAAACTAACGAAAGACAAAATTAGGGAAATTATGAAGATAGAAGGAACTATAGTAGAAGAGATCCAACTAATATGGTATGGACATGTAGAGAGGATGGTAGATACTAAAATACCTAAGCAGATGTTCAAATGGACGCCGACAGAAAAGAGAAAAAGAGGAAGACACAGATCGATGCCTTTCGTTGTGTTTCACCCTGTATTTTCATGTCACTAATAATAATTAAGTATTACGCAATTTCCAGGAAGATGATCTCAAGAAGTACTTAGTTTAACGGCGATTATATAACTTTCTTGGTTGTTTACTGAAATATTGCACAGTTTAACAGGAAACATTTTGCATTTACATTTTTGCACGACCGGTCATCGTCTAGCAATAAGTCGGTTTGTTAATTAATGTATTTTTAAAAGTCAAGGTAAAATAGAAGAATGTACGGTTTTGCTGTTTGTTCATAAAATCGCGCAAAAACCTCACTTTACCGCCAGTTGTTCTAACCCGGGCGTAAAGTCATTGTTTCCGCCATAAAAATCTGGGCCTAAACAAACATTTATGCGTAAAACTGTAAACCACCACCAAACAATTGGAAGAATCATAATTGATTGCGTCATGAAATGACTGGACAATGTGGCAGCATTACTTTATGGCTACTAAACTGTTACGTGCTACTGTAACTTTTGGTTCTTTCTCTCTTGAGAACGTGCTGCGCATAGCCAATTAAACTAGAGATGTGTTGATGTTGATTTAGTGATGTGTGCTGCGGTTCCTACTTATTAAATTGCGTTAAATAACTGTTAGTTTTTCGCATTCAACTAGAGAAAGTCAATCTAACCGCAAACAAGCGGTTTCAGGTCAGATAAAGTGTTTTTAGGTTGATTAGATGTTTGTTTTGTGAATACGAAAAACGTGAGTAATGATAATTTTGCTCACGTATGTATAAGTATATGCAAATTGTGATTTAGCTTACTTTTGAAATTATCCTATTTTTAGAGTATTTTTTTAATGTCTTTGCTAAACGAATAAAACAAGGATATACCAAATAAAATTTGTCAACAGCGCCTTGTAGCAGTTGTAGCAACTAAATGGAAAAAACCTACAATTTCCAGCGGCGGAAAATTCAAAATCTCTATACAGGATGAGCCAAATTGGCAATACAAATATGGGAATTTTGTTTATCTTGAGAGATACAAAGTTGGTTTTACAGAATTTTTTGACCAATTCATACAGAATTTTCTGTTTTCTAAAAAAATTATAAAAGACTTTTATAATTTAGAAAATAGTTTTTTAAGTAATTTTATTTAATCTCTTAGTAGGTAGTTAAGGATCACGATAAAGTAGTAACCATTTTTGTAATAATTTAATAATAAAATTTTGTTTAATAAAAACTTGCTTTTTTAACTTTGACAGTGCAGTGCCTTATCATAAGGAAAGCCTTGGACGACTGGGAAGGAGGTGGCAGAAGGATGTATCATCTCCGCTACGCTGATGACACCACACTTATCGCCAAAGATAACTTATCTAGGTGCCCACATCAGCAGAAATGGCGGATCAAGTCAAGAAATCCGAAAAAGGATAGCTCTTGCCAAAACGGCCATGACCAAACTCAGCAAAATTTGGAAAGATCGGCATATAACAACCACAACAAAATGCAAATTAGTAAACACCCTCGTTTTTGCAATTGCGCTAAACGCAGCAGAATCCTGGACCTTAAAAGCCACAGACATCGCCAAGTTGGATGCGTTTGAGATGTGGATCTGGAGAAGACTACTGAGGATTTCCTGGACAGGCCGCAGAACCAACGTATCCATACTCGAAGAACTTAACATCCAAGTCAGATTATCAACTAAAATCAAACAACTGAGTATTTTGGACATGTCAGCAGGAGGAAAGATGACAATCTCGAAAAACTTATGGTCCCAGGGAAGGTAGAGGGAACACGACCTAGAGGACGTTCTCCAAAACGATGGCTGGACCAGGTGAAGCAGTTTACAGGAAAATCTTTCCAAGACAGCATTAGAAGCACGTCAGATAGAGAGGAATGGAGGGAAACTAATCAGTTTTTGTTTCAACTGTTTGATTAGTAACTTGAAAATATTACCAATTCTTCTGTTATCCTACCTATTTCTTGAATGTATTTATAGTGATTATACAGGGAGCGTTTAAGATATCATTAAACGTTCTGACATCATCCTGTAATATTGTTAAATATTGCAAAAGTGAATAAAAGTCCGTATCAATAAAAAAAAAATCAATTCAATCAAGCTGGTGTTGTAAAGTGAAAAAACTAGCTTAAAAAGTTGTATTTCGTTCACTTGTTACCTACTATAAGAAGCATAAACATTAGTATTGTTATTAAGGCGTGGAAACTAGGTTATGTGATTACATTTACATGGAGAACTTTCGTTTTGGGTTTATTTAAAAGCTTTTGTTAAAGGATCAATTGAATTATTTATACGGAACCAAAGTTTATGTTTTTTTTTTCCTAATGCCTTAGAAAAATATTAAACAAACTGTATGGCGAAAATATACAGAGTTTTCTATTCACAGCAACAAACCATCCTATTTTTAAATCAAATTAACGATTTTAGTTACCAACTTCTTTTCACGTGATACACTTCTGGTAAAAGCTTTTGGTTATCAGTCACTGTATAGGTACAATACCCTTGGATTTCCAGAAAGTTAAAAATACAAACACGTCTGCGTAATGTCGTGAGTGATTTATCGAATAAGGAGAAATGTACTCAGAAAAATTAGAATTGTTTATATTTTCCAACAAAATAAAGCGTTGAACTTGAACGTGCGTTAAAGAAAACAGCATTACGTGTTTGGTATACCAATTGCCTTCCGTTGATTATCTTTTGTTTGTATACATATCGATTATAATCATATTTAAAGGCAATTTACTATTGAAAACGTAAAGTGAAAGTGTTAAAATGCAGTTTCAGTCCAAGCTAATGAAGTTACAGTTTGTCATCTGGCTAAATGTGATGCTGATGATCTTATGAGTTTAAGCTCAGATCCAGTGGTTTCTCCTCAGAATTATAATTAGGTAATTGGTGTTATAACACCTAGGAAAACAAGTGGAAAAGATCAATTAAATCGTTTCCACAACAGTATTTTTAAGAACAAATTTATTTGAAAGTGAGGGTACACACTAAGTAATAATAACACGTTTGAATGAAGAAGTATTGTGAATAGTTTCTCAATTAACTCAATAATTGTTATTTTTTGCTGTTTATCATCATCATTATTAAGCAGTTTTTTTACTTTAAGAATCTGCATGTCACATCACTGGAAGTACTGTTTAATTTACTTTAGTAAATTTTCTTTTTTTTTTAAGACTAACTTCTTAGCAGTTTTGGAATTTTAGTATAAAAGCTAACAAATTAACTTTGTACTTCAGGTCTTGGTGGTTTTTTTTTGCTAATTTTCTGTAAACATAAGAAACTATGCTTTTTGGAGTCTTTTGGGTTAAACACGCGTCACCTAACAATGCGTTTATATACTATAACTTATGTTCCACTTGAAAAGAAAGTTACATAGCAAGTCATATAGTAGAAGCGTTCAGAAGAAAGTGCCGCAGGTCGAGGTCAACTTGTTTTAAGTTTAGTTTCGATAGGTTTGATGCCTGTTTCCCCGACACTTTTAAGTCAATTTTAAGTAAAACTTAAGCTAAGTTGAGGTTTGAATTTGTGACAAATCAGGGGTGCAAAATAACACACTCTACTTATCTAAGCTGTCCTTAAACTCAACTTAGCCAATGTTGGGAAAACGGACATTAAACAATTAGTTGCTTTTACCACACTTACAAACAAGTACATACACACTAACTAAAAAATAGCTATTTATGTAACCAGTTACGAAAAGTTCGATTTTCTGTAACGAATGAATGTTTGTAGAGTGAGCGCAGCGAGGTCCTACAATTTGAATGAGTTACACAATAAGACATTTTCGAAACGTGTTGCATACATAATTTTTTCTAATTTTGACCAAAAAGCTGTGAAAACCATCTTTTAAAGTGATTTAACACAAATATTCACTTTCATAGCACCTTGTATAAACTGTGACAACGACATGTTATGATGGATGTCGCCCATATGTTTCTACGGAAATGCATAAAAACAGGGAGTGATGAAATGAACTTTTCATAACTAGTTACATAAAGTGATACTTTTCGTAACTAGTTACGAAAAGTAAAACGTTTTGTCACTCTAATCAGTTTTGAAAAGTGTCACTTTATATGCCAAAATTAGAAAAAAATAGTTTTGAACTGCAGTATTAGTATATACAGGGTGTCTCATAAGTAATGGTAAATAATTTAATAGCGGCTTTTTGGGGTCAAAATAATTTTACGATATGTCGTTCCGCCGACCAATTCAACGATTTGGAATATTTTTATTTAAGTTATTTCTCACTTGCAATTAGAAATGAGCTAAATTCCATCCTCCAAGAAGATGCAATCATGTATTTAATTGAGAATATCTCGAAAACGGTTGATCTTAGGGATACCAACTAAGCATAGCTTTTCTGTTCAGAAAATATTGTGATAACAGATACTCGGATGTCAGTTGTCATTTCGCTTTACCAGAAAATAGTTAGAGCGATTTTAAAGCAAATCATTTATTGTAGATGGCGCCCTCTATAAGCTGGCTTAAAACTGAGTAGATAATTAAATTTAGCACACATTTTTATTCGAAAAAGTGCATTTTAAAAAAATAACTTTGATCACCTTTTATTTCTGTTTCCGTTAACTTTTCATCTAAGGTATCGTATCATTTTGACCCAATAAATACGCCATAACTTCTGGGACACCCTGTATAACTTTTTGATAATTCAAAGAAAGAACATCTAACGTATTGTTGTAAAACAAAGAAAATGAACTTATTCAAATAACTACAAATGATTAAAACTGCTTGTAACCAAGACTATTTCTGTATTTAATACAAGTTACATTTTTCAATAAATTGTATTGTACCGGGTGACCCAATAAGACTGTTCCTCTGGGGTAAAAAATTTTTTAGGTAAATCGACCATGAAGAATTGCCGGAAAATATTTTCAAGTTCTAAAAATGACCACCAGAGGCCGTAACTGCCATCTTAAATTTTTAAATTGCATTTTCTATAAATTTTGCACACCAACCAATTTATCTATCATTTTCGTAAAAAACAAACTTCTGTTATTTCAAAAACAAAGATGGCGTGAGGTGTTTAATTGTAATAAAATATAATACAGGTGTGGTAAATCCAAAACCGACCATAGGAAAACCGTGTAACTGACAAAGAAACGTAGATAATTGCCTCCGTGGGATAAAGACAGAAAACGAAAAAAATACCAAGTAGGCCATATTTTCAGTACGCTGTTGCCAAAATCCAATACCAGTCCAATACATTTTGTCGATTGGATTTTGGCTTCTAAGATAATAAGATTTTTTGTGTATTTTGTTTATACAGGTGTGGTAAATCCAAAACCGACCATAGGAAAACCGTGTAACTGACAGAAACGTAGATAATTGCATGCGTGGGACAAAGACAGAAAACGAAAAAAATACCAAGTAGGCCATATTTTCAGTACGCTGTTGCCAAAATCCAATACCAATCCAATACATTTTGTCGATTGGATTTTGGCAACAGCGTACTGAAAATATGGCCTACTTGGTATTTTTTTTCGTTTTCTGTCTTTGTCCCACGCATGCAATTATCTACGTTTCTCTGTCAGTTACACGGTTTTCCTATGGTCGGTTTTGGATTTACCACACCTGTATAAACAAAATACACAAAAAATCTTATTACCTTAGAAGTATTGTTACAATAAAATATCGTATAGTATGAAGGAAAAAGTAACTTATACATTAATGAAATCACAAGTTGCAGTTTCTGGAAGTTCAAGCTTTTGAGAGTTTTTCAATTTTACTGTTAATTCAGCTACTATAGTTTCGATAAAAAAACTACTGTTGTTAGCAAAGTAGCAATTAAAAAGAATGATAAACAGCCAAATTAGTAAAATATTTAAGACAGTAAAAAACCTAATTTGGCTTGGTTTGGTAGTTCTCAAAAATCCTATAAATAAAGAACGTTTTCTACTGAAATATTTGGGTTCTAAACAGACTAGATACACAGTTAAAAAAACCGACTGGAAAATCCGAAATGGAAAGTGATTAACGTAATTTTAGTACAAAAGAGAAAATTGAGTAAATTCGGCGTTGCCAAATATAGCAACCACATCTTTTTCCACCAAAATGATTGATCGATATGTCATGTGATTAGATTATGACACAAATTATCCAGTAAAGCACATAAATAAGAATAATTTAAGTAACCGTCTTTCTCACTTTATCTCGATTATTATTAGTCCCAAATTTCACTCGTTTTGCACGATTATTACTCGGTTCAAAAACGTAACCGGTCGCGTTTTAAAGTAATTACGTAGTTTTGCTGGTTTCCGTTAAAATTGAAAACTTTATTATTTAAAACAACTGTTAGTACAGACTAACTGTAATGTCATGTAGGCGCATCGTTTGGCCGCTCATTTGAATTAAAGCTTGCCGACGTTGCGGTAAAAATAAAACCTGGCCAAACGTTACAATAATTACACAGTTTGGGCTTAATTGCGTTTTACGAACGTTTTGCCAACACCCTGTATAGTTTTAGTATTTTAAAGGCTGTTCTCCAAGTAAAAGCTCACCACAACTTTTTATTTGCTTGTTTAGCCGGTTTTACTTGCTAATTTTGGACTAAAGTAGACCCCGTCATCCAAAACAGTTTGGTGCTTCGATTTTCTTAAATTGACGTTTTTTCTTCAGATATACGGGGTGGTTCAAATTGATTGTAGAATAAAGTAAATAAACTCCATTCTACCCTTTAAGTATCCTACAATCAATTTGGACCACCCTGTAGATGTATAGGAGTTACAAACTTTGATTGTTACTACATCAGCTTTGAAAACCTAACCTGATAGTCCAATTACAAGTTTTTAAGCCCTTTTCAGCGTTTTAGAGGCAAATTTCAAATTTCCAGTCGAATTTCTGAGCTGGAAATGTAAAAATGTATGTCAAAATACATGAAAGTGTATTAAAAACACAAATTTTTGGCTTCCAAGGCAGATTTTTAAGGCTAACAAGTTAAAACCTTGAAAATTGACTAAATAACCTATTTTAAAGTTTCTAGTGCAGTTTTCAACGTTTTAAAAGCAAATTTAAAGTTACCAAACCAGTTTTTCAGCTGAAAATTTATAAAACAAAGGGAATAATTATGAAAGTTACTAAAAACTAAAATTTTAGTTCCCAAGACAGATTTTTAAGGCTACGAGCTTGTAAATTGACTGAATAACAGTTTCTGATGTAATTTAAAGTTTTCAAACCAGTTTTTCAGCTGAAAATTTATAAAACAAAGGGAATAATTATGAAAGTTACTAAAAACTAAAATTTTAGTTCCCAAGACAGATTTTTAAGGCTACGAGCTTGTAAATTGACTGAATAACAGTTTCTGATGTGGCTACGAAAATTTATAAAACAAAGGGAATAATTATGAAAGTTACTTGTAAATTGACTAGCTAGTAAATTGACTGAATAACAGTTTCTGATGTAATTTAAAGTTTTCAAACCAGTTTTTCAGCTGAAAATTTATAAAACAAAGGGAATAATTATGAAAGTTACTAAAAACCAGAATTTTAGTTCCCAAGACAGATTTTTAAGGTTACGAGCTTGTAAATTGACTGAATAACAGTTTCTGATGTAATTTAAAGTTTTCAAACCAGTTTTTCAGCTGAAAATTTATAAAACAAAGGGAATAATTATGAAAGTTACTAAAAACTAAAATTTTAGTTCCTAAGACAGATTTTTAAGGCTACGAGCTTGTAAATTGACTGAATAACAGTTTCTGATGTAATTTAAAGTTTTCAAACCAATTTTTCTGCTAAAATGTAACAATCAAAAGCGACTTGTACTGTGGCGTAAGTAATACTTTGTTTCTTTAAATGAATACAGGGTGAATCACAAAACTGCACTTTAATAGAATATTGCGGTTGTCTTTGAAAAATTATTACAAGAAATGCGTGGTGTTTATATGCAATTTTTCAATAAATAATTAATTAAATTTACGACAAAACACAAAAAAGCTTGGCTAACTCTTATTTGTTACACCGATAAAAGGCATAAATGGATTTGTTGTGTTGGCCAGTTTAACAATGCATTTTTGTCGATTTAGGCAACTGATTAAACAAAAGAAACGCTGTTTTAAAAAGTGCTTTTAAACGTAATCGATAGTGAAAGTAATTGAAATCGGAGCATTAAAAAACAAAAGCAATTATTGGATTAGTTTGTTTATAGCAAGTGTTGCTTAAATATTTGATAACTGCGAAACGAACTAATTTATTGGGGAACACACTTCATGGTAAATTTTTCGTTTCTGAACAACGTTTTGAAAAAAACAAATTGGTTTAATTATACAGGGTGCCACAAAGTAAGAAGGAAATGGGTTGGTTAAATGAAGGCAAAGTTGCCCAATTTGGAGTACAATCTTATGTCGTTTTAACATTTTAACAAATTTGATTACTTCCGGAAATATCCACAAAAATACGAAATTTCGGAAAAAAAGTTTTTATTTTATAGCTTATTTGATGAGATAATTTAAATTCATTGACACTTTGTTATTGCAACTTTTTTTCCTGCCATCATCAACTTTATTTTTTTAAATACGACCCTGTTTTGTTTTTTTGATTCAAATGACGTGCAGCACTTTGATTAATCTTTTGAGTTTTAGGTTAGAAAACTGTGTTATTTTCCGTTAATTAATTCAAAATTAGTAGCGGTACAGTATACATGTCTTAAATAGAAATTCTGTTCAAATTTCAAATTTAGTGAAATTCATTATGGTTTACATGAAAACTTTGGAAGTTCACATCTGAAGAGTGAAAAAACTGTGTTTATAACTCAAATTTGGTGAAATTGAAATTCCTCAACTTTGCCTCCATTTAACCAACTCTGTATCTGTTACCGTTTTCGAGATCCCCATACTTAGACACGAATTTGTGCCACTCTGTATACTGACTTACCATACTACCGTGCAGTTAATTAATTTAAGTCAATAAAAATGCGGAAATGAGTATACTTTTTAATGTTTTGAAATTGATATTGGTTAATAACCGGATATTGATTTTTATAGCTGATCGATATAAGTAATGCAGTGCAATACAGATGGAAGTTGGAAGTTCTGACCAATATACTGATATAAAAATCTGAAAATTAATAATTTGGAAAACAAGTTTTTATAAATTATTCAAATTTCCTAACTATAGGATCGATTACAGGTTTTGTAAAAAATTCTACACATAATACCGAAATATATTAGTTACGCCAAATGAAATCTTATATCGAAACGTCCTCGACAAAACTGATGGTGACCTGAAGAGAAGTAGAATATTTAGGTCGCTAATAAAATAAAAGTTAACTGTTTCACATCTGTTATACCTGAATTAATTCTGCGTTCAGAAAACATACACGTATTTGCGTTTATATGTGTGTTTTGTAATTACACAACAATAACTATCCAAATTCTGACAATGGTATTAAAAAATATCTATTCTCTAAGTTGAGATAATACAATAATTATTATCAAACATTTTTTAGACGAAGATTCATAGGGATTTAAACTTCAAATGATTACAGTATACAGGTAAAACTCAAACTGGTGATAGGACAATCATGTAGTTAACAGAGAAACATAGATAAATTGCATGCGCGAAAGAAAGACAGAACATCTAATAAAATGCCTGGTAGGCAAAACTTATATAATAACGCTTCCATTCATGTAAAAATAGATGATGAGTTAAAAACCGACAGTATTCCAATCAAAAGAGGAGTAAGCAGGAAAACACCACACACATCCAGAAGTGGACAAATACTAGCTGAGAAGAAGGCGGAAATTTCAGGGCAATGTTGCCAGAACTTTATCTGAATTGGCACCAAATTTCTAAACGAATGTTGTTACACAGAAAACGAACAACAGGGCACTTATCGCAAATCTATTATCAAGTAAATGGAAATGATTAGGAATGTTTCAGTCGCAAAATTTAGAGAGAGACGTTTGACAACATCGCAGCAAAATTGCCGCCTATCTGGCCTTTTTTTTCTGTCTTTTTCTTGCGCATGCAATTATCAGTTTTTCTGTCAGTTACGTGGTTACATGGCCAGTTTACCTGTATGTAATGTATAACATTCATTTTATTAGTTACTTCATGAAACATGATAGTTTTGCAGATCAGTGATTTATTGCAAATTATAATTAATTTTGCACAAAAAAGTCGGTATCTAGATTTGTATCATTTTGTTTTCTACTGACTCAAGTAAATTTTATATTTAACATTTCTTCTACTTTCAGAATTAAAAACGTCACTCATTCAATTTTATTTAGGCAGATCCTCATTTTGTACAACAATCATCAATCAACAAATCAATCAATATTTTTAAAAATATTCATATCAGACTCCACTGAAAGAATATGGACTACTACTTCTTTCTAAACAAAATGTGTTCCTGATTGAAAACTGATATTTACATTTTTGTAATTAATTTTCAAGAAATTTTAGTGTATTTACTAATATAATTAAACAGGTTTAGTTATACTTTTTTGAACATTGAAGCATAATATTTTGTTTTTTTCTAAATCACTTAAATTTTGGTTATCAATAACTTTGTTCAGGTTCATGATTCTGAAACTTCTTGAAAACTTTAAATTACATCAGAAACTGTTATTCAGTTAATTTACAAGCTCGTAACCTTAAAAATCTGTCTTAGGAACTAAAATTTTAGTTTTTAGTAACTTTCATAATTATTCCCTTTGTTTTATAAATTTTCAGCTGAAAAACTGGTTTGAAAACTTTAAATTACATCAGAAACTGTTATTCAGTCAATTTGCATGCACCTTCTTGGCTTTCTTCTACAGAGGGCGGTGATACAGCTAAATGAGTTTCTAAAATTTCTTGCATTTTTGATTAAAATGTGGTTTTCATTAGAAATATTTCGAATTGTAGAGACAAAGAAAAACTGTAAGCCATCAAAAATTTAGAAAAAATATTTTATTTACAAACATGTTTAGGTATTATACTCTAACATTCTAGAATAACATTCTCACGACTTACTTTAAATAACTGTTCTCCTCAAAAGGTGTTCAAATTATTTATGTCAATAGAAACATAATAATTGTAATTGTTTATGTTTTTAAATTGAACTAGATGAGCATAACAGACTTTTTCTTTGTCAAAAATATGGGGCAGTTTAAGAAGGGTTACTTTTGCTAATACCTTTTGAATCAAGAAATTGAAATTATTCCTCTGGCTGTTAAATTACCACTACACTCATTTATGCTCGTCAGTTTCATTTTTACTCAATAAAGGAAAAATTTAACGTTTCTAATACATTGTCAGCATACTCTTTGGAAAATGAATTGTGTACTTTTGTCATGTATTTGAAAAGTTGTCATATTGGGAAATTTTACAGAAAAACCTCTTATCTGATTTGTGTTATTCATAGTAAATGTTCAATTCAGTCAACTAAAGTAGCCAATATTCGATTTGTGAGCCTCAAATTCGATATCTAAGAGAATGTTGAATTTACGGTTTTACAAGTGTATCATCATATATGAATATCTTCTTTATACGTCCAAACTTGGGTTCAATAATTAATAAAGTGCTTCCAATTTGTATAGCGTTCACTTTTCTCACGAGAAGTGATCAATGCAAATGAAAGTTAAAAAAGTATTGATTTCGATCAGTGGAATCCTTTTTTGATCAAGTTTTCTGTAATAGAGAAAACGTTGAAAAAGTGTTGTTATCCAAATGGGCCTGTCCCCCAATTTTTTTTTATTTCATTACTACAAAGACCGATTGAAAATATTATACCCGTATTTTTTTGTTTTCAAAAATATTAAGTCTAAATAGAAAAAAAATGATGATAAAAACTACATTAATCTCATGTTTTAAACGCCCGCTGTCGGTGACGTACTACACTATCAACCAATCAGCGACAAGAAGTGAAACAGTTGGCGTGCAACAGCCAATAAAATCGCCCAGAATTACGTACGTCACATGCGCGCCAAAACAGATCTTTTAAATTTAATGGACAAATTCTTTTTCAAAAATTTTTTCTTCAAGAATATGAAAAATTAGTTTTTTGATCCTATTCTTTCGATTCCAGTCATTAAAACAAGAATTTATGATATGTGGGATAGGCCCATTGGCTGTTATGATTTGACTCGTATATAAATAGTTTATAAAATACAAGTATGACAATTTGCAACAATTATAACATCTTCGTAAAGAGTTTTTTTTATTATTTATTCATGCAAAAATCTGAAAGTTATAGGAATTCTAGTGAAACTTTCTAGAAAATGTGATTTAACTAGGTAACTGAACAAATGATGGCTCAGACATCTGTAATAATAGGATTTTCCAGGATATTTCACGTTTTTCTCTCAGACACCATTTTCTGAAATAGGTTATGTTGAGGTTCTTTGCTTTGCTGTTACCAAAAAAAAAAACCTACAAAACAAATAACTGTTTTGAAATGTCACATTTCATTCTTAGCGGTAGAAATTCCTAAATCACTGTTTCAACCACAAAACTAGACTTTTTACGGGTGATTAGTTTTTACACAGTAAAACAACATTTCTTTAGATCAGTTACTTAAAAAACAAACATTAAAATACCGCACCGAGTAAATAAAAGTTTTTCAAATACAAATACAGATTATTTACTCTTAGTGAAAGTATTATATGTATTATACATTTAGTGCAAATGTATCAAATTAAATTTTGGATATTTATTTTGCAAATTTAGGGTGGTCAATATTTTTTCTCTTATTTAATGTGTATTACTCAGCTTTTGTCAAGTTAAAGTTAGCAAAATTGACTGCCACTCAGCTTTTGGTACTTCACATCCTATTTCCATAAGATAACTATGGGAAAGCTAGATGGTAGAACTTAATGGCAAAAACCGTTTGTTTCCACGTGACTTTTGTTCTTAAACTGTCCTGATATTTCACTTAAAAATATCACAGAAAGTTAAAATAAATAAAAATAAAAATGTTTCTATTAGTATACCATTCCTAATTTGGCATAGAACAGTAGAAATTTCTCTAGATATACACCGTAAATTTGTATTTTCCGTTGAATAATTTTCAAGTCAAAACCGGAATGAATGAAAGTACACTGTTAGCTCGAGTCGTAGTTAATTAGCAACAAAACTCGAAAAACTATATTTACTAAACCAATTTCAATCCGAAAACTACATCTGCTGTTAATTGCGACAAACTAAACTGGGGCGGCCTTGTTTTAATAGGACTTGGTGCGTTTCGAACGCGGAATGTTCCCACCGACAAGAATCACTTGGTGCATAATGAAGTTTCAAAAATATCGCGTAATGATTTACTTTCCTTTGAGCTGTAGAAGAAAAATGCCATTTGTAAACGACAGCAAGTGTTTGTATTGCACAAACAGGCACTATATGCCAATTAAACTTAGAGAATACAAAATGGTTATACAGTAAAGAATTTTCGCTTTATACAGACTTTTGGAACATTCTGTACATTTTTTATTAGAGTATGGTGTCCCTCATTTCTACAATCACCTCTACGAAGAAACCTTCCATCAAACAGGTTCTGCAATTTTCTTGTTAATCTATGGTCTTCTTGCTGATGTACTAGCACAGTACATTTTCTGGAAAACCTATGGTACCTTGACCACCAGGAACATTGTACCATATCGATACAGATTACCCAGCTTCCTTTACATAAAGAATCCATCTTTACCTCCTTACTGAAGTTAGATCAAAGGTATTATGGTCTAGGTTAATAAACAGTTTTGAGGTATTATTTGATTCGTGATTAGTACGGATTTTTAGGAATTTTGCTTTTTGGTAATAATAAAAGAACAAATTATGCTAAAACACGTTATTTGACAGATTTTTTTCACGCTTTTTTGTGTTTATTTTAGTATTTTCTGCTTATTTGCAGCTATTTTTTGTATGGTTCAACTAGTTTTTGATAAAACAAGCTTTTCATGTTTTTTAATTCTTTATTTAATTTCAATACATTTCATTTCTTTCTTTCAATTCGTTTGTGTGCCAAAGCTTCCAATTTTAAAGTTTCTAGAACCGTTTACAAGGTTTCAAAAGCCTTAAAAGTCCAAAACCTTCAATGCTTTTTAAACTCTTCTGAAACCTTCCAAAGTAATCTAAAAAGATTTAAAAACACTACAGAATCTCCAAAATGCTTCTCAAACAGTCGAAATCCTTCCAACACTAGACTGTTTCTAGACTAGAAGCTTCCAAAAGCTTCCAAATAATCTTAAACTAGTCTAGAAGCTCTCAAAAAAATTCAAGGCAGTCTAAAAGCTTCCGTATGCTTCTAAAGCAGTTTAAAAGCTTCCTAAGGTAGTCTGAAAAGGTTTCAAAACACTACAGAAACTCCAAAATGCTTCTAAAGCAGTCGGAAGCCTTTCAAAACAGTCCAAAAGCTTTTAAAACAGGCTAAAAAATTCCAAATGCTCTTCAACTAGTCTGGAATCTCTCAAAACATTCTAAAGCTTCCAAAGGGTTCTTACGAAAGCGTAGAAAGGCCACAGACGTTATTTTTCTTAAATTTCGACTTCAAACTCGGAAATTAACTAAATTCTGACTTCAAACTCTGAATTTAGTTAAATTCCGACTTTGAACTCAGAATTTACATTGTCACATTGCAAAAGCTCCTCAAACCAAATTAGACAAAATTTTTCAGTTTGGCAACATTGCAAACCTTCTTCGAAGCAAATTAGTACAAATTGTTAACTTTGGCAACATTGCTAACACACTTCAAAGAAATTAGTCAAACTTGTCAGTTTGGTTACAATACAAACGCTCTTCGAACCAAAATTGTAGAATTTGTTAGTTTGATAACATTGCAAGGATACTTTTGAACCAAATTACCAAATTTTGTCAGTTAGGCAACATTTCAAACAGTCTTCGATCTAAATTAGGAGAGTTTGTTAATTTGGCAACATTGCAAGCAAACACACTTCAAAGAAATTAGTTGAACTTGTCAGTTTGAACAGATTGGAAACACTCTTCAAACCAAAATTGTAGAATTAGTCAGTTTGATAACATTGCATATACTCTTCAAACCAAATTAGTAAAATTAGTCAGTTTGGCAACATTGCAAACACTCTTTGATCTTAATTAGTAGATCTAAAATAGTAGAATTTGTCAGTTTGACATCATTGCAACTAAATTCCGAGTTTGAAGTCGGAATTTAGTTAATTTCTGAGTTTGAAGTAAAAAATTTCTGAGTTTGAAGTAAAAATTTAAGAAAAATAACGTCTGTGGCCCTTGTATGCTTTTTTGAGAAAAATAATTTTCCTTTTTAAGCGTTTTTTTTCACGGTTTTAGTGCTTTTTAATCCGGACTTTCATCTAACGAGTACATGGTTGCGTAAACGATATTTTATACATAATTTATTCACTTGAATTCACGGTTGATGAAGTGTTAATACTTCATGGATGGTTTTGCTCGATAGTTGTAACAGAATTACGCAATGTTATGTGGAAGAAAAATGCATTAGAAATACCCAAAAAATATAACTTATTGGCTAAAAACAATTTTAAATATAGAATGTTCTATACAGAGTGACAACGATTATTTGAAGATATACAAAGAAAATAGGATAATTAGGTGAAATGACAGTAGTCCACGTGATATTATTCCCACTTGCAAATAAATGATCATGTGACAAACTGTCAGATGATCAGTCAAAACAATTTAAAGAAGTAGGAATTTAATATGGCGCCTTTCAGAAATACTGACTGAAATTGTGTTTCATTGCAATTACTTTTCCTTCATTTTCAATCACAGTTTGAGTAAACTAAGGTTTTTTCTGGAAAAAATGCACTACACTCCTCGATTTTAAGTTTAATTTCTTACTTACACAGCAAATTTCAGGGTCGTAACCACCAGATTTGCAGAAGTTTTATTTTAACTGACATTTCCGTATTTTCGTTTGGGCAAAATATGCAGTACGTTTCTGGATTTTAATGTCAGTTTATTGGCTGTAAATAAAGTTTCCGGGCCGTAACCTCCAGATTTCAAAAATACCGACTGACATTGTATTTTATTGCATTTTAACCGACTTGTCTGTATTTTCAATGATGTTTAGTACAGTCTGGCTGAAGTAAGGGTTGATTGTGAAAAACATGCAGTACGTCCCTGGATTTTAAGGTAAATTCCTTGTTTCCACCGTAAATTTCAGTGTCGTAACACCCGAATTTCAGTCTTCATGAAAAACAGGAAAAACCATTTGCTTTTGACATTGTGACGTAAAGGAGTAAAAGTAGTAATAGTCAATGTGTCAGAAGTTCATTGGTTTGAAAATGGCCATGATATCACGTGAATAAGTGTCAAGCAGCTTTCAACTTGATTAACGCAAATACATGGTATGACAAATCACGTGGACTTACCATTAGACAACCTTTGGCTGGTCATGTGACGGTTATATTTTATTACAGTTACGTGTAGACGTCGCAAATTCAATCAGTTTGTGATAACTAAACGTGGTTAGTTTTCAAAATTCCAGTAAACATGTCACTATCCAAACTTATAGACGCATATCATCGAACACTACACAGACGATTCCTGTTGGTTCAGTGCATACAGACCGGTTTGCTAATGTCAACAGGAGATGTGATTTCTCAACAGTTTGTAGAAAGACGAGGACTTAGGGAGCACCATTACAAGAGAACGCTGCAATTCGCTTTCCTTGGTTGCTGTTTAGTGGTAATAAGCTTTTGATATCGTTTATTGCAAAACGCACAAATAATGATAAAGTAATTATATTTTTAATAGAGAGTGAGTCAGGATGAATTGTATTTATTTTGCATTGAGCTTATCGAGTGTTCATTGTGGAGAAATGTGTGTATTGTCATTCCAGTTCTGATCTGTAATGGTTAAGCTCGGTTCTCATGTATCCGGAATTATAATCTGACTGTACTCAATTTGGTAGTGTTTTTTTAGGTTAGTAGATAGGAAATTTAATGAGGATTCCAAAAATGTGCTTAAAACTGTCATTTTCACACCACAAATGGGTTTTACAGGCGATTTTGTCCTTGACTGTCCTTTCAAACTGTGTTTCTGTTAGTTCAAACTTTGACACTGTTTTTCTCTCTGACTGTACTCAATTTGGTAGTGTTTTTTTAGGTTAGTAGATAGGAAATTTAATGAGGATTCCAAAAATGTGCTTAAAACTGTCATTTTCACACCACAAATGGGTTTTACAGGCGATTTTGTCCTTGACTGTCCTTTCAAACTGTGTTTCTGTTAGTTCAAACTTTGACACTGTTTTTCTCTCTGACTGTACTCAATTTGGTAGTGTTTTTTTAGGTTAGTGGATAGGAAATTTAATGAGGATTCCAAAAATGTGCTTAAAACTGTCATTTTCACACCACAAGTGGGTTTTACAGGCGATTTTGTCCTTGACTGTCCTTTCAAACTGTGTTTCTGTTAGTTCAAATTTTGACACTGTTTTTCTCTCTGACTGTACTCAATTTGGTAGTGTTTTTTTAGGTTAGTGGATAGGAAATTTAATGAGGATTCCAAAAATGTGCTTAAAACTGTCATTTTCACACCACAAATGGGTTTTACAGGCGATTTTGTCCTTGACTGTCCTTTCAAACTGTGTTTCTAACAGTTCAAATTTTGACACCATTTTTCACCATGACTGTACCGATATGTTTTTGTTTTTTTTTTTTTTGCTATTGAATAGGAAATTTAATGAGGATTCCAAAAATGTGCTTAAAACTGTCATTTTCTTACTAGAAGTGGGTTTCACCAGCGAAACTGTGGGTTTTACAGGAATAGGAAATTTAACGATTTGTGTCTGTCATGACTGTCCTTTCAAACTGTGTTTCTGGCAGTTCAAACTTTGATACTGTTTTTCTCTCTGACTGTACTCAATTTTTTAAACTTTGATAGGAAATTTAATGAGGATTCCAAAAATGTGCTTAAAACTGTCATTTTCTCACTCCAAGTGACTTTTGTCGCTGACTACCTTTCGATTGTTTTAGTTCAAACTTTGTTTTTTTGTACCGATTTTGATATAGTTTTTTTAGACTATTGGATAGGAAATTTAATAAGGATTCCAAAAATGTGCTTAAAACTGTCATTTTCACACTACAAGTGGGTTTTACAGGCGATTTTGTCCTTTACTGTCCTTTCAAACTGTGTTTCTAGCAGTTCAAATTTTGACACTGTTTTTCTAACTGACTATACTCGATTTTTTAGTGTTTTTTTAGACTATTGGATAGGAAATTTAATAAGGATTCCAAAAATGTGCTTAAAACTGTCATTTTCTCATTCCAAGTGGGTTTTACAGGCGATTTTGTCTCTGACTGTCCTTTCAAACTGTGTTTCTGGCAGTTCAAACTTTGATACTGTTTTTCTAACTGACTATACTCGATTTTTTAGTGTTTTTTTAGGTTAGTAGATAGGAAACTTAATGAGGATTCCAAAAATGTGGATAAAACTGTCATTTTCTCACTCCAAGTGAGTTTAACAGACGATTTTGTCGCTGACTGTCTTTTCAAACTGTGTTTCTGTCAGTTCAAACTTTGGCAGCACTTTTCTCCCTGACAGTACCGAATTTTGTGATTTTTTTTAGGTTATTGGATAAGAAATTTAATGAGGATTCCAAAAATGTGCTTAAAACTGTCATTTTCTCACTCCAAGTGAGTTTAACAGACGATTTTGTTGCTGACTGTCTTTTCAAACTGTGTTTCTGGCAAAAAAAAAATGGCAAAAATGTAAAGCAAAATAAAAAGTACGAAAAGTTAGTTTTCAAGACAATTTTTATGAATCTAATGTCAATGTCCTGTATCTAAGACTATTTTCAAGACTAAAATATTGAAATTTGTTTTCAAATTATGAAAACTTACTTCAAATGCAAATTTTACGTTTCTGATGTCACTTTTTGGTGTTCAAGTCAATTTTTAAGGTTTAAATGTATGAATTTGTAATAAAAAATTCTAGAAAAAGTGTTTTTTATGTAAACAAGTCAATTTTGAATATTAAAGTCTCTGGATGTGTATGAAAACTGGTTAGAAACACAATTTTTAATCTTCTGAAATCAATTTTTATCTTTTCTAAATCAATTTTTACAACTAAGGAATTTCAGTTTATTTGGAAACTATGAAAACTGGCTACAATAAAATTTTTTAAGCTTCTTAAGTCAGTTTTTCGTTTCCAAGACAATTTTTAAGTTGGGTTGGGTTAGTTTTGGGTCTTTGAACGTAATAACTGAATTATCTCGTAAACGAAGATTCACATTAGAATTGTATAAGGGATAATTAATTTTTCATCGTGAACAATAAATTTAAAAGAAACTGTAATTTTTGAAAAATATCCAAAGACGTAGAAAATAAGGCAAAAATATGAAAACCACCTTCTTGTATCTACGCTTCTGGAGAATTTTGGCATCTTGGAGTATTAATTTATAGAGTGCTTCTTCCAAATTTGATCCAACGGTCTGACAGTTATGACAAAAAAAACGATTTTTTAAAGTGAAATTTGAAGAACTGTATTTTCCTTAGGAAGCCTTTTTCAGAAAAATGACATAATGTATGTTAACTTATTTTTTGATGGGCTATCGAATGGTGAATTATTAACATTTAAAACTGGACCACCCTGTATTATTGTACAGGATGGTTAAAGCTTTTATGGCAGGCCTTTTAAATCCTAGTCTGATATACAGGGTGTTTCCAAAATCGTTCAAGAAACTTGGGGAATAAAATTTCAATTATTTGTTTATATTTTAGGGACCTGCTACAACTGGATGGTACAAACTCTTAAGCACCAAACTGGGACAAGAAAAAGACTTGTCCACAGCAGTGAAGAAAGTGGCGGCAGATCAATTGATATTCGCACCAGGATTCTTGGTGATCTTCATCACTGCATTGACACTTTTAAACGGCGGTAATATACGGACCATCAAAAACAAATTAGATCTAGAGTACACGGATATAATTCTAACCAATTGGACGATATGGCCTGCAGTGCAAACGATCAACTTTTACTTTATGCCCTTGAAGTATCAGGTTTTGCTCGTGCAATCGGTGGCCGTGTTTTGGAACACTTATCTCAGTTGGAAGACTCAACGAGATTAATTTACTCGACCTACCTTGAATAGTATCCACGATCAGCAGGAGTATCACTGCCGAACGATGCAACCACCCTCTGGGTTGCAACATTTTCTGGATCGTGCACAAATATAATCCACAAATTCACTTAAAATGCCCTGCACACATTACTAGGTGAGGGTTCCTTCAATTCTACAAACGAACACGAATCTATCAGAATATCGATAGCGAGATAATTCGTACACTAGATTATCGATTACTCGACCGCAATTGAAAGTGTGCCACAAAGTATCGACCGACTGTATAGTGTTTCTTCTGCAATGAACGCCAAAGACCAACTGAATTTGTGTGGTAAAATGTCTTCGGCGCTGACGAAGAATTGTTAACAACCGACCAGTCACCTGTTTGGCATCGCCAGAAGGTAGAAAGCTGGTCGTAGGCACGGCGAGAGAGGAGATCGCGTATTACTCGAAAATTCCTCTTATCGATTCAAGAATTGATTTGTTGACGGATGATGTATTACTAAAGGGATAAGAATTATTTCAACAAAGTTTTTCGGGTATATCACCAAATAATCAACTTAATAACCGTTTGTGTGGTAGATATACTCTGATTTTTCATCGGAAGCTACTAAAAATGTTCATTTTTTGATTCTGTCTGAATTTTAACGTAAATTGAATAAAACATGGTCTGTTTTTCACCCATCTTCAATGGTTGTTATTTTATTTGCATAAAATGTCGAATATCTTTAGAATCTTCAACTTTAGAGACCTCAATGATGGCCAATTAGTCTTTCTTGAAAATTTCATAAGAGCGTTACAACCTGAATTCAAACAAAACACACATACACTTGGCATAGTTGACATTAACTGAGTGAAGATGTAATAGTTTACAGGGTGATTCACCACAAACCACAGCGATTTTTTAAGGAAAATCCTAATGACCATAGTTGGAAGTTTTTGTAGTTTTATAGCTTTATGGGACATATTTGGACAGTTGACAGGTTCAGGACAGTGCAAAACACGTGTAAATGACACAACCAAACATCCCAACTATCAAAATATGACTCATTAACCTATAAAATGAAATTTAGTTGATTTTTACTAATTTCCAATCTTTTAAGGAAGTTTTTGTAGTTTTATAGCTTTATTGGACATATTTAGACAGTTGACAGGTTCAAGACAGTGCAAAACACGTGTAAATGACACAACCAAACGTCCCAACTGTCAAAATAACATTCGTCAACTTATAAAATGCAATTCAGTTGATTTTTACTGATTTTCAATCTATTAACTACTTTTAAGTAAGTTTTTGTAGTTTTATAGCTTTATGGGACATATTTGGACAGTTGACAGGTTCAGGACAGTTCAAAATACGTGTAAATCACATAGACAAACGTCCCAACTGTCAAAATATGACTCATAAACCTATAAAATGAAATTTAGTTGATTTTTACTGATTTTCAATCTATTAACTACTTTTAAGTAAGTTTTTGTAGTTTTATAGCTTTATGGGACATATTTAGACAGTTGACAGGTTCAAGACAGTGCAAAACACGTGTAAATGACACAACCAAACGTCCCAACTGTCAAAATAACATGTAAATCCATAACAAACGTCCCATGACTCAATTATAAGACAGTGCAAATGCAATTCAGTTGATTTATAAAATGAAATTTAATTTTTACAATCTTTTAAGGAAGTTTTTGTAGTTTTATAGCTTTATGGGACATATTTAGACAGTTGACAGGTTCAAGACAGTGCAAAACACGTGTAAATGACACAACCAAACGTCCCAACTGTCAAAATAACATTCGTCAACTTATAAAATGCAATTCAGTTGATTTTTACTGATTTTCAATCTATTAACTACTTTTAAGTAAGTTTTTGTAGTTTTATAGCTTTATGGGACATATTTGGACAGTTGACAGGTTCAGGACAGTTCAAAACACGTGTAAATCACATAGACAAACGTCCCAACTGTCAAAATATGACTCATTAACCTATAAAATGAAATTTAGTTGATTTTTACTAATTTCCAATCTTTTAAGGAAGTTTTTGTAGTTTTATAGCTTTATGGGACATATTTAGACAGTTGACAGGTTCAAGACAGTGCAAAACACGTGTAAATGACACAACCAAACGTCCCAACTGTCAAAATATGACTCATTAACCTATAAAATGAAATTTAGTTGATTTTTACTAATTTCCAATCTTTTAAGGAAGTTTTTGTAGTTTTATAGCTTTATTGGACATATTTAGACAGTTGACAGGTTCAAGACAGTGCAAAACACGTGTAAATGACACAACCAAACGTCCCAACTGTCAAAATAACATTCGTCAACTTATAAAATGCAATTCAGTTGATTTTTACTGATTTTCAATCTATTAACTACTTTTAAGTAAGTTTTTGTAGTTTTATAGCTTTATGGGACATATTTGGACAGTTGACAGGTTCAGGATAGTTCAAAATACGTGTAAATCACATAGACAAACGTCCCAACTGTCAAAATATGACTCATAAACCTATAAAATGAAATTTAGTTGATTTTTACTGATTTTCAAGCTTTTCATCAGAAGCTACTAAGAACACCCCGTATATTGTTTCCTTCTTGGATTCTACGACACTTGACATATTTTATGTATAATGTCATCTATTTGTGTCCGCATCTGAGATGTTTACCATTTTATGTAATATTTGACATTTGTGTGTGTATTTGTGTTAAACAAGGTTGGTTTTAAAAGTGGGTGCAGAAAAACGCCAAAATTACGATACGGGGTGGCCAAAAATTGTCCTCAAAAAATGGATTTTGAAAAGTGCGGAATGTCAGTTTTGAAAATAGTCTTAGATGCAGGACATTGGCATTAGATTCATGAAAATTGTCTTGAAAACGAACTTTTCGTGCTTTTTACTTTGCTTTTCATTTTCTTCGACTTTTGGACTATTTTTAGTGCTTCAAAACTGCTTTCAGCTTGGAAAATCGAGTTTCAAGACTATCTTCACCAAGTTATTGACATAGCAAACTTAAAAAACATTTTTTACATTCTTCATAGACTTAAAATGGCATTCGAAGCTTTGTCACTATTAAATCGATTTCTAAACACCTTAGTGCTAAAAATTCGGGTATTTCTTAATAAACTAGACTGTTTTTAGTATTTTAAGGCTGTTTTCAGTGCCTCAAATCGAGTTTCAAGACTATCTTTACAAAGTTTTTGACTTATCAGGCCTAAAAGCCAGTGTGTCCACTGACCATAATCTTGAAAATGTTATTTCAAGCTTCTTCACTATTAAATTGACTTCTACACTCATAGGTGCAATATATTGTAGCACCTCTAAGAAATTCAGACTGTTTTTAGTTTTTTTAAGACTGAAAAATCGAGTTTAAGACTATTTCTAAAAGTCAAGTTTCTTCAGTAATAAAAGTAAAAAATTTTGGTACCAAATGCTACAATAATAGTCTTGAGAACTAATTTTTAGAAATAAAATAGTCCGAAAATTTAATTTACTTCTAGACTTGTTGTCCAGTCCAGAAAATTGAGTTGTACACTAATTAAAGTCTTGAAAATATAGGTACTTTTGGACTCTCTTTAGTCCTAGTAAAGTCAGTTCTAGCATTAAAAGTCAACTTTTATACTATTTTTAGTAGTAAAAAATGAGTTTCATGCACAATACAATCTTTGTCTTGATTTCCGGACTTTTTTTACTTCTTGAATGCCAGTTTCAGACACTCAACCAGGATGGCAGTCTGAGAAAGCGAATCATAAGACCATTCCTAGTAGTAAAAAGCAAGTTTTTAGACTATTCAGTACAAATTTGGACTTTCACAAGTCTTGGATGTTCAGTTTTAAACTATAAAACGATTTTTTAAATTGAAATTTGGAGGACTCTATCTTCCTTAGGAAACGTTTTTCAGAAAAATGACACAATGCAAGTCAACTTATTTTTTTATTGGCTATCAAATGGTGAATTATTGACACTTAAAACTGGACCACCCTGTATAGTCTGTCAATTTAAAGTATTACCTTCCGCACTATTTTGCCAAAGATTCTATTCATATCTTAAGTGAATACCAATAAAAAGACTTTTCGAAGAAACTGTAACTAGTGAGTAAATTTAATGTTCGACTGATCTGTCCGAATAATTTACCAGGAAGTTCCTGCTATATGTAAGACTTATTATTTGCTTTCTCATCAACCATCCTGAGGCATTACACGAATCAGAAGCAGTATTTGCCTAATATTTTCACATGCCGCATAATTATTGCTAAAGTGAAACCGGCCAGCATAATTGAAAATTAAATAGTTTGTAATTTAAAAATATTTCTCGAGGATATTTGATGGCTCTAATGAGAATTTCAAAGAAAAAATGTATTGGTGAATGTTCTGTTTTGTCTGTCTTTTTGTATTATTATTCAATATAGTGGATTTGTACCAAACTGTGTCATCCTGATTTTTGATTGAGGTCTGTGGGCTGATTTGACTGTGGTTTGGGTCTAAAAATTAGCGCCTATATTTTGACTAATTTTGGCGCTTTTTCTTCTTTTGATGTAGGGATATTTTCTTCTTTCAAAAAACCGGGGTAAACCACTTATTTCATCTTAGACACATCCGACGTCATTTCTTCTTTGATTGCAGTGGTGCAATAGAATTTTGCACAAAATAAACGTAAATTTTATCAAATCTCTCTAAATTATCGTCTTAATCTTCAAATGGAATAAACGGATGTATCATCGCGTAGGTACGCATAGAAGACGTTAAACTTTCACGTATTTTTATCAAATCAATGACACATTTTCTCCTATTCTTCGGTTTGACGGTGATATTCCGTTCACGGTATTTGGCATATCGAAAGTTAAACATCAACCAAATGAAGCTTTATAATAACATCACTATTTTAAAATAATTTTGATGTACACAGAGTGTCTAGAAAACCGGTTATCAGGTATTGCTATCTTGAAAATGGTAAGTAAGAATTACACGGTCGGTTTAATGAAGAAAGAGTTGCTTCATTTTCCACCTTTTGATATCTCGTTTATAGTATTGCCATTGTCAGCACTTTTTAGTCGTAGAAAAAACAGACATTATCATCTTTGTTGTACAATAATTTTTATTTTGAATTAATATTATAATAATCCTGTGATTAACGGCTTATACAACCAACCATTTACACAAATATGGTCTTCGTTGTGCACCCGGCTTTCTTTATAGAGGTCGCTGCACGAAATTCGTATGTTAACTGTCATCTGTCATATTTGACAATCACTGCTGGCGGTTGTCACGTCAGTCACTGTATTCTGTCGTGCGCACTAAATGTCACATTACTCAAATTTTCAATTTTAGTAATTTTGGTTTTGTAATATTCTAATTATTTAAACAATGAAATGTGATAATAAGAGTGAATTGAAAATTATTTAACGAGGATTTTCAATATTTTTAATCGAATCAACTGTGAAAAGTAAAATGAAGTCACGATTAGCAAACCACAAAATGACCAACTGAAGCAGGTTAATTGGTTTTTTGTTTTTGAAAATTTGGGATAGTTAGCATGTGGATGAGTGGATGATAAATGGGTCTAATTATGGCTGCTAAACAGCAGAACGAGGCCCTTGAAATTGATAACTGGGAGGAAATTGAAGAAACTGATGTAAGAATACTTTTTATTCCTCTCCATATGTTGCCATAAATGTTGGTTATTCCTCAAACCTCCTCTAGTGTAGCAACTAATTTTTTCTGTAGGTTTTAGAGAAAAAAATCAGTCAGATAATAATGCCCAGTCTAGAAGGAAGAAGGTACCTAAAACCTAAACTTCAGATGTATTAGTACTACTTTAAATTAAAATTATTTTAGTATAAATGGTAACAGAGAGATAGGTCCAATCACAGTGACATTAACAGGTGATGATGCCCTTAGGTCGCAATATGTCTCAAATGAGCCTGCAGTTAAAATTTTGAAAAGACCAACAAATGAAGGTAACTTAAATAAAGATGGTAAGAAAGCTGCACCAAAAAAAACTCTACAACAAAGAGAACAGGAATATGCTCAAGCCCGTCTTAGAATACTTGGTGAATCTAGTTCAGGAAAAACTGAAGAACGGCAAGTTATTTAATTAAGCTAAAGTAACATAAAATTGTTACTTTCTCTTGTAGGGTATGTATAGCAAAACCTGATTTAAAAGTAAAATCCACTGAAGCAAGTAATTTGGTAAGGCTTCCCAGAGGACCTGATGGAACAAATGGATTTACTTTTCAGAGATAATAGAAGTTATGACTGTGTTTGTTATTTAGTTAAGTAAAAGCATCATTTAATTTAATTTCTAACCATTTTCCTTTGATGTTTTATATGTGGATTGTTTCTAGGCATACCTAATCTAGAATAATTATTATTTCTTGTATTTTTATTCACTAATGTTTCTACTTTTTGCCAAGTTAAACTGTGATTGTGATAATAAGTGACTATAGGACATCAAAAGTAAAAAAAGACCCATGGTATGCCAGATTAAAAATTATTAGGCTGAAACCCTTTTCATTCAAAGTTTATTGGCTGTGATGTTGAGTATAAAACCACTTAATAAGAAAAGAGATCTGGTTTAAACCAGATAATAGTTTTGTAATAAGCCAATTAAAGGGTATAAGAAGTTTATAACAATTATTAGTTCATACTATTGTTTTATACAAAGTGTTTCCTAATTGTTGTTCAATGTTACAGGAAGTTTAAATCTTTGAATAAATAAAGACATTGCCACATCCCAGTCACTTAAAAAATGATGTATGAACAAAAAGTGTTTTTAATGTCTGACGAATGACACAATAAAGTTTTTGGAAATGGTGACTTATTTATTATGTACCTACAGTTATAGACTAAATAATAAGTATATAGACAGATAGACAAATAGTGGCAATGGAAGTGAAAATTAATTTAAGTAAGCAGCGTGAGATGGCACCACTAACCCATATTTTGACAGCTGGAAAATATTAGTTTTAATGCAGCGTTGTCTAGTTGACAAATCACATTTTTTGTTTTGTTTCTAGGCAAAAAATAACAGATTTTGTGTGTGTTTTCTTTAATTATTGTGTTTCACTTCGTTGTATTTTTAGTTTAGTTATTTGTTTTGTTAAATCCTCTACAAGATTGCATCAGGGCACTTTTTTTGCCCTAAAAGGTCATTTGAGTTTTTCCTCCAAAACTGTTTTAAAAAACTAAATCAAATCAATAAAAATATCAAAAAAGTGTAATAAGAAGAGCTGCAGCAACTTTTGTTTAGTTTATTTTTAATCATCAAGGGTTATTTTATCCTTAAAGGGTAAAAATATCAGTTTAAACTGAAAGACGAGCATGTGATCCTTTAAATAACATTTTGACATTCAAAACTGTCAAGCGACGTTATAAAATCCATTTGTAATCTTAAAAGAGTCACGTGACCTTTATGATACGTTTTGGAGTTAAAAAAGTGTCACGTGGACTAAAAAAATTAAATTTGAGTATTGAAAATCGTCACGTGACCATTTGCACATTAAAAGGAGTCGAGTAATTTAAAAAATCTCAGTTCAAACTGAAAAACGGTCACGTGACCCTTTAAACATTATTTCGCTATTTACAGTCACGTGACATTCAGGATTTCGGTTTGACATTAAAAAAGAGTCACGTGACTTTAAAAAAAATGTTTGATTATTGAAAATCGTTATGCGATTTTATGAACTGTAAAAAGAGTCACGCGACCTTTAAAAATATATTTTATTTTTGAAAATCGTCACGTGACCACATGCACATTATAAGGAGTCAAGTGACTCTTCAAATAATACTTTGACATCTAAAACAGTCACGTGACTTTTAAGATTTAGTTTTGACGTTAAAATAATTGAAAATTGTCACGTGGCCATTTGCACTGTAAGAGGGTTTCTAAAAATATCTATCAGTTTAAACTGAAAAACGATTATACGTCATGTGATATTACTAATTCCATTTTTAATCTTAAAAGTCAGAGTCACGTG
This sequence comes from Ips nitidus, assembly GCA_018691245.2. NCBI lineage: Eukaryota > Metazoa > Arthropoda > Insecta > Coleoptera > Curculionidae > Ips > Ips nitidus. The sequence continues at coordinate 2,257,197 of CM042788.1, forward strand.
ACCTTCAGGATCTGTTTAGACGTTAAACAATAAGTCATGCGATCTGAAAAAAAAAATAGTCTAAACATAAAAACTGTCACGTGACGTTAAACATGACGACGTTAAAATAATTGAAAATTGTCACGTGGCCATTTGCACTGTAAAGAGGGTCACGTGTTGTTAAAAATATCAGTTTAAACTGAAAAACTATTACATGATCCTTCAAATGACATTTAAAACTGCCATGTGACATTATAAATTCCATTTTTAATCTTAAAAGAGGCACGTGACCTTCATGATCTGTTTTGACGTTAAAAGTCACGCGATTTGAAAAAAAATAGTCTAAACATAAAAACTGTCACGTTACGTTAAAAATGACATTTTAATCTTACAAATAGATATGTGATTTAGTGTATCAGTTTAAAACTAAAAAACGGTCACGTGACCCCTTCAGGATTCTGTTTTGACGTTAAAAAAGAGTCCACCAAAGATGTAAAATTTCCGGAAAATTAAATTTATGGAAATTTTTCCAGAACATTTTTGGTAATTTTCCGGAAAAATTGGAAAATTCAAAAATAATTAGTTTTTTACATTTTTGTACTATTAATCTGAAGGTATTCAGGCAGTTGAGGTTCATTTTGAAAATAAAAAATGTTCACTTGAAATTTCTTGACAAAACACAACAACATACAAAATGTACCTCCAAAAGTCTAGACTAAATGTTTTTATTCCACAAGACTGTAAACATCACGCACAAATTGTAAAAATACAATTTAAGATACAAATAAGTAAGAAACCAATAGACAATTTATTTATAATTATTTTGATAAGCATGCAAAATCTTTCCTGTTTACCATAAAATTACAAGAATATATTATATTGCCTCGTTCAAAAATATTGCAGTTTTACCACAAGATACAAATGTCCTGAGGATTTAGAAGGCATATTTTGGTATAATTATTATTCTAAATTTAGAATATAAGGGCAGTTCCATTTTAAATCGTATTTCATAAGCACACTGGATACATAATATAGAGGTATAGTAAAAGCGTTATAAAAAATTCACTCTGCAGTTAAAAAAACTTCAAAACTTGTATGTGTATACGCATCAAACACTATAGCTAGAAAAAAATCCGAATTTAGACTTAAGAGTTAGTATTGTTGATTTCTAATACTTTTCGATCACTTGAGAAGAATTTGTTCAGCCGCAAAACCTAAAAGAAGTGATTTAAAAATAGTTTCAAAAATTAGTTTGTTCTATTGGTTCTACCTTTAACAAAATACTTTAATTATTGAAGCCAGCATTTTAGTCTTTCCAGTCCTTCTTGATTTCGAACGTCCACTCCCATTTTAGATGCTCGTTTTTATCGTCGTCAGTGAACAAAGAGTGAACAGTGTAAGAACCGCGCGCCATCATGCCAGAGGGAGCATCCTCAGGCGGAGTGGTGTACGATTGGATTTCTGTTTTTGGCGCGTAAGAACCAACCATATGAGTCATCTTATCCACTAAAAATTAAACATTTCGTTGTAATTACGGATAAATTAAAAAATCTTATTAGTAATGAAATTCTTTGAATCAAACGGATGTGTGTATTGTCGTCGACAACCCGAATTTGTTCCATTGCGCAGGGTTGTCAGATTAGAGGAATTTCCCCAAAAAATAGGGGTTTTTTTTTCTTTGGGGAATTTTTTGAGGATATTTTTTGTTGTTGGAAAAAAAATATTTTCCAGGGGAATAACTGGGGATTTTAGGTCTGACACTTACTAATCGAAACTTGACACAAATCGTAGTTAGTAAATCTGAAAATCAAATAAAATCACAATAATCTAGTAACTAATTATTCTTAAATTCTTGATACAAAAACGCAATTAAATAAAATTACTTTTTTTTTTTAGTTACGCCAGCGCCATCTAATTGTTTCCTTAGAAATGACATACTGACAAGTGAAGTGACAGCCGTCTGACATACACATAGAAAAAAAAATTAAATATCAAATATTTTTGTAAGGAAAATGTATTAAAATAGAGAAATAACAAATTATAATCTATGAAAAAATTTGTTGGGATTTTTTTAAAAAAATGCCCATATTTAGGGGATTTTTTTATTTTGAATGGGGAAATCGAATCCTGCCATTGCGCTACTATAAATGGTAATGATGTGCAACTTCTTTAGGGATTGCAGATGTGGCAGACATTTGTCAAAGTCACGTGTTATGGAGTGTGAAATTATTGGTTATGATAGATTTATGCCCCTGTTCATAGTCGCACCAAAGAATAGCTATTTAACAAGAAGAGACAGTTGAAAAGAGAAAGCGAATTAGATGGACTCTTCCTACCAAAGTTGGAAGACAATTGACTGATATCGGCTTTCATCGTTGAATATCAAGAGTTTCATTGGTTGGTCATTCAGGTTATTGAACACAAAATTCGGTACAGTCAGGGAGAAAAGTGCTGCCAAAGTTTGAACTGGCAGAAACACAGTTTGAAAAGACAGTCAGCGACAAAATCGTCTGTTAAACTCACTTGGAGTGAGAAAATGACAGTTTTATCCACATTTTTGGAATCCTCATTAAGTTTCCTATCTACTAACCTAAAAAAAACACTAAAAAATCGAGTATAGTCAGTTAGAAAAACAGTGTCAAAGTTTGAACTGCCAGAAACACAGTTTGAAAGGACAGTCAGAGACAAAATCGTCTGTAAAACCCACTTGGAATGAGAAAATGACAGTTTTAAGCACATGTTTGGAATCCTCGTTAAATTTCCTATTCAGTTACTGGAAAAACCGTTTAAAATGTGGTACAGTCTGGGAGAAAGGCAGTGTCAAATTTTGAACTAAAAGAAACACAGTTTGGAAGGACAGTCAGGGAGAAAATCGCTGGTAAAACCCACTTCTAGTGAGAAAATGTTTGATTTAAGTACATTTTTGGAATCCTCATTAAATTTCCTATTCAATAGCCAAAAAAAACAAAAAACATATCGGTACAGTCATGATGAAAAATGGTGTCAAAGTTTGAATTGTTAGAAACACAGTTTGAAAGGACAGTCAAAGACAAAATCGCCTGTAAAACCCATTTGTGGTGTGAAAATGACAGTTTTAAGCACATTTTTGGAATCCTCATTAAATTTCCTATCCAATAGTCTAAAAAAACACTAAAAAATCGAGTATAGTCAGTTAGAAAAACAGTGTCAAAATTTGAACTGCTAGAAACACAGTTTGAAAGGACAGTCAAAGACAAAATCGCCTGTAAAACCCATTTGTGGTGTGAAAATGACAGTTTTAAGCACATTTTTGGAATCCTCATTAAATTTCCTATCCAATAGTCTAAAAAAACACTAAAAAATCGAGTATAGTCAGTTAGAAAAACAGTGTCAAAATTTGAACTGCTAGAAACACAGTTTGAAAGGACAGTCAAGGACAAAATCGCCTGTAAAACCCACTTGTATTAACACTATTCCGTCAACCATTCCGCAACTGTGTCACTTGTCACATGTGAACGACAAGCAGTTTTCCGTGCGTAAAAAACATTCATTCCGCACGTTCGCGCTCCGTTATAATTCCGGATACATGAGAACCGAGCTTAAGGCGCCCTTGCAAATGATAAAAAACTGTCAACACCGTAAATTGATAAAATGTCTTAACCTATTGGCGTTTCAAGTTAAGATTGCAGCGCCAGTTGAACTAAAATCGGACAGCCCGTTTCTAACCTAACATTATAAATAATATGACACTGTCACTTCATATTTGCTAAATTCCTAACCAAAACCAATGTAAACAAACGGAGAAATGACAGCTGGAATGTCCGAAACAGTTTTCAAAACTGACCACCAGAGGGAGTATCTCTTATCTTGAAACGTCAATAACTGGAGTGTCAAAAAAGCTGAAGTAGGTATATTGCTTGCTCTTTCTGTACCATAGATTTAGGTAAGAAAAGTTAGACAAGAAAAGATATATTATGAATAGCCGTTATGTAATGATTTGATGCAACAAATTCTCAAATCAGTTGAAATTGTGGTTTGAAATTTGAGCACCCTGTAATTCGGTTATTTTTGGGAGTTCAGCGAGGTTGAACAACTCAAATTAACCGTCTTCAGCTCCTTGTGGGTTGAGTGTTGAGCAACAAATTCTATCTGAAATTTTGCGTACAGGGTGACCGAAAACAAGCAATCACCATAATTTTCATGCACATTGGATGCATATTCTTGAAACGAGGGAAGGGAACTATCAAGAGAAAGACCTGTAGAATGTGACAGAAACCCACCAGTGTCAGCTTCTTGTGTCACATTCTATCAACGGTCGGTAATTCACGATCTGCATTTTTTTTCTAGTGAATTTCTCACAAGAGGAAAAACCTCCTCTGTAATGGAAAATGTTGAAAATCTGTATCTTCTCTTAAATTCATCTGCGCCATAAGATTCCAAAGGAATTTCTGCATCACGTAGATACCTTTTCGGCAAGCGTAAATAAAAATTCGGTTGTTCTGGTCCACAAAATTAAAAAACCCATCTATAGGATGGAGGAGGAGTCTCAAGGAAAAACTATGAATATGGGCATTAGAGTTTCTATTTGTGACACATAATTCCGATTTATTTTATGTATATAATTTGGTATTTTATACTGGTAAAGTCAGAGTTAAAAACGTGTGTGGTGGTACCACACCACACTCTTTTAATGTAACTAAATAAGAAGCAATGCCTCATTAGCTATGCATAATACGTTTAATCGGACACCGCATGAATCACAAAGACTGTCACAACCATTTTTAATTATGGAACAATGACTGCCAAACAATAAGGTAAACCCTGATTAAGGTTATTGGTAGGGACGCTGAGTATTATGCAAAACTGATTTTCGATAATTAATCATCATTCGGATATTAAACAAAAACTTAATAATAACATATTTTGCCGCACAGAAATAATACCTCAAAACGTGTTCATTTATAACATAAGTAAACTACACTTACCAGTAATTCCCATCTTGCTGGTTTTCTGGACATATTTGAGTCCATGAACAATTTCTCTTTGTACTAGAAACTCAATTCTGATCCTATACGAAACGCCCTCTTTAATAACAAAAGTTTCCTTCTTCAATTTTGACAAATCGCCACTCAGATCCAGTGACAGCTCAGGCCTGTCAACTGGTATTAGGACAAGGCGTTTTACGATCACTTTCCTTGGATTGTCAGGCTCTACAAATAAAATATTAGGTGTAGAATATGAACGAAGTAAAAAGAATAAATGGTGGAAAATTTCACTAACTCCCTAAGCTCAGTTTGTTGTATAACAAAGAGTGGATATGGTCACCTTATCGCACGACAGGAAGCTCCTCAATCGGCAAACGCCGATAACAGTAATACATCCGAGTTTTAGTCATCAACCAAGCTTAAGTTTGCTTTTGATAGGTAAAAAAAGTAACAGTCTGAACCACACTAAGTGTTAAAGTTCTAAATTTGACTTCAGGAGCAATTAAAATTGAAAATAAACATTATTAACTGCAACATTCCGTTGCACAACAAAGACCGGAGCGATTTCCAACTTCAAATACCAAAAATACCACATTTTGCAAAAGCAAAAACTGTTTCCAATCTTAAAATGTTCCAGGATATGCTGCACAGTTGTCGCACATTCTAATTTCGTAGATTGGAAAACATTTTATTACCCTAAACTCATAAACCACCGTAAAGTTATTAACGAAACAAGATAATAAGATGTTCCTGGAGAAATAATCTTCACTTAGTTTTTGCCACAAAATGTGTCTCCATAACAAACTTTACGTGTTTTTGAAATTCTCTCTGTATGTTCGTGTTTCATAGAAATAAAGTAACACGAGCACAGTTTTGCTTGCTACAGCTCATTATCATTGATGATACTGTTTGTTTTTTCTACAATTTGGCCTAAAATCGAGGCCAAATTGCAGAAAAAACACAGTAAAACACAAGTAAAATATACAATTCAATTTCGACGTCACCACTGATATCTTGAAAATCTACACAAGATACGATGAGATTAATTTGGGGCCGTTTTCGAGAAATTTCACTTAAAACAGAGGTGGATACGCAAATATCACAAATTCTTGGTTTTAGTTGGCAATATGCCAATCTAATACATCCATAAACACTTGACTAGCTGTTTAATGGACATTTATGTCTGATTGGGAATATGTCAATGCACACCGTGGTGATACACTTCTAATTTCTAATAAAGATCGATCGATTTTTAAGTTTGCAATATCTTAAAATATTGTGACAAACAATAGATATGATTAACTAATTATTCCTAAGATAATGGAAAATTATTTATTATTATGATGTGCTGAACTCACCGACAATAATTGGACCAGCTTGAGCCTGTCCCAAGAGAGTTTCCTTGTATTTCCTCAAGCTTTCATCATCCTGATCAATTTCTAACAGCTCGGTGATGGTTTTTTCTGGTGGAGGTTTGTAGTTTGATTCTGGCTCTTTGTCTAAATCTTCTGGGGTGGTAACTTCTAGCTCTGTATCAGCCATTTCTATCAAATCTGTGAGTGTAGACAAAAGAGAACAGTGTAATAATCTTAGCAACAACTGACCACTGTTTGTGATTGGTACCACTCCCACACTTCAATGTGTGGGGTGATATTTAAAAAAGTCTTTCAAAATAAATTGTGTATATTTTTGTAACAATTCAGAGTCTTTATACTTTTGACACACAGTGTATACACATTTCTTGTTTTCTAATTCAATGAATAATTAAGGGGACACCCTGTATGTAAACCTTATAATAGCAGTTTCCATTTGCAAGACTGCAAAAATATCACCAAATTTAAAAACTTTGGTACTCACCACATTGTTCATGATTTGTTGTTCAGAAATTATAATTATCTGGGAAAGCACAGAACAGCAAATAATCTGACAGTCTATAAAATGTCATACATTTTCTATAGCTGTTTTCTGTGTCATTCTTTATGATTCTTTTCTGAACAGAGTAAACTGGTGAACAAATCAACAAGAGTAACAAAGTTTGTAATCAGCTTTAAGTTAAATGCAAAATTGCCAGAATTGGTCTAGTGCCATACAGCTTTAATATTATTTTATAGAGTAAAATAAAAGTACACTAACTTTCTTAGCCACTCTGTATACAAAATTTAACTTTTTTTAACATAAAAGTCCTGCTATCAAAACAAATGTGTGGTAAATGATATCAGTGAATTCAAATCTGATAAAAATAAAAACTGTAATTAAGTGTTTTAATATTAAGGTTAGGTTATATGCACTATTAGTCATCTTTTAGGGCTGATATCTCAAATCCTTGAGCCACTCATTTGACAGTCTAATAACTACTAATTTATTATTCCAGTTAGTAAACAAAAAAAAACATTGACATGTAAATTTATTATTGAAGGGATAGTAAAGTAGCTTATTTGGCTCTTTAGACCTTATTCACCCAGAAATAGACACATGTATGTAAACATGGGATGTTTAAAAATAGATCTTTGATTCAATTGTGAACTCCAGATTTAACTTGCTTCTATTGCATTAAATTACAATTAAGTTATTTTCAGGTTATTTGTACTGCTAAATCATAAGTATTTATCATATTTATCTCCTTCCACTGATAGGGTGATATGACACAAACTTTTTGGAAGGCTAGGTTATATCCGAATCCTACAGGAAAGTAATAAAAAGCATACAAAATGCACAGTTTATTCTGCATATATGAAATAAATGAACACTAGTTTGGTGAGGCATTTTCTCTGGGAAGGATTTTCTATCATCACAATATCCTAACATAAAACAAATATGTATATTACTCACTGATAAGAAACTGAAATAAACTCTATTAACAGAATGTATTCTAGGGAGTTTATTTATCAAAGATATAACGAAAATACATACAAACATTTCTACTTACCCACCCAAAAATCCTGTGGGATAAAACAAAAAACACTACTTCTTTATTATCCGCTTCGGGTGGTGGAATTCCAGTTCTCTTTGCTCGATACAAGCAGCAGTTAATTGTTGCTAGAACTATTCTATTATAATAAATAAAAAAAACCGAAAAGGATTAGCGATTTATCGATGCAGGAACCCGATAAGCCGATAAGGGAATCGAGGGAACGTGAAATCGAATGTCAAATTGTTGAGTGTGACAGTTGACAAGTAACGACATCCAAAATAGGTTAAATTCTCAGGCTAAAAGTCACGTGAATTTGCATTCTGTACAAATAGTACAGTCACGTGATTTCAATTAAAAACAGTAGTACGGGTAGGGCAAAGACTGATCGGTGCGTATGGTAATCATCTTATTTATAGTAATTTTCCACTGATTTACCCCATCTTTCAGAGATTATTAGAACAATCTTTCTTCTTACCTAAGTAAAACAAATATTTATACTCATAGAGTGGTTTATTATTAATAATACCTAATTAATATGTATAATAATTATTTATAAAGTTATTAACATTCTCGTGAGTTTACTTCACTAATTCAACTAAAGTCGATAAAGTATGTACAATTCATTTAACTATAGTATATATCCCCATTTCCCTAAAATTGACATATTCTTACAAACAGTTACTAGTATGTACAACATTGAGTTCCTACAACGTGCCCGGAAATTTGCACAAGCACACGACAGTACTAAACCCGTCTAGTCTTAAAGACATGTACAAGCTTTATGATTCACTTATTTGAAAAAAAAATACACAAAACAATACATGTATGTAAATTAAATTACGCAAAATGAGACAACAGTGTGTATGCTTTAAAATACCGCATCAATTGGCGTGTCAAGATAAGAGACACTCCCTCTGGTGATCAGTTTTGAAAACAGTTTCAGGCATTCCAGCTGTCATTTCTCTGTTTGTTTACGTTGATTTTAGTTAGGAATGAAGTGACAGTGTCTAACCAAAAAATTTCTAACCTAACCTAACCTAAACAAACAGAGAAATGACAGCTGGAATGCCCGAAACTGAAAATCTCTTACCTTGAAAGGCCAATAGTCAGTTAAAAACAGATAAAAACTCAAAATGTCACTTTAGAGCAGAAAAAAACAAATCACAGAGATTTAAATCAAAAGAAAAACAAATATCATTTTGTAATAAAACGTTCCAACATAAATAATATACAGTTACATGGCATATGCTAAAGGCTAATTTAGAATACATAATGACAGTTTTATCACGTTTGTGTTACCCATATACCGAGTTGGCACCTAGTATTGAGACACAAAACATGTAATTTCAGTACAACTGAACGGAGATACTAAAAATGTTTTTTAGAAACAAATGTAGCTGAAAAAGACTATGAATTATTGGAAAAAAAATATTGTTGCGCATCTTTTGAATTAACAAATTTTTATTTCTTTAATGTTTGTATTTACATAAATGACAACTGCTGGGGATGGATGACAACATGATCAAATTTTTCTGTATTAATAAGAATGGTATATTTAACAGATGGTCAGTTAGTTTTGCTTAGATTGTCTGTAATCAATGTAATTTTGTTCCAATATCTTTAATTGATGCAAAATACTGAAATCTAAGACCTAATTCATACTTGAATTTTTGTTCGGAAGCAGTTGGCATTACTTGTATTACTTGCCTGTCAGTGTTATATTAAAACTAGTGTTTTTCTCCAAAATACAGTTTGTTTAACTTTAAGAACGCTATTTTGAATTTTAAATTATTAATAACATGGGACTGTCTCTCCCTTTACAGAAAAACTGTGTGTCATTTCCTTCTTTTGGTGTTTTAAATGTATAAAAACTAACCTAACTTATACAAAATGACTGCTTCTACGCCGTTTAAAACTGGTAAGTGTGAATTAGGCCTAATTTAGTTTAATTTTAAGTAGATCTACTTCTGCAAATCAAAACATGCGCAACAATTCCAAGTCTAATCACTTTTCTGAACTATTAACTCAAGTAATTTACTATTATAAGACAAAAAAAGACAATATTTGACGGAGCTTATACGAATAGTAGACGTTTTTCATACATTTTTTGGCCCCAGTCGCTTCTTATTTTATATTTAATTAGTTAAAAAAGTACACTGACAAAATGTAATTTGAATCATTATGCATAATAATTGTAATATTATACAGTATATGTATTAATTGCGTTATATTATTATATTGAAATGACTTCACTTGAGCTGACTGCAAATGATTGTGCGATCAGTTAATGCGCTAAACGCTAACGATCTAGAAATAGTACGATTTAAGGAGACTATTCAATAAAGCGGTTTTCTCATTAGTAATGGAAACACACTAGACTATTGAATTCCAATTGGTTCATTAAGGCACGCGTTTCGTTATACGACTTAACATTTTTTTTTTAATATAAACAAATTTTACATGTTCATGTTCAACGAATTAACGCACAACCGCACCAACATTTTGTAATCAGATCGGGGAAAAATCGGAATCGTTTTATGTAGAATACTCGAATCGCGGTCATCCTGTTTAATAATTTGAATAAAAGCTTTACACTAAAAATTTTTGGATATTTACGTTTGTGAATCATTGCAATTGCTTGCGTGTGAAAAAAAAACCTTAAAATTACTTGTTTATAGCCTGGTATTCGGTAATGTACTTGTAGAACTTGGCAGATGGTTGAGAAAAGGCACTGTATACTTTCTTGTTTCAAATTAGCTAGAAAAGCTTAGAAGAAAAATAAATATTATGATTGGATTAGTCTTAATTTAAAACACAATTTAACAGATTAATTATTCCAATCAAGGCAAAATATTTTAAAATTTATTTGATACGTAATGCCTCATAAGTCTGTTTTTACTGATTTCTATCATCATATTTAAGGTAGCGCCTAATAAATTTATATTTTCTACTTCCTGTGAAGTGGTTTGCTGAGTCAAATAAAACCAAACTTTTTCGCAAACTTAGTAACTACGTAAACATGATGCAAACAAAAAGTACAATAGCCTACACACCTGCCAAGTTTTACTCTTGAAAACATATTGTGTTTTTTTTATATAGGAAGTAAAAACATTACTGCATTATAATTCGCAATGGATGTGACTATATAACTGACACAAAAAAATATTAATTACCATTTTTTATTCTACGGTTCTGTGAGTAATTACAGTTAACTTAAGCTTGGTGTGAGTGTGAAAGATTTTCAATAAAACAATTTAATTTCTTAATGATTCAGTGGTTAAAGGTTGCTTCAATAATTTGAGTTAACAGTATACAGGGGATACTCATCATTGGGATCTCAGAAACCATAAGAGATACGAGAAAGTTTAAATTGGGCAATTTAAAGCTCAACCAAATGCCGTTTTAAAAATTTCGATTTTCCGAAGATATCCCAAAAAAACTGAAAATTTTATTTTTTTTTTAATTTATTTTTAATCTTATTTGAAGAGATCACAAAAATGGCTCGATTTGGTGTTTTTTAAAATCCAATATTAAATTATTTAAACTTGCACTTAAAATTAAGTTCCTAAGATGATGATCTTCTTCTGATTAACCTAAATAGTTCAGCTATACTTGTATAATAATAACGTCATTTTGTGCGACGGTTTCTTTTCTAGATACATTTTCAACTATGCTTGACTTGCTGTAATAATCGTCCGAATTATCGTGTTTGACAAGTACTGTCAAATAATGACATTTGATAAAACATCTCATTAACTCAAAGCCAACTAAAGTAAAATTAGTTTTTATTGAATTAATTTGTCATTTATGAAGCAAATCATAATTTATTATACATCACTGAAATCAGAATAAAACGTGTTATTTGGTGGGCTAAAAATCCAACTGCCAAAAAACGAAACGTCCTGTGGCAAATTTGAATCCATCATCGAATAGCTGGGAAAAAGTGGCAATGAAAATATGCTTTTAGTTTGGGATATCTCTTCAAATAAGTTTTTTTCGGATATCTTCGGAAGCACTCGAAAACTTTGCCCCAATTTAAACTTTCTCGTATCTCTTATGGTTTCTGAGATCCCAATGGTGAGAGTCGAATTTGAATTACCCTGTATAAGTTATTTTATTAAATTTTGTCCTGTTATTAGTCAATTATTCAACGCTAAGCGACGATTTAAACATTTTTTTCAATATAAGAAGTCGAAATTTAATAAAATATTATATAAAACACGTGACTTAAACCGGTTTATTCACTGGAAGAACTTGGAGTGAAATGGTTTAAGTCCCTTGCTGTATAACTATAAAATGGCAGTGTAAAACGTCATACTTTATTGCAGGAACACCGTAGATTACACAAAGAGTCTATTTGACGGTTGCAAATAATTCCTATATACATTAGAAGAAAATCACAATGCCACATTCTGACCTGCGAATTGACAAAAGAGGCAAAGCTAAATTTATGAAATCAATGGAGTAAAAATAACAATTATGATTGCAAAATAACTAATTTTGCACAAAAGAAGGTAAAGCAGAATGAAATAAGATTTTTTTTCGTGAAAACACTCAATTTTGTTAAACGTCGCGCTAAACTTTTGTCCTTTTAGAATATTATTGACTATTATTATTACATTTAATTTTAAGATATTTAAAATTATAATGTAATAATTTAGCCAGTTATTCATTCACAGTGGTTATAAAGATTTAAACACGCTTCATTCACTACATTGTTTTCAGATAATGAAACAATCTGTTTGCAAAAATAACCAGCAATCAAAGAAATAACGTTCAGCGCGGTTGTAACAAATAGAAAAATATGGTTAGTTATTTTAAAAGAAATGTTTCATCCAAACATGCATTTTTTTAGGCCAATTTAAGGTATTTTAGGCTTGCTTATTTCCCTATAATCAGGTTCTTTGAGTTTTTTCAGTTTATTTCCAACTTAGTTGAAAATAGTGTAAAATTTCACTTTCCCGACAAACCTTTTTGGTGCGGTGAGGTAAAAATCCCAATAAACGAACATACTGAAAACTTCTGAAACACGAAACTTACGACAATATTTTACATGCATTTTCTATGGAAACTTTGTTTCAATCTTGTATCAACTTGTCTTATATAGACGACTAGTAGATATTGAACAACTTTGTTGTTTAATGTCTTATAATCACTGTTTTAATAATTTTTTTTGACTAGACTTTATACATCTCTGGATTATATCAAGACAAAGTTTAAAAAATGTACGAAAAGCATTTTGATCAGTAGAATGAATCTAAGTGTATTATACAAGTAGTTAGTTTAGTAATATTGTGTGCTTTAGCAAAAATAAAAATCCAATTACGTCAGTTATGATATAAATCTGGAAGCTATCAGAAATTGGGTACACTTCGCAAAAATTACGTTCAATCAATTGTTAATGTTTTATTACACAGACTCAAAAATGGTACGATAGTTCATCCATTGCAAATTATTGTATTGTAAAAGTGTTTAAAAAAAAAACAATCGGCCATCAAGTTAAGGGCATAGAAATAGTTCGAATGGACCCGCGATTAAAATTTGTACTTAAGCCCAAAACAATCGTCGTTCAGTTTCTACCGACTATAAAGAAACAATCCGAAGTATCGTAAACGTTTAAACAACAACAAAAAAACTGAAACAAACAACCTAAGAGTCGTAACATTCACTAACCTAATAATCCGGTTAGTCCTCATTGTAAAACGCTGTGTAATTTATTTGGCAGTTTTAAAAATATATATAATCATATATTATTTTACATTCGGCGATAAATTATTTTTAAAAAAGTCGGTTTCTTTGTACAAATACTAAAAATTATATCTTAATATCACAATGTTTTTTTGTACAAATTAAAACGCGCTAAGGACAAAAACTTTTTACACACACATTTACACTCACACACTTATAATAACAAACATATAAACATCCCAAGCGAGTGGGTTTTGAGTATTTCGGTTAAAGATCCGCAATAATTTAAATCTTATGTACACACGATCCTTATAGGATACCGAATTAAAATAAAGTTAAGATCGTATCGATCTTTGTAAAATGGAAGATCTTGCTTACAAATATACACAATTACCTACTAAGAGAGAGAGAGAGAGAGAGAGAGGACTGTCTATGCACAGCGCTTTACAAGAGGGCGGCTGCAGTGTGATAAAGCTGAACGAGCACCTGCATATGAACAGGTAAACAGGAAAGTCGGTCTTTGGTGTTAGAGTCCAGGGCGAGCCATGAAAGCGCGTTGTAACCTTCCAAGACGTACCTAAAAAAGACAAAAAATTGCTGTTTTGCCTGAAACTCGAGTTAATTTTCCTTATTAATTTCATCCTGGTCTATCGTTAAATCGAAAAAATATTACAGTAAAACTGGCTATTTCAATATGTATTCAACATTCCAAGTTTGACATTTTTACTTCATTCTAAATTTAATTTAGACTCACAAATATAATTGGATAGAGATTTAATGGTCTATTCTCTCTAACACATCATTCAATAAGTCCCGGGACTAACCCACAGGTGGCACTACAAATCGCATTTTTATATTTTTCCCTTGAAGTACCATTTTTCAAACGACAGCTGTCAAATCCTGAGCTCATTCCCTCCAATATTTTGTTTGTAAGAATTTTTTAAAGTGAACAACTTTTGAGTTTTTTTAAAACATGGAAAAAAGTGATTTTCGTGTGCTGATTAAACACTGTTTCCTGATGGAAAAAACACCGTCCAAACAGAACAATGGCTTGAAAAATGTTACGGGGACTCTTCTCCATCGAAAACAACGATTTGTAGGTGGTTTGCTGATTTTAAACGCGGTCGTACAGACACAAATGACGCTGTTGTTCCAGAAAACATCAAAAAAATCCACAAAATGATATTGTCTGATCGTAAACTGAAAGTGAGTGAGATAGCTGAGGCCTCAAAGATATCAGAAGGTAGTGTGTTAACAATTTTGCATGAACATTTGGGTACGCGAAAGCTGCTTTCGAAATGGGTGCCGCGAGTGCTCACTATTGACCAAAAACAACAACGAATTGATGATTCAGAGCGCTGTTTGGAGCTGTTTAACCGTAATAAAAAGGATTTTTTGCGTCGATATGTGACCATGGACGAAACCTGGATCCACCACTACACACCTGAATCAAAACGGCAATCATCTGAGTGGACTGGACCCGGCGAAAGCCGTCTCTGTATTCTGGGATACACACGGTATATTGTTCATTGACTATTTGGAAAAGGGAAAAACAATCAACAGCGACTATTATTGTGCATTATTGGACCGATTGAAGGACGAAATCGCACTAAAACGGCCCCATATGAAGAAGAAAAAGATTCTCTTTCATCAAGACAATGCACCGTGTTACAAGTCCATAAAAACGAAGGTCAAATTCAACGAATTGGGTTTCGAATTGCTTCCCCACCCACCGTATAGTCCAGACCTGGCCCCCAGCGACTACTGGCTGTTTTCAGACCTCAAAAAAATGCTCCAGGGAAAGAAATATCAATCAAATGAAGAAGTCATCGCTGTAACTGAAGCGTATTTTGAGGCCAAGGAAAAATCGTTCTATAAACATGGTATAGAAAAGTTGGAAAATCGTTGGAATGATTGTATCACTCTAGAAGGGAACTATATTGATGAATAAAGACGAATTTCATGAAAAATAATTGTTTTTCTTAGTTGGTCCCGGGACTTATTGAATGAAGTGTTATACATATATTTTAGTAAGTGATTTTATAATTTAAATTTCTTATTGTCTTGATTGGTTACATCAACATCGACGAATCAATGGTGGCACAACTGGCAAGTTTGCAAACAAGTGATGTTTGTGCTTTCAATTTGACCTTTGCCATTTCAACCCTTCTATTTTGCATAAAGTGTGTGTAACATACCTCAAGACATCAGTCGTAAATTGCGAATCTAATGGGTGATTACTGACTTGCTGCGCTTGCTGGAACAAATCATCACTACTCTGCTGTCCGTTGATATTATGCAGGTGCAGAGCATTTTTTAAGAAGACAGGACAGACGCTCTCCAAATGGGGACATGACGTCCAAAACCAGCGCGGCATACGCCCCGTCGGGGCCGTTGACACCAAATAACCCAGAGCGAGGGGTTGTTGCAAAAGCGCCCCCACCTTCATAGATAACAAAATATTACAATTAAATATGCTTTGTTGCGTTTACACGGTTACCTCTTCGTTGGGCTCTTGACTTTTAGGTACCCCCGCGGGAGTACCTAAATTACCCTCTAAACCCCCGGGAGCTCCTCCCGTAGGGCTAGTAGGATAAGCGTCGTCTCGCCCAGTAGGCGATGGAAACCCGCCCATCGTACTCCAATTGAAAATATCGTTGATATCGTTATCAGCAATGCCCTCTGGCATGTCGTCATCGAGACCTTTAAACAGTTCGTCATCGCCCAGTTGTTCCTGCAGCGGAAAATCCTTCCAAATAAAAACGTTTGCTAAGGGCTGTTATGTTTGAATCATCCAACATTTGTATTAAACTAGAGCTAAATTATACACCACAACCAACTAACTGCTACATGGTTAAGACACTCATATACATAATAGTATCAGATTAACGTAAATTCGGTACAACTATGCGGTTTTCCTCTTAAAGATAAACTGCAGTGAAATTCACTTAAAAATGATTATGTGTTTCTAAAGCAAACGCGATTTCTTCAAAAGAATATGGTTGAAAATATATTCCTTGAGTAATACCGTAAATGCGATTGGAAGAACTACACATGAGGTGGCATAACCAAGTTGAAACGTGATGTATACTTATGCGGATAATCAAAACAGGATGACATACCAATATAATAGTAGTCACATAAATATTTGCATACAATAATATTGGATTTAGTGATCTTATTTTTGTTTGATTCTTCGCATTATTGTTATCATGTACACTTTGATACCTAAAAAATTGTTCGATCATTTTTGTTAAGTACTATACAGAGACGACATCTCTTATAAGGCAAAACTTCAAAGGGGTGTGTCATCAAAAAAGTAATAAAAATCTTATGACATTATACACAACTCAACGTGTTCCTTGTTTAGTAATTTTTATTTTGGTTTTCTGATATTTTATAAGAACCAGAAAACTGATTGATTGAACTGAGCCCTTCCATACTTTACAAGATTTTTTTGTCATTTGTAATAGAAATTAATTTCAAGCGACATTCAAGCAATTTCAAAAGTTGCCTCGGTAGAAAAATGTTGCAAAGAGACACTAGTTTGTTAAAGTAAGTTTCAGTAACATTTGATAGAGCTTGATACAGATACATTAGTTTTGCTCTTAACTATTTGCAGAAATAAACTGACAAAATGTGTGCAAAAGTTCAGCTTTTCACTGTGTTTTTAAACGTACAGCACGCGAGTGAAATTACACCCTATAAGTTTGTCATCATGTATAAGTTCAAAAAGTAAATGTTACCTTGAAATGAATTATAGGTAAAAAAGAGTACACTATTAAAACAAATTAACTCAGTGCTCTTAGAAAGAAAACGAAAACCTACTTGGAAGGCGGTTTGTGATGACTGCGTCGTGGCACTGGTAGGAAAAACCAAAATGTGCGTACAGGAAACATCCTGGGGCGTGGACAGCTGAGAATTGACGCTAACTTGACTAAATCGTTCGTCAGGCGTAAACTGATCGGGCATCAGCCGCAGTACTGAGTCCGGCTCCAGACTGACTAGGCAAGCGGAAAGAATGCACGGGACGGCGCTAGGGTACAGCATAGAACACTGGTTGCAGATCTCTTTTAAATGTCTAGATGCTTTAAGTAAGTTCTTTTTGCTTAGCAGCCAGCTCCAGCCTTTCAGTTCACCATGACCTAATAAACCGGAAGTATTTCGTTAATATACCGTAACTTATAACATTGTTTGATCATTAAACATTTCCAAACATAGTGAAAAACAAAATACTCACCAATTCTACCAAGCCTCCCAACAACCAGCCGCCAAGGCCGAACACTCTGCGACATCACTCCGAGAATGAATGTCATGAGCTTTTCAAGGCCAATTCGTCTCGCTGACGCCTTTTTTCTTCTATTTCTGTTGGGAATATCGATGTTAATAGTGACCGTTTCGAAGATTTCGCCCCGTTCATCAGTGCAGACCGCCAGCAGCCACGTCTGATCCTCGGACAGGCAATAGGAGATGTACAAAACCGACGATTGATCTTGAAAACCTTTGCCGAACGCCTCGGCTTGTTCTACTCGTTCACGCATAGGCGCCAGTACGTAAGGTGGTGTAAACAATCTGTAAGGTGCTTTGTTTTTCTCCTGAAAATCAAAAGTCATGTTGATTTTATGAAATTTGTAGCAGCCAAAACTAAATATTTTGTTAAGTTTAACAAAACATGCCCACTTAATAAGTAAAAGAATTATAGAATTTATGAACCACTGTAATCTAATTAACAAAAACAACACAAACGGCATTATATCAGTTTATACAATCAATCATTAAGCACTTTGAAAATAGAGAGGCTGCACTTGGAATATTCCTAGATCTTTCGAAGGCCTATGACTGTCTACATCGAGAAATCTTATTAAATAAAATGGAAAAATACGGGATAAGGGGGCAACCATTGGAGTGGGTAAGGTCATACTTGCAAAACAGGCAGCAAATAGTGGCTGTCACTAAAGATGGTCAATCTGGTAGGTCAGGGACTCTTTCGAACGATTATGGAATAGCACAAGGTAGTATTATAGGGCCAATCCTCTTTGTAATCTTCATAAACGACTTGTATTCGGTAGCAGATGAACCATGGCAAACTATTATTAACTATGCCGATGACACCAACTTGTTGATTGGAGACAAAAATAGTTTGAACCTAGTAAGCAATAGTCAATATTTAACGTCTAAAATTGAAGCATGGTTTGCCGATAACGGCTTAATTTTGAACGCAGAGAAAACTGATTTAGTCCTGTTCAGTACAAAACAATCAAACTTTGGTAAACTGGAAGGACTCCCGATTGTCGGAAAAGACATAACAGTATCTGAAAACACGAGGTTCCTAGGGGTTTATCTGGATGAGAACCTTGACTGGTCTTTTCATTTGGATAAACTCTTGAAAACTTTGGGAACTATCTGCTACGGAATACGATTCACTGGTAAATATCTAAGTGAGCAATGTCTAAAAATTCTGTATAGCGCCAATTTTGAATCCAGACTGAAGTATGGTATTATGTTCTGGGGCCGAGATGGTAGGGTTCAGAACATTATTATTGCTCAAAAACGAGTTATGAGAATAATTAAAAAAAATGGATTATCGGCAATCATGTAGAAACACTTTCAGGTCAATGGGACTAATGACAGTATACGCTCTGTATATATATGAATGCTTAATGTTCTTTTTCAACAACAGAAGTTTATTTTTTCAGAATCCACAGTTAAACAAATATAATACAAGATTAACCCATCAAATTATGTATCCAACACACCGGCTGCAAATAACAGAAAAAACTCCCCACTATATGTGTATAAAGCTCTTCAATAAGTTACCTATGGATATTAAAACAATTGTGAGTAACCAAAAATTTAAAAGGGAGCTAAAAAAGTTATTAATCCAATTGGAACCCTATCATCTCGACGATTACCTAAACATGTAGAGGTTGAACTCTCCTGTATTGAATGAGTATACTATATCATAAGTATAATAATATACCTAAGTAGTCTTTCTTTTGCTGACGCAATTTCATTTTGTTGTATACGTTGTTTATGACAATTTTGAAATAAAGTTACTATTTCTAATAATATATTATTGTTGTGCACTTACATCTTTGTTTTTCAAGAAGAGATCAGCCGTGGCTGCAGTTCCAAAGCCAGTTAACGATTTGACGTTGTTCGAATGGATTAACAGCCGTCGACACTGCGAAAAAATGTTAAGCGCAAGAGCCCTCATATGATCGCTGTGTCGCATGCGCTCACGCGCTTTGTTCAGTTCGACTATGCTCTCTAATGAAATAATCTAATAAAAAAAGAATTTTGATTAAAAGATCAATAATTCAGAATTGGAAGTTCTCTTACTTGTACAGTAATATTATTCCTAATGTTTTCAGGTACGGCAGTGAGAACACCTTGAAAGCAACGTAAAAGCGCTAAAACGGCCAATCGTTGCATATCAGGTTGATCAGAGCCTAAACTAAACGGCTCAACTAGGTAAACGACTACCGAAGGCGCCTCTCGATCATCGTCGTCGTTGGATGTTTCCAAGCCACTGCTTCCAAAACTTGGATTGTCCCTCATACCGTCTCCGTCTGAAAAATCGGACATTTTGTTGTTTGTATGACCGTATTATTTAATATTACATACAAATACACAAACAGTTAGGTTGAAGAATAAGTAGCTTGGTTAATTTTCTTTAAACAATTATTAAAAGTATAATAAATAGTAGTACTTTTCGTAAAATCTGTTACCTTGATCACTTTTTGGTGTAGATGGTGCTTTATCGGGAGTAGACGACTGCGAGCTTGAAATATTCGGATCTGGTGTACTTGGTGGTGGCATAGGACTAGGCGCAGGTCGCTCCGCAGCAGTATTGTCTACTGGTGGATCTAGTAGCGTCTTGTCCATCGGAACTTGCTGCAGATGAGGCGCTAAGTGATGTTTACAGACTTGCGCATATAACCTCAGCATATCGCTAGTCTCGCCATCGCCAAGCAGGCTGAACCACTCTTCTACGGGTTCGTTGCCGATGTTTGTTTTTGCTGCTTTGCCTACGCGCAAAATACCGTCTCGTAATACTTTGGTTATCGGACTATGCCTGCCCAATTTGCAAATCTCATAGGCGGTTGATAATTCCTGCAAACAAACACACGAAATAAAAACGTAAGCGCCAGACAAATAATTAGTGCAAACCTTAAAAAAAGTTTTAACGCGCGGAAGAATCGCGTCGTTGTCAGGGGCGACAACAACGTAGGCGACATCACGCGAGTACGAATAGGGCTCCAACAACAAACTTTCCCAATGCTGTAAGGCGTAGGGAGATAAACACAGCCAATCTTTGTCGTGGCCCACTATCACAGAAGGAATCGGTTGGGGTTCGCAACGGTCGTCCGTACCTGAAGAAGAAACGATTTTTATAACGATCGTATACAAGGTCCAACTGAAAGCATGTGATCTTATAATCTCTAAGAGATACAATGGAGGAGAAAAGTACGCATTTTTGTGAGCGACAATAATTTGAGCAACACTAAAATAGTAAATACCACTGAACAACTCCCACCAATTGTCAGAGGTCTCCAACAAGATCCTATAGCCCAAGATTTTTTTAAACTACTAGAGGACTCTAGATACTCCTGAAAAACCTTCCAAAAATTGGCAGAGAGTCGTTTTGGAAACGCCAGAGGGTCCTACATACTACTCAAACTTAAAAAGAAGGGTTTTAAACCTTCAAAATTGTTTTAAAACAGCTAGAACTCCTCTGGGCTCGTTTTGGAAATGCTAGATACTTCTAAGTAATACACATAATATCTTTGTGACCTTTTGCACTTTCAATAATTGCCAAAGGATATGAAGAAAATCCTAGCAGTTTTGCAACCATTTTGAAAATGTCAGAAACCGCTAAATACTACTACACCATTTACACATGTAGTTTAGAAAATATCACTTGGATTTTAAAAATATAAGTTGGATTTCAGAATCTATAACTTGTATTTCATTATCGTAAATTTGGTTTTAGAAAACGTTGTCTTTCAGATTCGTCACTTGTATTTCAGAAAAGGTCACTTGTATTTTAGAACACGTTATTTCAATTTCAAATTTTTTTGTGTTTCTATGTGGTTATTAGTTCATTGTTTTTTTTTTAATATCACTTTAAGCAAAAAAACCCGCCCATCGGGAGTATTAATTTATATAAAATATACAGGGTGTCCCATAACTATATGACAATCCCTCGGGGGCATACAGAGGAGGTCAAAATAATACGATTTGTTCATATAATTTTTTTTTTAAGTCACTCCTTAGGGAAATATTGAGCGCCAAAGAATTGCCTTCCAATTAACGTTTTTGGCCGTAACTTTTGACACACTGTATATTGTAATGATTATTGGGTTTAATGTTTTATCGAAAGAGACCTTCTATTTGACATGAAAACCAGGTATCTCGTCTTCGAAAGGCAGGAACTAACTGGACCTAAGACACAATTTGCTTAAACTTTGACAGCTGTCATTATTTTCAGCTGCAAACGCCATTAATGGATACTCTGGACATTTTTATCGAAAAATTGTACTCTTCCTTTATTTCGATAAAATAAACGAGATACGGTTTTCGAGATAAATCGATTTTTTATTGAACTGCTTAAACCACAATGTTATTAAAAATATTCGTTAAACTATTTACTTTTTTTATTTACTTTTTTTGCTCAACTTTAATTTTTCAAATTACAAATGACCATGTCTAAAATCCAACTGCTCTTTTCTATAATACAAGTGACTAATCTGAAATACAAATTGCAATTTCGAAAATCAAAGTTATTATTCTAAAATTGAAAGTACCTTTTCTGAAATACAAGTGATATATTTTAAATCCATCTTATGGTTTCTAAAATTCAACTGACGCTTTCTAAACTACATGTGTAAATGGTGTAGAAACCTCTAAAGAATTGCCAGAGGCCACTTCAAGTGTTTTAAACCTTCTAATACTGTTTTTAGCTGCTAGAGGCCTTTACCACTGAACACCTCCTAATTCCAAAGGCTTCCAAGATAACGAAAACATGATGTAAACGGCGACTAAATTATTGTTCACGTAACCTATATTTAGTTATTGATAGAAGGTTGTTTAATTCGTTGTACTATTGAAAAAATGCGTCAATAATAAGTATGTACGTCATGAAATAGACATCATTTACACAAAACAATTGTATACGATTGTTACTCTGAACTTACCTCGGCCCGCTAATCTGTGGAACTGTCGCCACGTTAACGGTCCTTTGACAGCCGACGGTGCTTCCCATAATCTCGTTTGACATTTCTTCTGAATGGCTTCCTGAAGTAGCGGTTGTAACGACTTCATCACACGGACAATATCCTGATTACATCGCGGACCCGGCGCCTTCAAGAACGGCCATATATGCACCCCGACCGAACTATTCAGCTTGCACAATTTATCTTCAATCTGTACCAAAATTAAACACTCAACCTTCGAATACCAAAAACACTACTCGTTGTTACATTACCTTGCACATGCCTAAATTCTCCATTAAATTTTTACTTTGTTCGAGTGCTATACAGGTAACTTCGTTGCTGTCTGTAAATTCTAGTAAGTGCACAGGGTGAGAGTGCAGTCCAGATTTGACTTGACGGACGGCTCGTGCTGCCCGACACAACGCGTTGGCAGTATTTGGAATAAAAACTAGCTGATCCCTTATTAAATCTAATACAGTCTGTGGTATTATTTCTAACTGATCGCGGTCTAGACTTGCGTCTGGTTTTAAACAACTTAGAGAGGTTAACAGAGAGACTAGAGACGATTTTTTGCGATCACCAGGATCTTCAGCTATACCTAAAACACAAACCAATCAATAGTTAGCAATAATTATAGGACTGACGCGGTTAGAATTCATTAAATAAATTAAAATCCTACCGGTAATTTCCATTTCATCTTCATAAAACAGTCCACTACCGTATGCCAGTCGCCTGTTGACAACAGCCGAAAATCCGCAATTGCATCGAACTTGATCTTCTTCCGAAGAATGTTGTGGCGACATACACGTGTAAGGTGGCGGTTGACCCATTCCTGGATATGGACTGGTCGACTGCGCACTTGCGTGTAGTTTGTCATTGTGAGAGTTTAACAGGTAAATCCCCGCGTCTGCACCTCGAATATTTCCCACAACCTAACAAAAGTAACATAAAATTCATGTTAGATAATTTAAACAAATTGAAATTAACAACGATATCAGTATTGTCTGTTTAAACTTGTAATGGTTCAGCTAAAGTTCTTTTACAGTTTTTTCAAAAATCTTTCTGAATGTGTGGCTGCTCCCTAAAGCTCATCTTTTAGTTTTTTCTTCTATTGGACACGGAAACGTTAGACAAAAGCGGAAAATAGCATAAAATATCCTCTGGCCTAACTTAAATATGCAATTTTTCACAAAGCAATTTCTCTCAAGCAATTTTTATAAACCATACAACTTTTAAAATAAATGATGCAAACATCACCGTATCCGAAAGTGTAAAATTTCTAGGTATTTACATTAATGAATTTTTAGATTGGTCAGTCCATATAAACGACACTGTTAAAAAACTAAATTCAGTTTGTTATGGTATGCGGGTCATTGGCAAATACATGAAAGAGAAAATACTGAAAATGGTGTACCTGGCAAACTTTGAGTCTGTTATGAAGTATGGTATAATTTTTTGGGGACGACATTCACTTTTTGTAGCACAAAAACGTGCTGTAAGAATAATTAAGAAAAAAAAGTTCCTGGAAAGCTGTAGGGGTGAGTTTAGGAGTCTGGGTATAATGACAGTACATGCAATTTATGTTTATGAATGTCTCCTATTTTACATTAAGCATAAGGATCGTTTTGACATACAATTCCAAAATAAGTATGAAACCAGACGATTAGAAGTCCTCTATCCGGCTCACAGACTCAAGCTTACAGAAAAGTGTCCACAGTATATGTGCTTAAAATTATTTAATGTATTACCATCACAGTAAAAAAAAATTAAGGTTTTTAAAGTGTTTAAAAAACCAAAGACATTAATATCTTAGGATAGACCTGCCTAGTCATTCATAAATACACATAATTTTTAAGCATACACCTCTCTTTATCGATCCGTTGCAGCCGAAAGTAATGAATGAACAAACGGCGGGTGGGGATGGGTCTGTGCTAACACGTGTTTTAGGTTGTTGTCTCTCTCCTTATAGTCCAAAGTGGAATTTAGTGGCGGAAAACTGAATTGTGCATCTTATATCATATAGGGTTAAATATATTGCTAATATTATTTATTTTTTTACTGAAAATTGAGAAATATTTTTACAAACTATTTGGAAATACCAGGTCACACCATCAAAATGCAAATCACAACAAAGCACTTTCAACATGGCCGCAATTTACTAGAAATACTACCACCAGCTAGGAGCTTCCCCATTGGTCAGCTTTGTATAGTCGTGTTCTGCGCTGTTGCCACGTTTCTTACAACGTTTTCGCAGTTTATGAGGCCAAATCATATTTTACAATCTAAATTTTAAAATACTCGTATATATTAATATGCAGAACAAATGTGTAGAAAAAATACACACGAAAGTTTTTTTACAGTAAGACTTTCGCTATAGACTAATTTCGTCTTTCTTTTCGTCTCTTATAACTGTGTATTACTTGTCAGCGTAGTTGCACAAGCGGGCAACATTGCCTACATAATTGGCTCAAATTTTGGTGGGGTAAAAGATGTGCTAAATGCCGTTTATAATGTGACATTTCATCTTGGCACAAACTTTGATAGAATAGGGGCAGGTCTATATACGTTAGTATATATTAATGTCTTTGTAAAAAACGGTTAAAACAGTACCTGGTAGAATTGGAGCCATATAGCTTAGAAGACCTATGTAACCAGTTGTAAATTTGTGTCGTGTACAGTTTATTTATGACGTCATTTTCATTTCATGTTCGTAAAACATTACTTGAAAATAAAGATTATTATTATTATATTATTATTATTATTATTAATAAAAGACAAATAAACAAACTGCCTACTGTATTTTAAATGGTTAAAAATCCTCACATAAAACTGGGTCGTGTTTGTGCAGGGAGTGTGAGGGCTCTTAATAGGAGAATTAAAAAATGATTTGTGCACACGGAAAAAAAGTAAAAATAGTATAACCTAACAATGTAACACTAAGATGTATTGAATGTGACGTTGGTTCTTGTCACGTTTAAAACATTAATCTGTTACATTGTTAATCATGAAGCCATCCCATGTTTCTTTAATTTTTGTTATATTATGGCATAAAGTACCTACCTTTGGACCGGCATTGCACACGCAAAGTGTACAACTATCGAAGTTGTGATCCCGAAAAATGTTGAAAGCTGTATCAGTCAACAAAATATTTAACACTAGCGAACTGGCCTCCGCGGTTCTCTGATTAGGCTGCGGCGTTGGCACTGGTTCCACGGAGTTTAGGTTTTTGTTCAGGTAGGAAGATGTCGTCGAATTTGCTGGAGAAGGCATCTCATACGGGGGTGGGGGCGGTCGAAAACCTACATACAAAATCAGCGTAAAATTCGCATATTTTTCTAACAAACAATTAATGTTTACTTGAAACTATATTCATTCCAACTTTCATTTAATTAATGAATTTACCTGCAGGATGAAGTGGACTAGGAGGAAAAATTCCTGCGTTCTGGTGTACATTGTTCGGCACAGAGGGTGTTGGCGTTCGGTTTCTGCTGGATGCATTGGAAGCTGAGATGCCACTGCTACTGGTATTATTAAGATTTTGAAGGTTTTTACTGTTCTCCATGTGCTGGACCCAGGAAGGTTTATATACACAGTTGCTAGGCAGTGATACGCCTTGCACCTGACTCGGTAAGTTGGTGAGCGGGGCGTACTTACTGCTTCCCACCATTTTACAGATAACTGGAGGTTTAAACACAAAACTCCAATCTTCTAAAAACAAACGTACTCCAATAAAAAAAGTATATTGTCGGTAATTGGGTTTAATTTTCCCTTGAACAGAATAGTGCAAGATTTAACTACACATCTGTTTGGTTGTCAACTGATTTGCAAAGAAATTACTGACATTTTAATAACTGAGGTTGCACTGCTTTTCTTATTGTTACAAATAAAGTGTTGAGAATATCGCCTAACCCCAAACTAGAACCATAAAAAGAGAAAATTAAAAAAACTTTTTTTTTGGTTGAAAAGTCTTCAAATCAAATTTTCTTATTTAAACTTTGTTATTTAGGGAATTCAGCCTTCTTACCCCTGTACAACAGTCAACTATAACGTGACTTAGGCCCATATTATTCAATGTCTGTGAAATTTGTTGCATTCACGAATTAATCAGAAATGTTACTCACACGCTTACTGAATTGTTTGTTTACTGAATTTGTACAAACCTATATTTTCTTCTTGCGGACTACCAAGCATTGGATAATTCTCCTGTTTGATCCGGACAATAGATAAGTCAGGATAGTCAGGGGCGATCATCTCAAACTGGCCGCACGGTGAAGCGATAGGGTTATGCTCCAAGCTCGGTGGTGTAGGAAACATTTTACTTAATTCTGGCGGCATTCCAGCATTAGGACAGCCTCCCAGATTAGTCTGGTTATGACCCGAAAGTCGCTTTGGTGGCAGGCCATCGTCAGGATGTATATGATTAGCGGTAGGTCCAGCCGAACCGGGAGGTGTTTGAATTTGGATCTGCGGAAAGCACTGCTATAGAAAAGAGACGGTGTCAAAATGACGCGCTACAATGATACGATGTAAAAAATTCATTAAGCTTTTACCATTCCGAATTAGAGATACTAAAGAACGGTAATCACTTACCGCTTCGTCACTACTCGTATAGTCGGAATTATCAAAGATATTTTCTAACTGGTCATAGGTCACTTGCAAGCCTTCGTCAGTAAATAAATTGTCTTTTGGTTCGTCTTTTATTGGCGGCGTCCTAGTAAAACCATCAATTTTGCAAGTGTTTAGGTTGTTCCCTTCGTCTTCACCAAACTCGTATGGATCACCTGGTCGTTTAACACCATGAGGTTGAGGTGTCAATCGCATAGCTTCGATATCCGACTAAAAAACATCAGATTTAACTTTGGACTTATCAGAATAATTTTCATTATGGCATATCATTATTACAACAAAAGTATTTTTTTTTAGTTCACATAAGTTACTAGTTGCTCACCAAAAAACTTATTTGTTTACAACTTTATGAACGAAAAAATTCACTTACTATCGTTCCATGTTCTTGCTTTATTTCTTGTTTGATAGTGTTTGAAATAGAGACGACATTGTGCGGATATAACGAGTAAATATCCATTTTCTTGTTAAACTTATTTTCTTTGCAGTCTGGCTTAAACCGCTTGACTGGGTGGTTGAACCATGCGTCTTGCGTCGAGTAGTCATACAGCATGTCAAGGGTGTGTTCTTCCTCGCCTAATGCCACTTCGTACTCTACTTAAATCAAATTATTCAATATAAACTTTTAAAAAAGATAAAATCCAAAATATAGAAATTAAAATTATTTATTTAAAAGAAATATCAAATGTACCTTTGCTTGTTAATATCGGTCGTTTTAGTGTTAGAAGATCGCCATTAACTTTGTCAGAATCTTCGCTGAGCCGTTTGTCACCAGATTTACAGTCTGGCTCGCTTTTTATACCGCTTGGACTGATTGCCGGACTTTCCATGCTTTTAGGCGCCAGCCGTACACTGTCAGGTGGCGTGTGAGATTTATCAGCTCCGACCAAAGGAGACTGGTCGGAAATGGGTGGATTTGGAGACAACGTGGGCATCGTTGCGTCGGCAGGTGGAACCTAAATAACCAGAAAATAACTACCAAAAATTCGACTTCAAAATAAACTATCGCAATTCAGACATTAAACACTTTAAGAGAAAAAATTCCTTGCCATATCAGAATATATAGCTAATAACTATACACACCAACCGCACCTTGTCAAATAAAGCAGTTAAAACCTTTATTACTCACTTAAAATAAGAATGCAATAGCAACTGTCGATTGCTGGCAATTTAAACTGAAAACAACGCTTTATCAATAGTCAGATGCAGATAATCAGAACACTAAGTCAGCTCTAATATGTTACTTACTAGATATGATAGGGACCTCTATCAGAAATACAAGCCAATGATAAGTCAATCAATGCCCATAAATGTAAAAGATGATTAACGATGCACCTAATTACCTGTCGTTTTTTTAAACAATTGATATTAAGTTCCTGCTTAGTGCCACGTCATAATTTCGAAATTTTACGTTTCTTACTTGAAATAATAAACACAGCAGTTATTTACAAAAACGATATACTTTGACTTATCAGTTGAATGAATCAAACTTTAATGATCAATATTATGATTATTGATATCAATCATGTATAGACCAAGTGAGCATTTGCAAAACAAAGAAACCATTGATTATCCATACCCACAACAACGTTTTTCAGCTCGGTAGAAAGATTTGGAAAACTTAATAAACATAAATATTGCACTTATTTTTTACGACCATCTTTAAAATATGTGGGTAATACTTATATAATGTATTAGACTGGCAATCTAGTTCCTAATAACAATGTTACATAAGTCACTCTTAAAACAGTTAGAGTATGTCCAAGAAGAGCATTTTATAGCATAATTTTTGGGCTTATTGGGTCCTAACTAAATTAAAATTATTAGGTCCAGTGATCTCGCAGTGAGCACTACAGTCAATGACTATTTTGTACTTTTCTATGTTTTCAGAATAAGCACTTTCGTTTTCAAAGCGACTTTTAAAACGACCTAACACCGAAGTTTTGTATCGTAGTTAGTAAACACTGTTACAAAAAGTAAACAAAACCCCTGTACATTTTTAGTCAGACAAATTCCAAAAAACAATACAAAATTTCTCTAGTTTCAGAAAAACAAAAATGTCAATTAAGTTGGAGAACTTACCGATGCAGGTTGCGAATGAGGTCCCTGTAAAGGAGATGGAGCCACTGACGCTGGACTGCCCACCGAATTAACGATCATGCTATCCTGTGTCCGTGGATAAGAGGGAGGACCTCCTTGCGGAGTGTAGGAGCCGCCAAAATTGGTCCTGAAACATAATAATTTATGATGCTATTCACCGTGCAACAAAAGCAAATCCCACATCCAAAGATTTGTTAACGTAAATTAGTCGTGGGGTGCCTTTCCCTATAATGAGTTTTAGTGAATTAACAGTATTTATAAACTTTTGCATTGAAGATGTTCCCTGGCCGTTAGTTTCAGTTTAGGTTACGAAACATGATAAAAAAAAAACGAGTGACAATGAAATCCCCAGCTGAACAAAGTGTCTCAAATAAAGTGAGCCATTCATGTGTAAAAATCATTTATAGGTTTTTCCTTTTTTTTTTAATATGCGCAGGTGGTAGTAAAATATGAAAAAAAGTATAAGCAACGTGACGTATGTGAAAATAGCATTTTAATCAAATGAAAATTTGCTATTTAACTCACTAAATTTGGCTACTTCCAGTAGATTCTGTAAATGGTAATTACTTCATTTGGGACACCTTGTATAAAGCGAAATGAGACGCTCACACCACTCAGATCAGCCTGCCTCTAGTGGTCCGGCCTGTTAAACGTAAAACCTTTTACCAAAAGTTTGCATGTGCCCAATTTACATTTGAAGCTGCCAAAAAATATTACCTAAAACAAGTTTTTTTAATGTGTCTTAATCTCAACCATATCACAATAACAAACACTTATGTTATCTATACTCGAATTAGCACAATAAAGCACAAGTCACTGCTGTTCGTCAACTAACGCCACAAGCGACAACCTAGAGCAGTATTCAAACCGTATACTAATTGATTATAGGATAAGATGTTATGATTTACAATAATAAACATGTACAACAATAACCTACTGTCATGATTTCTGTAAGGTACTTTAAATAAAATCTTTGTCATTCTGAAATAAAAATTGATGCGTTTAGCACTGTTGTAGAACTTGATTTATTGTTTTTAGCTGATTTTAACAACTTTGACAGACCAATATTTTTCAATATTCATTCTACAATAAATGGCTGAGATTATGATACCTTTATTCTAGTTCACACATGGTTATTTAAAATTAAACTGTTAGATTAGCAGTTAGACAACTTTTGACAGCTTCAAATATCAAAAACGTTACAAAAGACAAGACAAGC
This sequence comes from Ips nitidus, assembly GCA_018691245.2. NCBI lineage: Eukaryota > Metazoa > Arthropoda > Insecta > Coleoptera > Curculionidae > Ips > Ips nitidus. Next base: position 2,287,899 of record CM042788.1, read on the forward strand.
GTATTGCGCAGCAGTGTGGCATTTCGACCAACCTTGAGTCTGTACTTGAGGCTTGCGCGATTGCCACCCCATTATTTTGAGGCGTCTGAGGCCGCCCCAAGACCGCACAATGCGATATAGGCGACCTCTTGTGAAAAGGAATGCGACCTTTCGAGGCCCTTTGAGGCCTCGGCAATAAAGAGGAAGACGCGCTTAAGTTGGACTGAGACCATTTGCTCGATGAAGATATATATTTCCTAGGCCTGTAGAAATATAAATCCCTGAATTACAACGTCAAAAGTGTATCAGTGATCAATAGTTGAAGCAGATATGTATTTGAAAACAAAACGTCCTATTTCTGGTTACTAAATAAAACAAAAATAAGTCAACATGCAGAAATTTTGTTTCCAAAAACAAATAACATGTAATGCAACCATCACTCACTTGACACAAGTACACAGAGTTTTCCGTGCAGGTTCCACAAAGTCCCAGTTGCCCTCCTCTTTAATCGTTTTTTCTGAACCGACGCAGAAGCACTGCTGCCACGTCCGTTCAGGTAGTATTTGGGAAGCGGTGGGATCACGAGACATGCTGTTGATGTGTTCAACAGACACGGTGTGAGGCCCCAATTGCGGCACACGACTATTTATTTGCACTTCGTTAGGAGATGCGGGCGGTGTTGGAATCGTGACTGCTTGATATTGGTCAGCCAACTTTCTACAATAAATATTTGTCGGATAAGTGACCGTGTTTTGAGATGGTAAGGCACAAAAACCAAAAAGAAAATGATGCAGAGGTATTGTATTATATAAATTTAATAATAACTGAAAACACATACCTATCAGTCATTGAAACAGATCCAGTAGGGGGATTATTTAGATTTACTGGAGATTGGTGCTGGTTGGCATTGTCATCCAGATCTGTCACTAACACGTAACATGAAGGGTACCTAAAAATGTCGTTCATTTTCAATATAATTACATTTCAATAGGTACTACTAAGATTAATATTTTTCTTCACAGCAATCATACATTTAGCAATAATTTAAAGTAGTTTATACCTCATTTTAACACCTCCAACGATGACTTCCACGACACTGCTATCAGTGAGAGACGAAGTTTTGTCTAAAGGGTAAAAATGACTCCAGTCATCCAAAAATTTTGCAGTCGACTCAGGCGATCGGAAGCTTTGACCCGTTAAAGTCCCAGAAAGACCAAACGGCGCCAAAATAACTGCAAAACCAAAATTACCCATCCCATTATATTATTATTATTGATTGATTGATTAATCAAGTACTTATGTGTATAAATAATATGTTGTCTAGCAAGAGATTTACTAAAAAACTATTTTTAGGACATTCTAAAACCTGTCAGAAGGTTCCGAAGCATTGTCAAACTTTTCAAAACATGCTCAAGCTTTCTAGAGCTTTGTAGGACCTTCCAGAACTAAAACTGTTAACTTATGACAATATATACTCCTAGAACTTTTCAGTGTCTTTTAGATTTTTCTAAAACCTTTCAGAACGTTCCAAAGCATTGTCAAACCTTCGAGACAATTTTAGCATTGACTACAACATTCTAAAACCTTCTAGATGGCTTCAAAGTTTTTTGGTAATAATTACAGATCTTTGTAAAACTATCTAGAAGAATCCAAAACATGCTAAAGTTTTCTGGAGCTTTGTAGGACCTTCTACAACTCACGAAAGCAGTTATATATTCTCCTAGATCCTTTCAGTGTCCTTTAGAGCTTTCTAAAACCTGTCAGAGCGTTCCAAAGCATTGTCAAACCTTCTAGACAATTTTAGCATTAATAAAATATAGATAAAACTATGTTGAGAAGTTTCGAAAACATTTCAGAACATGCTAAAGCTTACTACAGTATTGTCAGATCTTCTAGAACTATTTTCTTAGAACTTTTCAGTGTTTTTTTAGAGCTTTCAAAAACCTGCCAGAACGTTCCAAAACATACCCTAACCTTCTAAATTTTTCTAGTATTAACAAGAACATTCTAAAACCTTCTAGCAGTTTCCAAAACATTTCAGAACATGCTAGTTTTTTAGAACTTTATAGGACCTTCTAGAGTTCACCAAATAACAAGTTTTTTATTTTCCTAGAAACCGTCAGTGGTCTTTAGAGCTTTTTAAACCTTGTCAGAACGTTTCAAAGCATTCTCAAACATTCTAGAGCATTTTAGCATTGACTAGAACATTCTAAAACCTTCTAGAAGTTTCCAAAACATGCTAAAGCTTTCTAGAGTTTTGTACGACCTTATAGAGTTCACCAAAGCCCTTTTGTAAGTACTTTCCTAGAACTTGTCAGTCTTTTAGAGCTTTCTAGAAAGTCTCACATCGTTCCAAAGCATTCTCAAACCTTCAAGACTTTTCTAGTATTCACTAGAACATTTTAACACAATCTAGAACGTTTCAAAGGTTTTTCGAATCTTTTAGATTTTTGTAAAGCTGTCCAGAAACTTTAAAAACTTTCCAGAAGCTTTCTAGGGTTTTGTACGACCTTCCAGAACCAAAACAGTTTTATATTCTTTTAGAACCTTCCAGTGCCTTTTAGAGCTTTTTAAAACTTGCCAGAACGTTCCAAAGTCTGCTCGAACCTTCTAGATCTTTGTAGAAAGTAGAAATACCTAGAACGCTCTAGGTTAGGTTAGGTTAGGTTAGGTTATAAACTAAAAAATCTTTGATGATGTCATTTAGTGTATACAAAACTTTGTTTAGAAGTTTTTATACTTGGAGATGTCACAATTAAGAAAATAATATGGTATAAAATCTTCTTCAAACAGTTTGAAAACACCCCAATCCTTAAGACATCTAATCAAAGCCCTACGAAGATTTTTAAGATTCATATTCTTCTAAAATCTTCTTCAGCAAATTTTAGATTTGAAGGTGTTATTTCAGTATTTTCTTGTGAAATCTGATTTTAATGTCTTGATTTGTCACATCTCCCCCTTCTTCTTTATTTAAAAGGCTCTACACTTGAACATACATTACAAAACTGTCTATTTGTTGAATTTCTTCAGATTGTAATAATCTAGTCTTCAAAACATTAAGAAAAAATTTAGTAATTTCTAAAAATGGCAATTTGTGTCTTCATGCAGAGTTTACATGAGTTTGCAGAGTTACAAGAGTTGTACAATAATTCCAATTTAACAATATCAAGGTGCACTACTAAATTCAACTGTCTCTGTCAACAGCAAAAACAGACAGTAATTATCGTGTTTCAGCTGTTGTTTGCTATGCACGGGCATATGGAAATTTACAATGGACAATGTTAACAGCACGTACCTTTAATTCCTCCGGTGATGGCCTGAGCTTCTTGCATATGCCATCTGGTCAACCTGCGCACCGAAGGATGTTGGCGCACGTCGACACTGGCACACACAGAGCTTTCGCCGTGGACGAAGAAGGCAAATGAAAAGGACAGATGATTTGCTGTAGGTGGAGGAGGGGTGAATGCATCCGGACTGTTGTGATCATCGTTGTCGTTTGGATCAAAACGTGGAGCCGGGTAATCGTACGGTTGGACAAACCACTTTCCCAGCCGAATGAAATCTCTAAAAGTAGTAAAAACAGATTGCTGATGTGAATCTAGTAGATATTTAAAATTCATAAATATCTGGTAACATTGCAATAAAATATTGAAAAATATGTTTAAAGTTGTTGTTTTTGGGAGATCCAAAGTTAAATCTGTATTGGAAACCAAACTTCACAGTTTGGCCAAAATATTGTTACATCCTCTGGGCAAGCTGTTTATTTGATGACATTCTTTAACACATCTTTAAAATAAGGTCTATTTAATCAATCTTGACTGTGCTTAATGTTCAAAAACTCGATTTTAAATTACCATTCAATTTATTACATATATTGAATTTCCCAAAAAAATATTAATTAGTCCTATACATAATTAAAATAACAATTCCTTATTTTAATTGGGTTTTGAGATTGTGCCAATCATTAATAGATTCACAGATAGGATAATATATCATATTTTCCACTTCAATAACTCAGGATCTCAAAAAAAAAGCTGAATTAATTAAATTGTGGGCCAAGCATTGGCCACTGTAACATAACAACTACCTAGTAATCAAATTTAAAATTACAATATTTACCTGGACAATAAACACCGTTCTATTAAGTTATGGAGAGCCTTAAATAGGAGAGATCTGCATTCGTAGGATAGCCCGCTTTCCCATGAGCCTTGTTCACAATCTGGAAAAAAAATGTGTTACAGCAAGCTATTTTGACTAATTATTTAACATTTTTTTCTCAAATCCAGTCTTCTCATGTGACTGGCAAAAGAGAATATCAAGTATTCAGATATAAAAATGTAGTAAAGTTAGACAATTGACTGAAATATGATTTCTTCACATTCTAGAACAATCCAGTGGCAAGTATTGTAAAGTAATAACTCTACTCATCTGCTTGCTTTTTGCTTTCCTGGATATTAAATTAGGTAATAATTTAGTGTTTATGCCCTAAATAGAGTTTCTGGAATCTAGGTTTTCTTCTTTTCCATAAAATTCTAAATAGGATAGGTAAGTATGGTTCATTTTTTTTCCCGTGGCGGTTACGCCATCAAGTGCTCCGCCATATTGAAATTTACGCACGTCGCTTATTGGACGTTGCCGGATTGACAAATTCCTCCTTTAAACCTCACAATATGTATCTTTCATTAAGCAATTATAAATGAAAATAAGAAAACTATATTGTTTTGAAAAAAACATTCTAAGAATCTCACATGTTTTGCATGCAATAAATGCTTTTTTTTTCGAAATCTGTATAATTCATCGGTGCGTTTATTACTGCAACCAACAATACACCAGGTTCACATCGGCTCGTGGAAGATGTGGCAACATAGAGCATAGTCCCAACTGACAGTCGGCTAAACATTTTGAGGTTAGGAATTTTAAAAAGTTGAAAAACACCAAAAACTACAAACAGAAGAAATAAAAACTTAATTTAGCGTTGTTTAAGTTTATTAATTAGTGTTGTTATTGCGAGACCTTCGTAGAATTTAAGATTTTTCTTCACCAAACTGGAAAACTTGCAACATTTGGTGGTAAACAAAGGCGGAAAGTTCCAATCAAACTTTGGCTTGGGAACAACAACCACATTCAATTTAAATTATCTGGAAAGAACATCACAGATAGGTGCATTCAAACGAGTCATTAACAGCCCAATACCAACGTTTCAAGAATTATTCCATAAAATTTGCAAGAAAGGAAAGGCAATGTGTGTATCCTGGGGTCTATCAAATTCTAAAGCAGTGTTTTAACTTATAACAGAATTGTTGGTGTTTTAAGAACTTGCTTCTTGGTTTTGTGATATTATTTATTTCGCTTATTTTCGCTTTTTTTGCTTATTTATTTCCTTTTGTAAATTTACCCAGCATTAAATACATATCAATTTGGTTTTGTTGTGTGATTTATTTAACATGTTTTTTCAATTTCAGTTCAATTTATTGTAAAAGCAGGTAGGTACCTCAGTTAAAGAAATTATCTAATTTTATGATTGTTTATGAAGAAAACTAGACTTCTTAGATAAAAAAGAAACTTGAGTGTACTTTTTAAAGATTTTATTTGTATATTTCATAATGTGTAAATAATACAATTAAAATAGTAATTTAACCTACTATCTGATGGAAAAGTATTTAACAGTAGCACCATCTGTTTCTAGCCTTATAGTCAGAGAAGATACGGCAAAATTTATAAGGGCTAATTCTGCAAAATAATGGCATTTGATCAAATTTGTGTATTAAGTAACTTGTATCTTTCTAATATTATCTGAAACTTATTAGAAATTTGTTTTTTCAACACTCTGCATATGGATTTTGATAACACCATTATAACCATAGCTTCAAACACCTTTTGTTCAGTCTTTTAGAGCAATTGATAATGGGACTTTTTAAATTTGGACCCTTTCAAAGCATGATAAGCAAACTCCAGATTAGGCAAATAAAGGTACCTGAAACATAAGCTATTTAGTATTAGCAGCTCATTAATACCTCTACCAGAGTCCTTTTTATAGTATTACGTAAATCACCTTGTCAGCTTCTGCTAAATACACCTTTACTCTATATCCATGTTTCTTCGAGAACCACTGGCTTGAATAAACTTGGTTTTTGTAGTGTTCTTGTAAAAACTCTTCTTGAGAGTAAGTAAATATATGGGCTGTTTCATTGTGACAGTGTTTTCTATTAGAAAAGGCATCCTTTTCTGTTCCACAAACTCTAGTTCCTTCAGAATGTTTCACTGGGCCCCTTGATAGTTGTAAAGTGTATTAAGAAGGTGGCATTTTCAAAACTGACTACCGAAACACACACACATTATCTAGTCTCACACGTAGAATCGCGTAGTATTTCATTATATTTATTTACTGGAATAAAGAGAAAATGTGGCAACATGGGGAATTTCAATAAAGCCGGCATGGGCAAGAAAAACAGAAGCGCACGGGCATAGAGGCGTAACGGCAACGCGCGCGTCCCGTGACCTTTAAAACGGCTATTCCACACGGGAGCAAATGAAATACTGAAGATGCAATGTTTAAAATTGGTCAGGATTTGATTATCTTTCATCCAATGCGGATAACACCCAGAATGAATAAATGTATCGCACCTAACCTTGTCTCTTGTTTACCGTTCAGAATAGTTTTAATGGCAACGTTGCAGTATTGGAAAATTTAATGCGCCTTTGAGGAAAGAAAGATCAGATGTCATATCACAAGGAGTTTTTTTGGAAAACTTTAAAAAAAATATCATAACATAGATCTCAACAAAGAAGATAACAAACCGTGTGCTTACTACTATAAGTCCAAATATTGAAGATTCTAATATCCGGATATTTTAACAGTCAATATCCCAAAATTTAGAGTAGAACAGATCAAAACAAAAGCTGGCTAGACCTGGGTCTAGACATAGTTTAGACAATGTAGCAAAATGTAAAAATAGCATCAGTTACTCAAGATCAATCAAAAAGTCGTTTTTGCCTCTGCTTTCGTGTAGTTGCGGCAACGCTGGAATCTCAAAAATATTTAGATGTATGATGGTCATATTACTTGATAACATGTTCTTTGGTTTCAATATTCGGAAAAGTAACCAACCTAATCAGAAAAGCTAGAGCAAATAAATCATACAGAGTGTTCCATTTAATGTAATCAAAACATGTGTCAAAATTTTGCCATGAGATTCAGGAAACATATTGCAATTTTGCTAATTTAAACTATGTCAGATGCAAATCACCCTGTACAGCAGGATAGTACTGCAGCAAACAGACTTGTTTGACTGTGGTCAAGCATATTACAGAAAATTGAGAAATACAAACACAATTAAAGGTACAACCTATTTTTGTAGCCTACATCTCACATATCAGCATATCACTATGACCCAGACTCTTTTATTAAAAAAAAAAGTGTTTGCTGATTAGCAGATAATGAAAATTTGAAATTTCAAAACTATCCTAGGAAATTAATGATAATAAGACAAATTCCTCAACAAATTTACTAATAAGTTGATTAAATGAATGGCGAAAAAGGTTGGAAAAATTTTGAAAAAGGAGAAATTACAATGGGGTCATCAACTATAGTCCAATTTTCCGTTCAAAACAATAATATTGTAAAGTTTCCTGTTAAAAAATTTGTTTTAACTGATAATTTTAAACTTTACGCCACTAGTTTTTTTATAAAAAACTGAATAAATACTAAATTGAGTTTGGCACACCCCTGTGCGTGACGTATGTATGGGACAATTCAATATGCTAACGTAGGTGGAATTCTACATTCATAAGCACATTGTGTATTACCTGCATTTCATTTGAAGGAAGGAAATCTGAGAGAGAAAGGGAGAACTGTGTCAACTGTCAGTAGTGTCAGTTTTCAGTGCTTTCATTGTCGACTGGCGACTGCTAATATCCGACGTACGTTCATATACTCTATTTCGCTCGAGGATCGCTAAGCTGAAAAGAAACAGCGAACACCGTTTTACGTCAAAAACTAGTCCCCTTATGACGTCAAACGGGATACAACGTATATAGGGTGAAACAACCAAATAAAATTTTTATTGTCATTTTTCTTAGATTTAAATGCTTCTAAAGCCGAAAACAAAAAATACGTGTTAAATATTTTTTGAAGCGCTATCGATTAACAAAATAAAAAAAAAATTAGTTGATGACCCCATTGGTCTTTCTGATGTTAGGGAGTACTTTTTTAAATTAATCCAGATTTTGTTGTCACTTTGACATCATGGTAGGCATTAAAAAACAAATTGGATTAACAAAACAGAAATAAATGTTTTCGCGCACCATTCATTTAGGTCGAGGTCACCAATTATGACAGAGTAATTGTACCGTGCTGATCACACTGTATTTAATAACGCAATTAGCGTACAAAATCACAACAAAAAAGCAGTTAAAAAAACTTACATTTCATACTATTTGGCAACGTGGTCAAATACAAAAGGCGTATTAAAATGAGCCGCTTCTCACGAGCTAGACCTGACTGTTATTTCAAGAAACCGGGTGGCTAAATGTGGTATTTATGAATGGGATCTTCGTTATCCTAGTTCGTAGGTACAAACAAGGGCTTTAAGCGACTTTCTTGGATTTTGTTATAGTACATTCTTGCATAATATGACTGTGTATGTAAAGGGAACGGCGTCGTTCCATTTCTATGCCACGATGTAGAGGAAATCACCGTTGACGTACAGAGAGGTCAACGATTTCTGATTTCGTTTCTCGACACTACACTCGTCGTCGCGCTTTTATATACTTAGGTACAATTCAAACGGTTTTGGACTACTTCAAAATGCTACTGCACGCTGTCTTCGATAATTTATGGGTCAACAAACTTGTTTGGCTTCAATATTTTGTCAAATAAATCTGAAACGAATTAAAACAATTAAGCAATAATCATTTAAATTGCTTCTCTCTAAATTTGCTAGTCATTTTTTGTTTGGAGTTTTAAGTAACTTCTTAAATACAAAACTAATACCACTAAGGAATAAATTTGTAACTAAGTATGCTATACTCAAGCTCTTATACTCAGTTGCACCGTTATCATGATTTTTAGGGAAGATTTACAAATATAACAGAAACAAACTGTTTTCTTGTTCCCTGTCAAACCGAATTATATTACATACTAATAAAAGATTAAAATCAATGTTTGCCACTCTAGGTTCAAAAAATGAAGATTCTTCTATATTAACCACTGGACTTTGTCATTGAAGATATCGATCCTTCTAAATTTTCGTGAACCGAAAGCGAAAGACACCCAGCTGGTATGTCTGTCCAACACAAAAGAATGTGAAACAGGTAGTCTACCGATAGCAGGACATAAAGTAGCCGTGAACATTCAACAAAACTGGTAATGCCGCATAGGATAGCTTTCGCAGCCAGCGATGCCATATTTACTAAAAAGTCCGGATGTATTTACACACAAATTCATTATCATTATGTGTGGGTGGTTGGGTCCTCACCCAATACTGTGTTAATAAAATTTTCCTTGTGATTTTAGTTTGATAATATTTTTGTTTTGACATACCGTTGTGGCCAACCAAAGAAAGAGAGATACAAGAGATAGAAAAGGCAAAAAAAAGACAAATCCCGGTAATCATCAAGTCAGCTGGACTCAGGGTGCGCGGATATAGAAAGCCATGACATTAGACAGTTAGACACGTGACAGTCGCTGTCATTTGTGTAACCATCACGCAGCTAACAGCTCAATTCACCGCCCTCTATACTAGAAAGCCTAAAATGTCACTTTCAACGTTTTCGTTTTATACACAAACGTATGCAGATGCAGTAAAAAATATGTTTTTTTTTTTAAATTGTTTCGTGTAGGCAAGTTGTGAGTGAAAAACCAAAAAAGGGACATTCCTCATACAAATATGTATAGATAGAGCTTTTTTATACACAATCAAGTCCAGCATAAACAAATTGGTTAGACCATTTGTTCTGGAAAGTACAACACACAGCAAACTAGTTTAAACACTGTTCAATGTAAGAAAATCTGTAAATCCTTGAAACTAGGTAAGCAAAACTGGTAAATGGTTCTTATGTTATTACCAAAAACAATTATTCAAAATTATTTTTGTTGCTCACAAAATGAAGGATGCTTTAAAATGTAACTCACATACCTGTACATGTAACAAGTACCTAATAAGTTTACTGTACTAGAAAGCACTGGTACTTACCATTGAGTATAGTGTTGGAGTAAAATCATTCCACTTCAAAGTGTTCTACCACTGTTGAGTTAAATCCGGTTTTTTGTAAAGTAAAAAAGTGGCACGGTTGGGCTTTTTCCTGAATTGCTGTTACATTGTGGCTTGAAAAACTTATGAACGGCAGCAAACAAAAATAACTTACGCAAATAACCTCAAGTTTTGATTTTAAACCGTAAAATTTCATCTAATCCTCAAAAAACTAAATTTCCACAATACAAACAAACGCAAACTGTCACCACTCATTCCGCCATATTGGAATTTTTGACAAGCACCTTCTAGGCTTTCTAGTATAGTAGGCGGTGATCTGGGCCTGTGACAGGATTGATGACAGATCTCAAGCAGGCTGTGGGGCTTTAAATGAAAATTAAATTGGGTTATTCCACCGCCTACTTTACTAGAAAGCCTAGAAGGTGCTTGTCAAAAATTTCAATATGGCGGGAATAGTGTTGACAGTTTGTATTGTGGAAATTGAGTTTGTTGAGGATTAGATCAATTTTTACGGTTTAAAATCAAGACTTGAGGTTATTTGCGTAAGTTATTTTTGTTTGCTGCCGTTCATAAGTTTTTCAAACCACATGTTTCAAGATTTACAGATTTCTTGTATTGAACAGTGTTTAAACTAGTTTGCTGTGTGTTGTACTTTCCAGGACAAATGTTCTCACCAATTTATTTAGTCTGAACTTGATTGTGCATAAAAAGCTCTATCTAATACATATCTGGATCAGGAATGAACCTTTTTTTGATTTTTCACTCACAACTTGCAATCAACTGCACAAAATAATCAAAAAAAACATATTTCTTACTACATCTGCATACGTTTGTGTATAAAACGAAAACCTCTAACGCCGCCATTAAAAGTGACATTTTAGGCTTTCTAGTATAGAGGGCAGAGGGATTATTCCTCTTTTCACAACTCATTCGATAATCTGACATTTATCACACGTGACTGCTCTAATCATACAAATTGGAGTGTAATGTGACAATTATTGTTAAATTTAAGTTTGCTTCGTTTAGCCAGGAACAACTGAACGCAACTAAAGTAAACCAAGGCATTATAAGGAATAAACTACTGCAGACAGATCAATATTTATATATATAAGAAGCAACACCTCTAAGATCAATCAAAATATAGGAAAAACGCCTTTAAAAACAAAAATTATACATAGTCTGATTCAGACAGTTTTTCAATATTATAACTTTTATACCTAAGATTATTGCATATTTCTGGTATTATTTAGCTAATGAACCTTTTTGCGATGCAATTTGTGTTTTTCTTGCAAGATTCTTGTTGTATATTTGTTTAAAAAAACATCAATTTATTTCGGTCAAATTTATCAAGAAAGAGACAAAGTAGACAAACAACCACTCAACTAACCACTAGAGGTTACTTGAACATTTTGTCAACAAGTTTCATTATTATTATTTAAATTTGTCTGGTATTATCCAGTGTACCATTAACTACTTTTTTCCACTACTAACCTCGCCACTAACATGATAAACATATCATTATTCATCGGTTAGTAACTAGAGAAATTAATTGTCTCTACCTTAAAATGGTCATTGTTGACCTAGGTCAAAAATTAGTCTAATTTCTAGTTCTAGTCTGGCACAAACTCAACAAGAAAGAAAATATTATTGACCTAGGTAAATATTAGTATCAATGTCTTCATGTTGTTGTTAGCCTAAATTTTTAAATGTTCAATAAAAGTACAATCAAAAATATGGTTAATAGTGGAAAAAACGTTATATTATCCACGATTTAGACAGCTTTTATTGACCTTATGTCTTAAATCCCAAGTGGTAGGGTGTATTCTAAGGGACTGTCAACATATCAGTCACAAATTATACAATCACATGATATTATCTGTTTAGCTTTCTACTTGATAATTTATAAAGCACATATTTGGTACATTTGTTATCAAAATGCTGATTAAAACGAGCTTGCTATGATCTTAATATCAATATCCAAGTAGGTGGAAAGCGCGAAACAGAGGCAAATTCGACATTCGATTTGGGAGATTCCTTAATAATCTTTCTTTCTCAAATCGTTTTAAAAGCTAGATTGGTGTATCTATAACATATGCTATGTTACCTAAACTGAATTTTTTTCTCTAAGTTTTAAAAATACAGTGCAATCGGCCGTGAAGGACATATTTGCCAAAAAGTGCACAGGAGAGCTAAACTGACAGAACTACATCCGTATCTCCATTCTCCATTAATATGTAAAAGACAGAAAAGTTGTAGGTTGTTCTTGTAAAGAACTAAATTTTTTATTTTATCATCAATTTGCCAGAGGCCTCTAGGACCATTTTGAAAGTACCAATACACTCTAGACACTAAGGGAAATCTTCTAGAGTCGGGTCCAAAAAGTTAATAACAGTAACTGGGACTTGTGTTTTTAAATGTGATCACTTTCTGCATTGTACTAGCAGCCAATTCAAAGAACAGAATATTAACATTAGATTCTTGACATTCAGTTTAGTATTTTTGTGTTATTAGTTAATAGTTGTTTTCTTCTTAATAAAATAATTGAAAAATGTCTGTGATTTCAGGAAATAATTTAACAACATCTTACCATTCATATTTAGTTCCGGCGCTATCAAATCGCTCAAATCCGGCTCCTCGCCATACCAAAAAATCCACAATTCTTTGGCACTGGCTAAACTTAAGGGGGGCGGTTGCGCGGGCGGCAACGGCGCATCGTAGGCGTCTGGCGGTACCCTCGTGGAACCGCAACAGGACGAAACGCGGCGCCACACGCACAGAATATCCGCGGCGAGACACCGCGCGTAACTGCGCAACACCGGATCATCTAGAGGCTCCCCCGGAATTATGTGATGTCCCCCATGACCCGGCCCATGACTACCTCCCCCAGGCTCTGACCATGTCAGCTTACGCCATTTTATGCCGGAAAGCTCAGTCTGAAAATAGAACAAATAACAATGTTAAAACCAGACAGTATTTATTATTCTTAAAACATACAGTGTAAGCTGTTTGAAAAGTCATTTTGACAAACTGTCAGGTCACCTATAGATGGCAATTGTCACAAAAAGCATATGTCTTAGATAACGTTGCAAACAATTATTATATGACAGCTGTCAATCCGCCGGTTTGATTTCGAACCATATACGAACTTATCAAGGGCCCTACGTTCATACTAAAAAGAGAGAACCACAGCCAACTTCGACCATAACAATTACTGAACACCCATTACTAGTTCATTTTTGGCAAACAGATTTCTGACTTTGACAATGATCTGACTGAAGTGTCCTATCTGAAAATTAATATTGTTACGATTTTCCCGTGGGTTCACACAAAGTCAGTTTAACTCAACAATTAATAAATTTATTAACACTCTAAAACACTCAGTACAATAATTAATTCAGCTACTAAAAACACTACTACGAAGCGAGCGCTCCTTAAGAAGTATCGAGCATAGTAGGCCCAGACCCTAACAATATTATAAGAATTTTAAAATATAAAGTCCCTCCTGCCCCTAAAAACTACAACAAAATATAGTAGCTCTATTATTTATGGTCAACCCTGATGTATATTTTTGTCCATTTATGAAATAAAATCCCTCTTTCCTTACTAATGGGACACTCAGGTTAGTCAAACATTTTCTTGTTGGATATTTCAATAAAAATGTTTCAAGATGGGGAGAAAATGGCCCTTTGTTTTCAGAGAGAAACTTTGAGCAACACTGCTAGGTTCAGCTCAAACAGAGCCTAAAATATTACACATCATACCTTCACCACAAGATAAGAAAATAATATTGTCAGTATCTTGTATTTCCAGTCTGAATTGCAGACTTCAAATTAAACTAGTTCTCTGACAAAACACACAGCCATTCTGTTCAATTTAGTTGTGGACCAGGCTGTGAAAGTGAAAATTCCCAGCTGAACCCTATCTAGTAACTAATAAACTGAAAATGAAATATTAAACTTGAAAACATGCCACCATAATTTATGTAAAAAAAAATTACCTAAGCAGGAGCATTTCTATGAAAACTTCCATGTGTGGGGGTCTATGATGGCCGAAATAATAACGAAATGAATTAATTTTAGTTGGATTTAATCATAATTATTGAAATTGCATCAAACAGTAAAACTCCTAAAACAAAAGTGTGGTTATTTTTCTAAAATCAAAATCTATCCCCCCCAATGACAGTAATGACATTTCTCTGTCAGTCCGCAATTGACATGACATTTATAAAGCAGTGTTGCCATACCTCATAAGCAAATCTTATATAGTCATCATCTAAAATCCCTGCAGTTCCAAAGAACTGTTTCATCCTATCCTTTGCATATTAAGGGGGTAATATCAAAAACAAAATACAAGCATTTTGCTAGGACTGTTACTGTAATCACCTCAGACTACAGGGTGCAAAACGAGGAGCCAAAACAGAGTGTTTCAAAGGGAGATGCAAAAACTTAATTATGTTATTCCAAGCTAAAATCAGTGTTGGTTGAACCCTAAAGTCTTATTCTATAAGCCTAAAGGAAAGTAAGCATTATAGAGCAGGAGGGTAACTATACAGTATGCATAAAAAACTCCCTGTTTAATTATTCGGCGCCCCAAAACTCTAACACGTGCGATGACCTGGACTTTCGCGTGCGTTGTTGCCAAAGATTCCGCCCAGGTTTTCCTATAACTTTCAGTAATTGCTTTAGTACTCATAACTTATTAATTGTTCCTATATATTATAATGTTTTGGCTTTACCTGTTTTCAGGTTCCCTTACGCTCACAATAAACCACCCCTAAGGTTCAAAAATTTTTAAATAATTTGCAGAAAAAATGAAGTTTAGAACTGGCGCACATGCCGGCACACAACCTATGGAATCCGCCCACTTCTCTCCACTTAATCGTTATTTTTCCCCACCTACGTTTGGCAACCTCGCCGGAATCTGATCAATCAACAAGTTAGTGTCTGCTATGTTCCACAGTTGCCATAGCAACTCGGGGTGCCACGGTACGCCGTCACAGCATGGGGTTTACTAACCGGATGTTAATCAGCTGATCATTTTCTCCAGACTTTAATTCATTTATGCCCCTCACATTCAAACATTAACATAGTTTAAGTTGTAGGTAAAAACAATTAAGAAGATGCATATTCGAGTTAGAGAAAAAGATTAATTCCTGGATTAATTCATAAAATAACATTTAGTAATTCTTTTCCAATAAAATAGTCTATAAATTTGTTAGTAGTTAAGTAAGGAATTTAATTAGGTAAATGGGTTCTGGAAACATTTCGAAACTTTAGGAACAAATAATGTAAATCAGCAACACCTTATTATTAACAAACATTATTTCAGATGTTTCATAAAATACTAATTAGTTTGACGCCTTTTGTGTAGTCTATGGTTTTGATCAACAAATTCCAGATCCAGACTAATAATATGTAAAAAATACAAGAGTAAATGTGTAGGTACAATAAGACCATTTTAAAATTAATTTTCCTGTTACTAGTCATTCATATTAAGAATGTTTACCATACAATAACACAGTTATCTATTTTTGATAAACTGGCTAAATCACTAAACAATAAAGAATGTTTTAAGCATTTCATAAACAGTGCCTGTGACATAAACTATTCAACAAAAAATTCTTTACACTGCAATCAATATCAGCAAATTTTTATAGGCATAATCAGTGTTATTGATGTTTGCATTATTGGAATGACCCAAGGAATTCTATATCTGAACAATTATAAATTGAATATCCAGGCATTGTATTGTTCAATATATTGATAAACATGAGTAAGATAAAGTTTTCTTCGTAGGCCAGACCAATTTTTTAAATTCAAAGTTTCTTGTTAAGTAACAGAATTACAAGAATTAAGCAAAATATGGTAGGTATGTATGAAGTCTGTTGTATAATACCCTTGGTTTTATTTAATTCAAGAAGAAATTGTAATAATTCTCAAGCAACAATCATAATTTAGAATATCAAATTTATGACACACAGTATACAGTATTACAGTGGTATATTGGTATGGAAATTTCCAAACTACATATCTTAAAAGCTTTGTAGGTAAATGATATGTGATGTGTCAGTTTGACACAAACATGATAATATGTGAATAATGAATAATATATTTGCAGGAAAACAAAGTTGGAACCAATTTTGTATAGTTTACTCTACAAACACTGTGATTGCCATTTTTTTCATTCAATATTTGCACTATAAATGGAAAAAAGTTACTAGTTTAAGTACCTATTACCTTTGCTATTATCCCACACCCTAAAGTAGGCAACAGTTTTATGAAGGTACTGGTACTTAGTGTTTCTTGAGGTTTTACCACCTAACTATTTATGTTTATGGGTTTATTATACCTGGAAACCTCTGTGTATACCTTGATTTATACCATCATAAAAATTTCAAATACAGTCTATTTTCACAGATGACTTGAGTCAATAGAAATTGGAGTAGAAACTATACTCAATACTCGACTCAATATTACTAACTAAGCAAAGAGTGTGTTTTTGAATCTAAATTTGAGGACAAAAGTATAACAGCCCTATTTCTACAACATTGTGACATTGTAATTGCTACCTTTTTCACTCAAAAACTATGTTAAAGCTTAGTTTCAAAGTACATACACCAATTTATGTTGACTCTAAATTCTACAGTAATATTTTGGGATCTCATCTGTAAACCTACTTCTTTATTTTCTTTGGTAGTTGCATTGCGACTGACAATATTGCTAGCACCAAATCCTAACCGAGTTTTGAGGTTAAGACAGATAAACAACAATTATTTCAGTGCTTGTTACCCCAATAAAGGCCTTGTCCCATAATTAAAACTGACTGGACTAGAGAAGGTTAGGTTAGGTTAACAGACCATCAAAAAATAACTAAAAATATGATAGCATCAAATTCTAACCAAGTTTTGAGGTTAAGACAGATAAACAACAATTATTTCAGTGCTTGTTACCCCAATAAAGACCTTGTCCCATAATTAAAACTGACTTTACTAGGGAAGGTTAGGTTAGGTTGACAGACCTTGATTCACCGTTACTTGTGTGACTTGGCAACAACGCCAACGTTCCTTCACACCCGCACTGTTTCTGCTTAAAGTTTCCATTAACAATAAACTTAAAAACAATTACAATAACAATGTACGTTTAGCGTAAATAATGGAGTTTGGCATAAACTTGACACTTTAGGTATAACTCTTTTGGAACTGCCACGGTCGAGTTAAGAAAAGAGAAAGTGAGAAATAACGCAACATGTAAATGGCAACACCAGACTGTTTTACAAATTTTTATCAAGTAAACAATATTGCGTCGCTGGTTATTTGTTTTAAAATAAAATCATGTTAGTTCTGATAACAATGTTGGCAAGTTTGTTATTAAGTAGTATTGTGTGGGCTCTGGATCATCCAAAGATTAACTTATAATTTAGAGGTTAGATTCGAAAGGAGAAAGCCCGATTAAAGAATTTAATAAATATCGCTTAGAAGTGTCAAGTGATCAAGGATATTTCAGTTCTTGTACCAGCAACTGCATTAACATAGATTTGACCATGTCAATTGAGGGTTATTTCTAGTCGAGTGTACCTACACTACGATACACTTACCAAAGCGAAAAAATTTGTGTGGCAATCTTCTAAACTTGCTCCGTTAGTTTGGAAATTGGGATGCGTCATACTTGATCCATTTTTCAGTAGGTTAATCCAAAGATAACACAAAACAAGCACAGCACGTCACACAACACCGGAAACCGCACCAAAAACGCCAAAATTTACCGAAAAACAACAATTCTCTCCATCAATAGTAGTTGCAAAATGGCGACATCGAAGAAACAACAAGCCGTACTAATACTAAATCCGTCGAATGCCGAACCGCAACCGGACATTTTACAGCGTCGAGTACCGACATACGTCCGACGGTCAGGTATCACCGTTTTTATCAGTCGGTCGGAGATCGGCCACGCGACGTAAGTGCCTGCCGCTTTTCGTTTGTCAATAAGTGGAAAATAATGGCGACGTTTTTCAGACACGGGGTTTCGAAAACTGGCAGTATTTTGAGGAAAACAAATGTACGAAACTTGTATAATATTCCATGAAATAGTCGGTAGTTTTCTCTATCATCAATAATACACTCGAGAAGTATCCTTTAACGCGCACAGCACAGTTCCACTTTAACGTGAAAGCACCAAATCTTCTGAATTCTAACCTTATTTGCAGGTTTGGTCCAAGGATTACGCCACCAAAGCGGAGAAGAAACGGGGCATAGACAGGAAACCGACTCCCAAATTTGATCCCGCGCTTCAGTCGATTGCAGCAAAAGGGTGTGTACGTTTTTAGTTCGTTCTTCGTTCTCCTATTATTTTGATTTTGACAACTGCGACTGAGTAGCGCGAGCGGCCATTACGATTGCTGGCCTTTTATTATTTCTTTAGTTTGCGTCTCGACGTCAGGGGGTGCCACTTGCCCGGTCGATATTTTTGAAGCTGCGCGCTAAAATTCGAAATATTTTTTGAATTTTTCCTGTTGCGTTTCAGATGGCATGTAAACGTTCCTGTGAATCGATTTATTGACTAAAGATGCAAAAAGTTTAAAAATGAATATTTATTAATTAAAATGTTTCATTTGTGATGCATTATTACAGATTGTATCATGTCATTAATAATGCCGGTATGTATCCCTCCTAACTCATTTTGATGGTTTGTCTGTGAATGTTTAAGTAACATCACAAAGTGGTTTTCATGCTCCATGAGGGGAGCACAGAACACAAAACTAATTTGTTTTGTTAAATTTCGTCATCCTAACGTCAAAGTTGTCATATTAGTTCTGATGGTTTGAGTGTCAACAGGAAGGAGAAAGAGCCATTGCAAATAAATGCTCTAAACAAGGATGGAACAAAATTTCATAAATAACATTCTGCCTGACCGGATGTGTAATTTGACAGCCGAGACTCTGATAAAGTGGTCATGTGACCAACTGCTGGACAAACTGTCAAATAAATTAGTTTCAATCTTTGAATATCAGAAAGCCGTTTTATCTGTTTTTTCTTTCATGTTTAGGTCCAGTTAGAAACGTCACTTTGACAGCATTTGTTGGGTTTTTACACTATTTAAGTTCCTTAAGTTTCTTCACTCTTGTGAAAGATTTAGTTTAATGTATCATTTTTTTGCAGTTTTCTACGTCCTACACAACCTTATAATCCACCTGAAGATGTAGAAGGAACATTAAACCAAATTTTGAAAGATGTGGTGGGAGCTGTTGGGCGTAATACAAAAATTACTGATTTAAACATTCGTCATAATTTATTTGCAAAATGTTCCGAAATATTTAATCACACAATTCCAAATTCGATGCTACATCAAATAGAAACTATCGGCCAAGTGCTAGATTTTTATTCTACCGGCGTCGATACTAGAACGCCTATGGACAAAATGAGAAGCATGAGTTTGCCGGATAATCTCCACGTACAATTTGACTATCATAGATGGGATCCAGGTTTGTCTATAGCTTTTAATTAATGCGTAATAGTTTCATTAATTTTCCATTTAGAAACCGATACGAAGTTTGGTGGAGTGACTGCTTTTCCAGAGAGTTCCACATTAGTGACAGGACTAAAATATAAGAAAAAGTATAAGGGTTCATACGCCAAAATAAAACATCCTGATATGTAATGATTTGTTATATGACTATATTTTGTATTATATTATTTGAAGAATACACATGTATTTATTTATACACGGTGTCTCAGAAATGAATATATTCGAATAAAATTTGGTAACTTAGCTTGATGGAAAACACGGTTTGTTTGTCCTCCAGCCTCCATCAAGTTTTGTTTACAAATATCAGCTGTTTGTTGTTTATCATTTAAAGTACTAAAAATTCAGAATGAAGCAAACTTAAATCCTAATGATACAATTTCAACAATGACTAAAGACGTGTTGGTGTTTTTGCCCAAAGGTTTTACCAGCAAACAATCTGGATTTCTTAAGGGATTTTGTAAAGATTTTTCTACCTTTCGGGCATATTACATTTTAGGATATGAAGCCTGTTGCAGTTACCCCAACTACATAGGATATGTGAGTGATGTGGATATATCCAGGAAAGTTTTTGGGAAAAACACTATTTATATCAAGAGTGGAACTCAAACACTCACAATAAATGATGAGGATGTGAACGATAATATTACCCAAGTATTATATGACCTTAATGCACTAGAGAACAATCACGACTTAAATGCAAACGGGGATAAAGATTATGGGGTTGCTATTCAGGAATTAGTACATGCATTGAACCATTTTGAGCCCCAACCTGATGGATGCGATGTTGGAATATTCATTGGAACTATATTATATTTATGCAATTTATTTACTAAGGTAACTATTTTGAATTATCCTGACAATAGTTTAATAAATCAATTGTTATGTTGTACAGTAATTTGTCTTTTGTACAGTTGTACATAGTTTGTAATCATTCAAAAGTCAAAATTATGTCTGTCCATGAATTGAGGGAGCATTGCGAATGTGACGTCACAATGACGAAATTTGGCAAAACCCTGATTTGACCAACTGTCAAATTACGTCATTGTGATGGGTCAAAAAAGGGGGCAAGCTGAAAGCTGCTTTTTTACTGGTATTTACTAAGTATTTACTGGTATCTGAGTTGTACTTTACTTGCATTTAGGTAATATCCTCAAAACTAAAGTCTGTTTCCAAAAACTGTGCTCTGCTTGCACACCTAGAAAGTAACATCCACAGTGTACTCTGGTTTACAAACATTTTGCAAAAAGAGAAAAGACTGACGAAACCACTCGTATATTTCTGTATTACTAAAGTGGTAGACGTAATTTTAGGAATTGTCATTTTCTATTTGGCATCAAAGTATAAAGACCTGATAATGTCTCAGTTTCATTATATGACAAAGGTGAGAGTAGTTTCGACATAATAAATCAGTAGAGAAATGCTTTACAGTTAGTATTTTAGGACTTTATCACTCACCTGCGTGAATTACTAATTTATTTGATGGGATCACCTATCGGCTTAAAACTGAATTACGCTTTCAACAACTCCTTGGGCAAATTCTTTTTCTACCACATCAATTTGTGGCAAGTTTTCCTACAAACCATGGAACCCTTGCTGGAAGTCCATTTTCAGATGATTCTACTGCCTGCATTGATGGGGTTGTCCTACCAAATGGCCGTTCTGTGTGACATTATTTCTTTGTCAACATTTCATGTTTATTGCATTTATGTTTATGCAGCCAGGTGAGTGGGTATACTCTGTCATCTATAAAGTAAAAAGTGCAACTTTGCTTAATATGCACAAACAATCGTATTTTGATTTTTGACAGGTTATTTTTGATGCAACTTCGCAGTATTGTATCTTTGTGGAGACTGTTTATTGGTCAGAAGTACAATCCTTTACGAGTTAGAGTGGACTCGTGTGAATATTCCTCTAATCAGTTATTTATAGGAACTTTAGGATTTACAGTCCTACTGTTTTTACTTCCAACAACCGCCATGTACTATATGGTTTTTGCTGCGGTAAGACTATAGATTACCTTAACTGCTAAGAATCTAATATCACAACTTTTTTGAGTAGTTTAGACTGTTAACTCTTACTGTCTTCATATTGCTCAATAAACTGCAAAATGTTTCGGTGGTTTCGATGCCATTATGTCTCGCAATATTACGATCATCGGGAGTTGCAGGTTGTAGAAAACCATTCAATAATAAAGTGCAATATGCAGTAGATAATTTTTTTAGGAAATATTCACCTAGAACTGAAGGAGGAGAGTGAGCAGCATTCATGTATCCAAGTAAAGTTAGTCGCTATGTCCATTGGACAAAGTATGAAGAAGTTTTCGTCTAGTTTAGCGTACAATGACCTAAGTTTAGACGAGGTGAAAATTGGGTCCATTATTTGGAGGTTGTGTAATGGACAACTAGTGTGAAGTTGAAAATAATACCTAATACTTCATTCAATAAATCCCGGGACCAACTAAGAAAAACAATTATTTTTCATGAAATTCGTCTTTATTCATCAATATAGTTCCCTTCTAGAGTGATACAATCATTCCAACGATTTTCCAACTTTTCTATACCATGTTTATAGAACGTTTTTCCTTGGCCTCAAAATACGCTTCAGTTTCAGCGATGACTTCCTCATTTGATTGATATTTCTTTCCCTGGAGCATTTTTTTGAGGTCTGAAAACAGCCAGTAGTCGCTGGGGGCCAGGTCTGGACTATACGGTGGGTGGGGAAGCAATTCGAAACCCAATTCGTTGAATTTGACCTTCGTTTTTATGGACTTGTGACACGGTGCATTGTCTTGATGAAAGAGAATCTCTTTCTTCTTCATATGGGGCCGTTTTAGTGCGATTTCATCCTTCAATCGGTCCAATAATGCACAATAATAGTCGCTGTTGATTGTTTTTCCCTTTTCCAAATAGTCAATGAACAATATATCGTGTGTATCCCAGAATACAGAGGCCATAACCTTGCCAGCCGATTGTTGCGTTTTTGGTCGCTTTGGACGGCTTTCGCCGGGTCCAGTCCACTCAGATGACTGCCGTTTTGATTCAGGTGGATCCAGGTTTCGTCCATGGTCACATATCGACGCAAAAAATCCTTTTTATTACGGTTAAACAGCTCCAAACAGCGCTCTGAATCATCAATTCGTTGTTGTTTTTGGTCAATAGTGAGCACTCGCGGCACCCATTTCGAAAGCAGCTTTCGCATACCCAAATGTTCATGCAAAATTGTTAACACACTACCTTCTGATATCTTTGAGGCCTCAGCTATCTCACTCACTTTCAGTTTATGATCAGACAATATCATTTTGTGGATTTTTTTGATGTTTTCTGGAACAACAGCCGAATTTGGGCGTCCAGACCGTTCAGCGTCATTTGTGTCTGTACGACCGCGTTTAAAATCAGCAAACCACCTACAAATCGTTGTTTTCGATGGAGAAGAGTCCCCGTAACATTTTTCAAGCCATTGTTCTGTTTGGACGGTGTTTTTTCCCATCAGGAAACAGTGTTTAATCAGCACACGAAAATCACTTTTTTCCATGTTTTAAAAAAACTCAAAAGTTGTTCACTTTAAAAAATTCTCACAAACAAAATATTGGAGGGAATGAGCTCAGGATTTGACAGCTGTCGTTTGAAAGATGGTACTTCAAGGGAAAAATATAAAAATGCGATTTGTAGTGCCACCTGTGGGTAACGTCCCGGGACTTATTGAATGATGTGTTAATTGTGTTAAAAACAATTTTGTTGAATAAAAAACTTTTTAAAAATCCTTTACGTCTTCTATGAGGTTTCAAAATAACGAGCTATTTAACTAATAATACCTATATTCAAACTATACACTATATACATTTTACTTAAATACATAAAATAACAATATTTCTTATCTACTTATCCCACAATCCCAGTTCCTTCATTTTAGTCTGGAAATAGTGCTGCAACGTAACGGCATACTCGTAATAGAGAGTTTCAGGTGCGTTGTATATTTTACAATTGGTGAAAATGCGCATCATGTCAGCGATAAACAGTCGTCTGGATACGTAGTACTTAGATCTCAGTCTTTCGGTCATTGTTTTTAGATCTAAAAATTGATTAAAATGTTACTTTTGTTTAGTAATAAGAAAACTTATTTTTAGCTTTAGTTAATTATTATAAAGTTTACAAACCATATTACAAAACTGTCTTTTCTATCATGTCTAAGGCAGTAATTAGTTATATTTTTTTCTTCTCTTTCTAATGCCTTAATTGATTTGGTGAATGGTTCCACTACATTCTTGGGCGGATCGACTTATTTCTAGTAATTTGACTCATCAAGAATGAATATACTATTTGATTTTTAAATAAATTGTATTGACTAAATCTGTGTTAAGACAAGCACCTTGAAGATTGGTTTAGTATTGCGATTCACAAGGTAAAACT
This sequence comes from Ips nitidus, assembly GCA_018691245.2. NCBI lineage: Eukaryota > Metazoa > Arthropoda > Insecta > Coleoptera > Curculionidae > Ips > Ips nitidus. The sequence continues at coordinate 2,312,016 of CM042788.1, forward strand.
AGTATTTTGCTAATAGATTAAGTGAATGTGCAAAGCATGAAAAGCAAATGTCCTGATTTTATTGATGCATTATCAACAAAATAAAACGAAGCAACTGAAATAACCAAGCACAGTATTGAATGAAATATCTGAATCAAAATGAGACCCAGTTTGATGATAAAGTTATCGAACATCTTACTTTGAATGAAATAAATAAAAATATATTTGATAATAACAACAATTTGCAACAAAATATCACAATCAACGCAAATTTGTATTAGTATGGAAACCGCTTTATGAATTTAAATTAACGAAAAACTAAAAAAAATTAAAAAACGCTTTATGAACACAATTTTAAAGAAAAGTCAGGGACGAAATCGCCTGTAAAACCCACTTGGAGTAAGAAAATGACTGTTTTAAGCAAATTTTTGAAATCCTCATTAAACTTCCTATCTGATAACATAAAACAACACTACAAAATTTAATACAGTCAGGGGAAAAATGGGTGTCAAAGTTTGAACTGCTAGGAACACCGTTTGAATAAACAGTCACGGACAAAATCGCTTGTAAAACCCACTTAAAGTGAGAAAATGACTGTTTTAAGTACATTTTTGGAATCCTCATTAAATTTCCTATCTGATAACATAAAACAACACTACAAAATTTAATACAGTCAGGGGAAAAATGGGTGTCAAAGTTTGAACTGCTAGGAACACCGTTTGAATAAACAGTCACGGACAAAATCGCTTGTAAAACCCACTTAAAGTGAGAAAATGACTGTTTTAAGTACATTTTTGAAATCCTCATTAAACTTCCTATCTGATAACATAAAACAACACTACAAAATTTAATACAGTCAGGGGAAAAATGGGTGTCAAAGTTTGAACTGCTAGGAACACCGTTTGAATAAACAGTCACGGACAAAATTGCTTGTAAAACCCACTTAAAGTTGATAATAACAACAATTTGCAACAAAATATCACAATCAACGCAAATTTGTATTAGTATGGAAACCGCTTTATGAATTTGTATCTTTATAATTTATGTGGAAAAATTGACACTTACCCATTGGATATTTTATGTGATCGTAGTAGTCGGGAGCTTCAGCCTTTGTAACAGGTTGTCTAAATGGTGCGGAAGCCTGATGATTCTTCACCTAAAATATATAAATAAATTAAATCAAACTACACACAACAACGATTATTATAATATGGTATAATACATTTCTAGACGGACTTACCGCGTTCAGCACAGCTTTCAACATATTGGTAAGCGTATCAATATCTTGCGACTCTTCCAAATGTTGCCCCCTGGTTATTCTCGTTGCAGGTCTGTATCCCGTTTCCTCTAGACCAGGTATCGATTCGATTGGAATACTCTTAACACCTTAGAAAGTAAAAAAATGCTATTATAAGTGACATTCCTCTAATCAAACAACAAACCATCTTTAAAAAAAGTGATTCCAGGATGCAGCTTGGAAACTGTCCGTTGTTGTTGATAAATTAACTGTTTGATGATCTTCTTTTGCTTTTGTAGAACGTTGGTGGCTTGGGTGTATATTATTTTCGGGTTGAGTTCGCAGTGCATCAAAGTTGCCGCTTCATATTCTTTGATGTATCCTTGGTACACTGAAGGACTGAGTTTAATGTGATCGGAAAAGCCTTGACGCTCAAAGTAACCTTAAAAATGAAATGTTCCACTGCTTTTACTTTCCAAAATATTGAATTTGACTTACCAATAGCTTCCTTGTCCGCATAGGTCAAACAATGATAAATCCCTTTGGATACATGATAGTCCTTAAGGTGGTTCATCATATGTGTTCCGTAACCTTTAATTTGTTCTCTTGAAATTAAAGCGCAAAATACAATTTCCGTAAAGCCCTGGGTGAAAAATGGACGAAAACATATCCCGCCAATCGGTTGATTGTCTTTTATTAATGCAATAGTTCGGTGTTTTCTTATAAAAAAAAAATAAAAATTACTAAATTTACTATTAGTGATCTGTATAGACTTACGGGTCAAATAATAGTAATGTTATGTACTCAGCGGGCATCCTAGGTAATTGATGTGAAAAGACATTTTTCAGTCCAATAAGCCACAACATCACCTGTTTTGAAACCGGTTGAGTGAGGCTGTTTCCGATTAGATGAAGTTGTATTACGCCGTTTTTTTCTTCGAGTTTGGGTGCTTCGTCAGTGGCAGCTGAGTTTTCAGAAAAAACCATCTATAACAAAAGTAAACTAGCCATTATTCGAGTTTTACCGAAAATGTTTGTAACTAGTGTTTTGAGCCGAGTTGGGTGGCTGAAACATTTACTTCCCAATTTAAATTACCAGCCCAAACGGCGATATCCTTATCTCTTATACTACAAAGTAAACTATTTCCAACCCTCTTTTTGGGGCCAGCTGGTAGCAAAGAAATATTTCAAATTCTTACAAATTTACCTAATAAATACAGCTCAGGGCTTGATGAGGTGCCTATTAACATACTCAAAGCAGTTGCCGAATACATTTTCGATCCCTTAGCAGATTTAGTGAACGAATGTCTGTCTACTGGACAATTTCCAACAAAACTCCTCCAATTATTATATTTCTTTGCTCTCAGCGTTCTCAAAGGTATTTGAAAAAGCCATCTACAGCCGAATTGTGCATTTTTTGGATGCACACTCTATACTTTCTGAAACCCAGTTTGATTTCCGAACTCAGAGATACACTGAGCTTGCAATATAGGATAATACACTGTCGTACCTACACAACCGCCTAAATTCCGGCGGGAATGCGGTTGGCTTATATTTTGATCTATCAAAAGCATTTGACACAATTAATCATGATATTCTCTTAAATAAACTAGAGCAAGTTAGAGGCAAAATATGTCAATATGGGGATGACACTTCAGTTATTGTCTTTAGACCATCTATCAATTAATTGTCTACTGCCGGATATAGTCAGAGAGATGCTTAATTAAAAATTCCTTAAACTTGAATTCAGACAAGACCGGACTTCTACACTTTGGTAAAAGTATTAATAAAATGGCTTCTATACATGTCCATATAAACCATAAATCACTTCCATGTACCGACAGCGTAAAATTTCTAGGCGTTTATATCGACCCAGCATTGCGTTGCAATCATCAAATCGATAGAAGATTACGTGCGAAGTTGAGCAGTTTTTGTGCACTTCTTCGGCGGATAAGAGATATTATTTCTACTCAAAGTATAACATTTTTTTACTTTGGGTGCGTACAGTCCGTCTCAATGTACGGCCTGATCTTTTGGGGTTAATCGTCAAATGTACAGAAAACTTTTGTGGCACAAAAACGAATAATCAGATGTATACTAATAAGTAAAACACATTTTTCTAATTCTCATTAAATTTTCTATCTAATGACATAAAAAATCACTACAAAATCAAGTCAAGTCAGGGATAAAAGGGGTGACAAAATATAAAATGCCAGACACAATTTTAAAGAAAAGTCAGGGACGAAATCGCCTGTAAAACCCACTTGGAGTAAGAAAATGACTGTTTTAAGCAAATTTTTGAAATCCTCATTAAACTTCCTATCTGATAACATAAAACAACACTAAAAAATTTAATACAGTCAGGGGAAAAATGGGTATCAAAGTTTGAACTGCTAGTAACACCGTTTGAATAAACAGTCACAAACAAAATCGCTTGTAAAACCCACTTAAAGTGAGAAAATGGCTTGTAAAACCAGTCACTTAAAGTGAGAAAATGAACTGTAGGAACACCGTTTGAATAAACAGTCACACAAAATTTGTAAAACCCACTTAAAGGAGAAAATCCTCATTTTTGGGAATTAAATTTCCTATTCAATAACATAAAAAAATACTACAAAATTTGGTACAGTCAGGGAGAAAAGCGGTGTCAAAGTTTGAACTGCCAAAAACATAGTTTGAAAGGATAGTCAGGGACAAAATCGCCTGTAAAACCCACTTGGAGTGAGAAAATGACTGTTTTAAGTACATTTTTGGGATCCTCATTAAATTTCCTATTCATAACATAAAAAAAATCACAAAATTCGGTATAGTCAGGGAGAAAAGTGGTGTCAAAATTTGAACTGGCAGAAACATAGTTTGAAAAGACAGTCAAGGACAAAATCGCCTGCAAAACCCATTTGTGGTGTGAAAATGACAGTTTTAAGCACATTTTTGGAATCCTCATTAAATTTCCTATCCAATAACATAAAAAAAATACTACAAAATTTGGTACAGTCAGGGAGAAAAGCGGTGTCAAAGTTTGAACTGCCAAAACCACAGTTTGAAAGGATAGTCAGGGACAAAATCGCCTGTAAAACCCACTTGGAGTGAGAAAATGACTGTTTTAAGTACATTTTTGGGATCCTCATTAAATTTCCTATTCAATAACATAAAAAAATACTACAAAATTTGGTACAGTCAGGGAGAAAAGCGGTGTCAAAGTTTGAACTGCCAAAAACATAGTTTGAAAGGATAGTCAGGGACAAAATCGCCTGTAAAACCCACTTGGAGTGAGAAAATGACTGTTTTAAGTACATTTTTGGGATCCTCATTAAATTTCCTATTCAATAACATAAAAAAAATACTACAAAATTTGGTACAGTCAGGGAGAAAAGCGATGTCAAAGTTTGAACTGCCAAAACCACAGTTTGAAAGGATAGTCAGGGACAAAATCTGAACTGCCAAAACCACAGTTTGAAAGGATAGTCAGGGACAAAATCGCCTGCAAAACCCACTTGGAGTGAGAAAATGACTGTTTTAAGTACATTTTTGGGATTCTCATTAAATTTCCTATATACTAATTATCTCCACAAACATGTAAGCCATTCTTTAAGGAACTAGGAATACTTACAGTGCCATCTTTATATTATTTGTCTCTAGTAATGTTTGACATGGACATGTATGACAACAATCTTACTTTAGTCACAAAAACAAGAGAAGATTTTCGAAAGGGGCCACAATACAAAGCAATCAAAGCATATCAACTGCTTCCTAGTTACCTTAAGTCAATTGAAAATATATGTCAATTATTAACCAGTAATCTTTTGTTGTACCTGGAATTGTATTTGGTGACGTTGCTTATGTTACTTTGCTGTGCTAGCAATAAAGAGTTTATTATTATTATTATTGAAATAAACAGTTAAATTCTTTGAGACAGTAAAGCTTGTCATACAGTATAAATAGAACCAGTGTTATCAATATTTAAAACAAAAATCATTCTTACCTCTGTTCCACTCATATAATTCGGATCATCAATAACATTAAGAATCTGATTTACCGTCTCCAGAGGAATATCTTCAAAAGATTCCTCCGGAATAATTTTCCGCTTTTTACTTTCTTTTAGCGGTCCATCAGATGATCTAACAATTTTACCTAAACAAAAAGAAAGACTTTCACATTTTCAATGCTGAAACAAAATCGTTTTTCTTTTACCTGTTGAAGTTACAATAGTTGACACAGCATCTTTGTCCACATTAGCACTAGTAAATTCACCCTTTTTAGTCGCCAAAGTTCCTGAAAATTTTTATGTAACAAATGGTCTATCAACCATTAAAATATGCGAGGTACCACGATTTGCCCGGGCACTATCCAACGGGAATGTTATCGGCTGGGCTTTAAATTCGGGATCCCAAATCGGTGAGTTAGGTGAGTAAATTTCCTCCTCCAACTGATTTAAAAATGGAGGAAAATTGTTCAGAAGCATAATTTTTCGCTCTAAAAGAAAAAAAGACTGTGAACAAGCTGACTCGCAGAAGGCAAAACAAGGAGCGATTGTGAATTAGGTTGGCAATAATGGTCAAATATGATTAACACAAATAAACAGGTTATGTCAAAAAGTAATTAGACCATTTTGTATTCTCAAAAAAAGCAATTTATAGAGAAGATGTATAAACAAATATTAAATGTAGATCCAGATGGAAAAATCGTATTATATGAAAAATAAATGAAGCAGGTAATGAATGATTAGAAATTCAGGTTTAGCATTCAATTTTTAGGTTTATGTTAGTTAACACAAACTTATGCCAATCTTTATATGCTCATTAAATAATATACTATTATTTTCGGACCTTTCTAATTACGGTACAGATAAAACCAAAAGTAACTCTGCTATACAGGATGATTTGTAAATAAAAATACCGAAAAATGAAAATACTACACATAAAATTATGGCTATTGGTGCAAATTTGTATATTTGAAATATTTACGGTAAACGGATTAGCAGGATGTTAGATTAATGGTGGTAAAACTATGACTGTAAACTGTAAGCCTCACCTGGAGTCATTGTATCCTTCTCTTTGTGAAACTGATCCAACATTTGTTTCCTGATATATTTAAAGACGGCTCTGAGCAATCGTCTCCCGAAAACCTGCGTAGTCTCATAATGCGGTAGCGAATCGCAAAATGTTGGAATTTCGCAAAATATTAACCACCTAGAAAGTTGTATTTGTGTAAATTTGCTTTTATAAGTTCTTATATGTTACCTGGTGTACTCAATGGTGTATAAACTAGCTTCTTCAGGACTTACGATATACTTCTGACTGCTAGGGGTAGGAAAATCCCAAGTGTTCAAACAATGAAACAGAATCTTGACCATTTCGTACATAGTTTTTAACTCTTGTCCTATATGTGAGTATTTATATACCAAAAGGTTGGTAACGGCTTTATGAATGCTCGGTTGTTCGAATGGCGGTTGACCTACCGGACCTTCCACTACTGGCTTTTCCAGAGTTAGAACACAGTTTCTTAAAACCTATGAAAAATTTTTTTCCATGTAGGTTAAGACAGTTTTAGATTTAAAAATTTCTTTACATAAGAAATATACATTTAGAGAAAATATCCTTTGCTATCAGAGCCCTAATTCTTGAAAGCAAGGAAACAGATTCTCAAGAGAAATGCTAATAGAATGTAACAGAACTGGTTGGCAATACCAGGTTTCTGTCGCGAGAATAATCAGTAATTGCTTCTGGTGTTGAAGAAGTTCTAATAAATAAAAATGAAAGAACACAAGAAACTACAACATAACATTTCCTGAACAGTTTGGGAACTGTGTCTATTACATTGTTGTTGGTTTATCTTATTTTTGTTTAATTTTTCATATAGAACAATTTAAAGACAAAGTTCATGGTACAAGCAACACACTTCACAGACAAATAAACATAAATTACTGACCAGCATAAATTAACAAATACTTACTTTATAAAAATATAAATACACTTTCTTTGTTTCGGGGTTTTCTTGTCTGGACATTGCAGTATACATGTTATCAACATCAACCACCATGCCCAATAACCAGTTAATGGTCTCTTCATTCTTTGAACGGAGATGAGTTATGTGAGTCTCTGTAAAAAATGATAATTTAATAATCACTGTAATAAAGAAGACAGCAAATAGAATCAGGGCCCAGAATGAATATTGTAATGTAATGTGTTGTTTACAGAAGAGTTCCCCTTAAAGAATAATCCAAAAATTCTATAAACAAAGTCTTGGACTATTCTCAAATAATCATAAAGTTGCTTTTTCAAAAATGTGTTTCTGTAAAATCTTTATGGATAAATTATGCTGAAACCAAAAGGTTCAAAGTTATAATAATTTTATATTCCCTGTCAATATTAAAAGTCATATGAACATTAAAAAAATAATACCTAAAGTATGGTCACACTTGCAGAGATCTTCAAATCCAGGTGTGGGCATATGAACTTCTGATCTTTCAGGTCTTTTCCATCCAATACAATCGCATCCAGCCCCCTAAAACATTGACCAATTGGTTTATAACAAGCAGTAGTCTATTTTCTTAAAATGGAAGTGTATATGTAAAAATGAAAATGGAAAAGAACAGTCAGACTTCTCCACCAAAAATTTATTTAAACCGCCAAGTATTAAAGGGGTATAGATATGTTTTTATAAGTATCCATCTTCAGGAGCTTATTATATATATTCCTGTAAGGGGGAGATTACCATAAAGCTTAACATTATTGACATAATTGAAGAACCTTTTGAAAATTAAATCTAAGGGCACCCATTAATTGGGTCAGGGCACACATATGTGCTTGGTTCCTAGGATCTAAAGAAAATCCAAAATTTGAAGATTTTGGCTCCTCACAAAGTTTAGAAAAGGTATTACCTCAAGTTAGGAAACCTTTAACTTCCAAGTATAAAGTGGATATCAACTAGATTTATAAATGTATGCGAGAGTTAAAATCTAACTTTCTACTAGTATTCTCAAACATACACCAAAAATATAACAACAAAATCCAAATATTTAAATACCTGACATCTAGAATATACTGCCAGTCTTTGCAACTTCCTGCTCATAGGTAGCAGCAAAATTTGTTGTTTCTTCTGCCGAATTTTCTGTAAGTTTCGCCACCTACTCCCTACTTCCACAGAGTCTTTTTCGTCGTGATTCATTTCACCCCCTGACCGGACAGGGAAGCTGTGGGGACATTTTCTCGATTCATTTTTATGTAATAAACTATTAAACAATTATTTCTAAAGAGATGCAAGTGTTAAGGTATTGTAAACAACTGTAAGATTGTTTAAACTGAACTGAAAACAAAACCAAGGCCAAGGAACGTAAACAATAAACATGCTGACAACTGACGGAATTTGAACTGTCAGCTGTCAAGTGTCGAGCCAATTTGGCGCCATCTACAATCCAATCCGCCAGTGATCTCAGATCTGTCTCTGTCTGTCGTCACGAGGCACGTTTCAGAAGTTTGCCTGATTTTTCTGAAATATTATTGAAAAAAAAAATGGTTTATCATTATTGTATAGTGCCAGAGTGCATAAGCACCACCAAGTCCACGCCAGGAAAAACATTTGTAAAAGTGCCACTAAACCAAGAGAAACGAAAATTGTGGTTGAAAGCGACTGGGCGGAACTACACAGACATTTCTGCAAAAAGTAACATTTTTGTCTGTGAGGATCATTTTGATGTAAGTTTTGCATAAAAGTAATATAATAACATACACAGAGTGATTGATGGTCGATAATATGTTGCGACGTTGCCGCTTCTACCATAAAGTTAATGAAATTATATTGAATTAGAATTTTAGTTCTTGTTTGTTTTAAAATAAAATGTATTAAAATTTTGACAATTAGTGTGCGTTACCATTGTTACTAATGATACATTTACAATATTTTTAATAATTTGTTATTCAATATCACCAAAATAATCCAATTCTTAAAGAAACTAGCTTACAAGCTTATACAAAAATAATAGAAATTAAACATGGATGGGCGTGCATAATTTACATGTTACCTTTGTTATTTTTGTGATGTATAATTTTTATTTTATTTGACAGTTGGAGACGGATATGGAAAATTTTACAGAGTGGAAAATGATGGGAGTACAGAAAAGAATGAGACCAAATGTTGTTCCACATAAATTTGAGAGCCAGGAGGATAGAAAACAAACTGCTGACAGACCTAGTACATCTAAAATGTCTAACGTAGGTGTATCAGTAGCAGTACAAGTAAATTTAAGACCGAAGTATCGGAGCAAATCAACTCAATGCAACGTCTCAACAGCTACAGTTCGTCCGAGTTGTATCGCCTTATCTCCAATCAAACTGGATGCGGCTACAAAAAAGTTACCAGAGTCAACTTTATCCAAATGAAGTATCAGGTTTTTCATCAAGTTAAAAGAGAGCTGGAAACTTCATAAAATTGACAACAATGTGGAACACATGCAATCTGCATTAAAACACCCATTTGTTTCAAAATCCTAAATAATTGAAGATTATACCTAGGAAGAGCCGTTTAACACAGTAATTTATACTTTTAAGTGGATTTGTCTGTCCTACATTTTTGACACTCTAATTACAGAAAAATAATTTAAAAAATGTGTACAAATTTGCATAAATTGAATTTTCCGGAAATTTTACATCCCTGGCGAACACTTTGAAAGTAGTGTGGTTAAAGTAATATAAAAGTATATAAAGTAATACACAAACTAAATTTTATAAATAATATATTATTGTAATCAGCCTTACGTAAAACCTATAGTACCCGCTTTGGGGTTTTTAATACAAAAAAAGCGATTGGTTATAACCATGGCAGATCTGACAGTTTTGCTAAATAAACTCCTATGTAGGTGTATAAAGACACTTATCCTGAAAAGTTAACTCAAATTCAAATATATTTAAATCTGTACTGAGTAAACTACTTCTCTTGTGAGGTAAAAAAAAATTGAATTTTATTATTTTGAAATTGTAAATGGTTTGACGATTTGGATGCACATTTTCGGCTGTGACGTCAACCTAATTTACTTTGACTACCGGTATACATTTAACCATTAATAGTGGAGGTTTTAAAAATCGCCCTTACATTATGTAATTTATAGGCTGATCAGATTACCAACAGCCTGATCAATAATTTCCCGTTGTTGTCTCTTCCAAATATTGTAGTCCTGCAGAATTGGCCTACCGTACGAATTATGCAACTCTCGAAAAGTAATAACAGTATTCTTTTGCACGCCTTGATTAGTTCCACCGTCCGAATATATTAATAAAGCATCTTCTGCTTTACCTGAAGAAAAACAAAATAAAGCGTTAAAAAATTTGCGCAAATTGATGTAATAATAAGTAAAGCCAAAACATGAGTTAGTTAAACCAACAACAAAAAGCCATTTTCTGTAGTTTCAGATGTAGAATCTGTAAAAAGTGTTGAAACCATCATTGCACTGAATAAAAAAAACAGAAGAACTACAACAGAGAGGAAAAAACTTACTTGCATTTCTTGTTGAATAAGGTCTTGAAACAGGATTATTTTCAACTTTGTTAAAAGGATTCGATCTTGTCCTTGGCGGGGCTACAGGAGATTTTCGTGCTTCAGTTGCAGATACTGGTACTGGTGTCTCTAAATTAACATAAAATGTACTTTTACCACTTTCATAACTAAGAATTGAGTGTTCCATAATATTACATTAACTTTTCAAATATATTTTCTAGCCTTTCATATGCGTATATCAAACTTGTGATAAGATAGATAAATAGGAGGGCTTACCTTTATCTATAAATACACAGAGAAAGCGAATCACAAATAAATATAGACGGGATAAATTTACCTTCTATATCGTCCAATTGCCGTTGTAGCTCAGCAACCATAAGCTTCATGTAGTCGTAACTTGAACACGCTAAGGCTTTCATCCATTGTTCCATTGATTCTTGAGATTCAGCGCCCAAGACGTACGTTCTATTGTTCGTTCCATGAAATAAAATTTTAAAGCAAAATTGTTCTTCATCCTCTGCCAATTCTACAAAAATGTCACAATAGAATAGTAATTAGCTTAGGCTGGGTTTTAGATTAAGTTTTTTGTTCAATAATTTTTAGTATTTTTATAACAACTTTTTAGAAAAACTTTGTTATGTCAACAGGATTTTAATTTTTTATCATATTTCCACAGTATCTTGATTTGTATTATTGAAAATTGGTAGAAAGGTTTGGCATAATTTTGACCCTTTTTTTGTGTTGGATTGGATGGATGTCATAAGACCAAAATTCACATTTTCATTAGGATGGGTCAAGGGGTTTTTGATTTATGAGAAAAACAAACTAGCATGTTGCCAGACGTATTTTCTTTTTTGGGGTAGATGTGTTGAATGAATACATTGGGGGGCAGTTCAGAAATTTTGTCTTAGCAGCTTTGGCAACGCTGCTAGCAACAGCATAAATGTGGTGTTGCCAAATAGCAAATATTTACTTGAAATTTTGAAAAAATGAGGGTAGTAAATACTTCTTTGTATTGACCCATAATGGGTTATTGAAATTTTCTCAAGTTCAATGGACAAAACAGAGTCAATGTAACATCAGAATGACATAATTTTTAATAACTGATAAAAAGAGGTTAAAGTACCTTACTTACTTTGCTCTGTAGACAAGGTTAAAACAAACAACAGAGTTTACTTAAACAACAAAATAGGTACAGTGATTATTTCAAAGCTAACAAACTTGATGGAAAAACACTTACCTACTGTACACCCCTCAAGAATGATTACGCCCAAAGGCTCCTTATCGCCTTTCTTATCAAAATAAAACAACAAATTGCCTTTCAGTACAAAATATCTTCTTTGAAAATTCTTGTTGACTTCTCCCCTTTTGTTTATGTAGCCTTCTTTATCTGTTGGAGTTGCGGAAACGGCATATGCGCAAAGATTTTTTTCATTAATCTTCATATCTGATAGTTAATTAACGCTTTGAACGATAAAATAACCCAAATATATGAGACTCCCATAAAAATCAGTCATCACTCACTCAACATCACAACACAAAACAGCTGACTGTGATTGCTGCCTTTCAAAATTTAACCCTAACCTCAATGTCTTTTTTTTTTTGACAATTAACACTTACGTCCTCTGTCATTTACTGTCATTAGTGTCAGAATGGAGTTTCGCAATTTCCGAATTTCCACTATTTCCAGTTTGAGTTTGTTTGGGACTATTTGAGGTCTACAAAAGTTTTGCAGATCGCTATCGGAACCGTTTTCTTATTTCAGTCTGGAGCATCTTACAGTTTTCATATTTGATTAGAGGTTTGGTTTTTTACTTTTTTTTCTTATTTTTTCACCTCTCCAAAAGCTGAGGGGCTTACTGCCAAATGATCATTCATCTTTGAATAGGATTTAACTATTTATCTTGATGAGGGTGAACTTGAAACCCCGTTCTTAAAATTATAAGTTCTTATTAAATTTTTGTTCAGTAGTCAGTCGACCAAAACAGTATTCTTGGATGTTTGAGTTTAGTAAAGCTAACAAGTAATGTATTTACACTACAAATTCACTGATTTTATTGATTACCAAACCGTTTTTATTTTACTAGATGGAGTCTTTAGTAAGTAATGGATCAGTGGACACACAGGCTTATGCAGAAGCATACAGTGAGGCCTACACAGAGGCAGAAGCATACAGTGAGGCCTATACAGAGGCAGCACCATTTGCTTATGCCACCTACAATTTTGAAAACACAGCCCTTGAACTAGCAAGAGCTCAATGGCCAAACTATGCCGATCAGCATTACTTGAAAGGATGCAAGTGGTCTCCGGATGGCACATGTCTTCTTTCTGTTATAAGGGGGGGCGGTATGAATGTTTTTGAAATGCCTGCAGACTTGTATTCATGTGAGACAGTGTTACAAAGCAGGCCTATAGTTCCATTGAACCCTGCGGTGTGTGTTCCAGAATCTGGACTAATTTATGATTATTCATGGTATCCTGGAATGAATAGTGGTAATCCAGCAACATGTTGGTAAGTTTAAATTCATTGTTTAATAAGCTAATTATAGCAATTAATATAATGTGTTGTCTACAGCTAACTGATTAGTTGTCTCAATCAATACAATCTGACAGAATGTTTGTATCACAATGTGTCCTAGCTACTAAATATTGGGACAAAAATTATATTCTCAATTTAGGTGTTTTTCTTTCCTTTTTTTTGATTAATTGTAATAGTGTACAATTATACTCATATTTATGAAGAGTTTCAGTATTAATGTTGCAGGATATTGTTTTGTTACATCACTAAACTGTAAACAACAATAAAACGTCACCACCATGGTGATGGTAAACAGTAAAGGATTGCTTAATCCCATAAGCGTAATGTTGCCCGAATCCGCTGGGGCCAGTGACGATTTTTACGTCACCATCAAGTCAGAGATCGCGCGATATTTTGCGTATTGTAGTGATGGGCGTAAATTTACCATGATTGGTTATTTACCGGTAAGGTAAAGTAGAATTTAATGTGACAGAAAAATGTACCAATTTTACTAAATTTATGGGTCTAATTGAAATTTGCTTGAAAAGAATTATTTTCCTGTCCTGACTGTCATTAATTTGAAAAGTCATAAATCTGAATCACTATACTTTTCATGCCCCCCTGTATAGTAGCGGCACTGACTGACTGTGAACCTCCAGGGATGAGTTTAGCAGTTTTTTACGAAAATTTCTGCTTTTTTTCAAATTTTTCGAGTTATTTAGGAAAAACTGGTTTGGTGCAACAAATTTTCAAATCAGTTGAAATTCTGGTTTAAAACAGCCTGTAATTCGGTTATTTTTTGGGAGTTTAGGGAAGTTGAATCGCTTAAATTAGTCGAAAATGATGTGTACAGGGTGACCGGAAACATTCAATCACCATACTTTTCATGCACACCCTGTATACTGAAAGCTAAAACGGTCCTGCAACCGTACGGTGCTAAGTTAAGAAGTTGATTAGGAACATTTTGTTTTAACAGTCACCGTTTTCGAGTAATTCAGGAAAAACTGGTTTGTTAAGTTAGTAAAATTGTGATCTAAATTTTGACCATGGTTTAAAGGACTAAATAGCCTGTTAAACCCACTTGAAGTGGCCGAATCATATTTTTACGCACATTTTTCTAATTATCATTAAATTTTCTATCTAATGACATTAAAAATCACCACAAAATCAAGTAAAGTCAGGGAAAAAAGGGGTGTCAAAATATAAAATGCCAGAGACACAATTTGAAAGAAAAGTTAGGGACAAAATCGCCTGTAAAACCCACTTGGAGTAAGAAAATAACTGTTTTAAGAAAATTTTTGAAAGGGTGTCAAAGTTTGAACTACTAGGAACACCGTTTGAATAAACAATCACGGACAAAATCGCTTGTAAAACCCACTTAGAGTGAGAAAATGACTGTTTTAAGTACATTTTTGGAATCCTCATTAAATTTCCTATCTGATAACATAAAACAACACTACAAAATTTAATACAGTCAGGGGAAAACTGGGTGTCAAAGTTTGAACTGCTAGGAACACCGTTTGAATAAACAGTCACGGACAAAATCGCTTGTAAAACCCACTTAGAGTGAGAAAATGACTGTTTTAAGTACATTTTTGGAATCCTCATTAAATTTCCTATCTGATAACATAAAACAACACTACAAAATTTAATACAGTCAGGGGAAAAATGGGTGTCAAAGTTTGAACTGCTAGGAACACCGTTTGAATAAACAGTCACGGATAAAATCGCTTGTAAAACCCACTTAGAGTGAGAAAATGACTGTTTTAAGTACATTTTTGGAATCCTCATTAAATTTCCTATCTGATAACATAAAACAACACTACAAAATTTAATACAGTCAGGGGAAAAATGGGTGTCAAAGTTTGAACTGCTAGGAACACCGTTTGAATAAACAGTCACGGATAAAATCGCTTGTAAAACCCACTTGGAGTAAGAAAATGACTGTTTTAAGTACATTTTTGGAATCCTCGTTAAATTTCCTAATCAATAACATAAAAAACTCTCCATTCGCCGCCGGGAAACAAAATCGAGCAATCCTTTACTGTTTACCGTCTTGCACAGCTTACCCGATAATACTTGGGATATAACCTATGAAACAACAATAATAAATAATTTTTTTTTCAAATTCAGCTGGCTTTCAAGTGGTCACGAGGGTCCAATACATTTGTGGGACGCTTTCAACGGCGACTTGAGATGTTCTTATCGTGGTTATAACGCAGTGGATGAGTTAGAGTCAGCTATGTGCGTTACATTTTCCGCGGACGGCCAGAACGTATTTTCGGGCTACAAGAAGAACGTGAAAATATTCGCAACGGGTCGTCCTGGCAGAGAATATGTTGAGTATCCCATCAGCCATCAGGCATCCTGCATAGTGGCAAGTCAAGCTCAGCCCGGTGTGGTTGCTATAGGTATAACAAAACTGACTGTGTCTTAGTTGCTACATTATCGAGTAAAACATTGCAGGAACTGTTAAAAATACGGTGGAATTGGTGTCCCAAAGCGATGGATCTTTTCGCCACCTGTGCAAGCTTCAAGGACAGAAAGGAGGAATTACGGCTTTAGCTTTTTCCTTGGACGGTTTTCGACTGTACAGTGGCGCCAGAAAGGACAAAGAGTTGATTTGTTGGGATTTGCGTGTAAGAGCTACTTACTTCTACTCAAGGAAATCACCTTTGACGCTTTAATCTAAGCAGTTTAATCAACCGTCTGTATTTTATGTTGTAGGTACCGGGAAGGCCGATGTTTGTGCTTACTCGAGAATGCAACACAAATCAGAGGATCACTATTGACTTATCGATGGATAACAAGTGGCTGGTGTCGGGCGGTTCTGACGGAAAGGTTCAAGTATGGAACGTAAGCGAACAACATTATCCAAGCGTGCATATGCAGGTGAGTGAAATTTACACCGGATTTTAAATTTACAGGTTTTACCATTTTTCGATCTAAAAGAAAGTCAAATTCATGCGGTTTATACAGTGCATAACAGAATTGGCGTTGTCGTTTTTGATTTTGATTACACACTTTGAAAGTTAATATTGAAAACAATCATCTTTAGATTGCAGCTTTGCTATTATGGTTTGATTGCACAAAATTCTTTATGCACTTTAGACACACAAAGTACAAAAGTGCACTTTTAATCCCTCATTTGAGGGATAAAAGAGACACTTTTAAAAAGTAATTTTAATCCCTGGGGGATTTAAAGTAAATTCTTCCAAATTAAACAATGATTTTATTGAAATTTTATTTATTTGTTAAAGTGTAAGGACGAAAAAGGATAATTAACATAAACATAACTTAAATCTAGTTCTTATTATTATATATATTTACATTTATATTGACTTTGGTGCAGTTTGCAAGGCTAACGAAGGGTGGACAATTGGAAGCAACATTTTTAGTAGTAAACATATTCTGCACATACGTAGCAGTCGCCGTTGCCGTTGTCTCATTTTCTGAAATTGATCTTTCTATGGTTGATGCTGATGCCATATCAACATCGGAGAAGACATTGGTGAATATTTGATCGGCAACATTCTTCTTTTGATACAATGAATTTTCAACATAACCTTCAGCAACAGAACTGCTTTTCCAGCCACCATGTCTTTTCAACGGTTGATCCAGAGTCGGCAAGTAAAGAAGCTGATGATCTGCGAAAACAATGCCCAGTATATAGGTTTGCGTTTGGTAGTCTCAAGTAGCCAGCAATTCTCCTTGGTAGCTGTCCAAATGTATTTTTTCCTATGGGCTTCTCATTTTTGTAAGACACAAAAAATCGTGTATGCTTTGTAGGTGGCCTTAGACCAATATACTTTCTCACTAATTCCACTACATTCGTAGAGTTTTTGCCAGACGTTTTTATCACAAACAAGCGATCCTTTCCTGATTTTGTACCCCGTAGATTTACCAGAAAAAAGCTTTTATGATCCGAGACATCGTTGCAGTCTAGCTGGCAGAGCTCCTTTCCTCGACATGCTCCAGCGACTCCCATAATCAGCACCACCTGCAACAAAATTGTCTCCTGTCAGTACATTTTGTAGTTTTGTAGACAAAAATAATCAATGGTGTTATTTTTAGTAGTACTATCAGGAAAATATTCAAAGTAAAGAAAATAATCTTACCTTTTGGGCTAGATATTGTTCATCTGGAGCATTTTGAAGAAAATCTCTTATATGGTCGAAATCCAATGTCTTGGACTTCTTCGGCTTATAACGGTCATTCTGTCTCTTTAGAAATGCCTGGAGTTTACTGTATTTGCTGATGTCGACGTTTGCTTCAGATATTATCGTGGCTTTGATCATGGAATATTGGCTCCATAGAGAAGATGCCTTGAGCTTCTTAGACTTCTGCAGGAAGTAAGCCAGGAGCACCTTTTCATCCGTAAAATTCTCTGCATTCTGTTCAACGCACCATTTTTGGTAAACAAGAAACTGTTTTTTGTAAGCCTCGCGAGATTTTTCTGGAAGAAGGCTAGCGATGGCCTCTTGGGCGGCCTCTTCAATGTTCATTTTCAAAAAATACGATTTTTCTGGACTCACCGTTTGATAACAACTGATTGACATTTGTTTTGTGCCATAGCAACACTTCCAGGGCACAATAAATTTTAAGTGAATCCACCATGCCAACAACAATCAATAACAACTATCAGTAATACGAGAGTACCGTTGTAACCACTGTTAGTTTTGTAATTTTTTTTATTTTTAGTTTCTCGCATTCTAAAGTGCATAAAATAGTATATAAACCTCGTGACTAAAGTGTCTTTTAATCCCTTAGCGAATTGTACAAACCTTTCGCCGCGGGATTAAAAGAACCACTTTAGTCCCTAGGTTTATAATATACTATTATTATAATCTATAGAATTTTATTGGTAAGACTTCACTTTCTGATTTAAAAATTGTAACATTTGGCTCTTTTGTAGCAAGAATAAAAGTGTAACTGAATAACAGAGCTGCAAGGTGTGAAAAATTATCATCAAACCAGGTATAATGAGATGAAAACGACAACGTTATTTCTGATTTTTTTTAGTCAAAATAAATTGAATGACTAAAGTATTGTCTAGACCGCAAATGTACTTGACATTTGAGGACGAAAAATGGACTACAAGTACAGTTAAATTTCCTCGTAAAGCGATAAAATTGTACTGTCCGGCTATTATAACTTTAGTGGTACGTTATCGAGGTGAAGTGAAATAGGGCGGCGTTGTCAATCTGACATCTAATATCAGAACCAAGATCTGACTGGTTTTTGCGTTTTAAACAAACTTTTGTAGTGTTGAGAGTGGGGAAAGCCTAGTTAAAGCTTGTATAGAAGATTCTGAGCCTAGGCTATATGATAAGTATAGACAAACAGTGGCAATGAAACTGAAAATTAATTTCAGTAAGCAGCGTGAGATGGCACCACTAAACGTTTTTCTGCGGCGTTGTCTAGTTGACAAATCACATTTTTTGTTTTGTTTCTCTCATTTTCTGAGTGTTTTCTTTCATTGTATATGTGTTTCACTTCGTTGTATTTTTAGTTTAGTTATTTGTTATTAGTTTATTTTTAATATTAATCAAGGGGGGTTATTTTATACTTACATACATTACGAATTCCATGTTTAATCTTAAAACACGTGACCATTTGTACCTTAAAAAGAGTCACCAGATTTAGAGTTTTAAACTAAAAAACACGTCACGTAATCTTTAAAATTATTAAATTTAATTATTGCAAATAGTCACGTGACCCGTCAAATAATAATTTGTCATATACAGTCCCCTGATCTTCAGGGTTCCGTTTTGGCATTAGATAACTGTCACGTGACCTTTAAAAATAAAATTTGAGTATTGAAAATCGTCATGCGACTTTATGAACTATAAAAAGAGTCCCGTGACTCTTACAATAATATTTTTAACATCTAAAACAGTCACGTGTTACCTTTAGGATTTCGGTTTGAAGTGAACGCGTTTTGTAATTGAAAATGCATTATAAAGAGAGTAACGTGTGTCTTTAAAAATATCAGTCTAAACCGGAAAACGAGCATGTGATCCTTTAAATAACATTTTGACATTCAAAACTGTCATGTGACATTATAAAATCAATTTTTAATCTTAAAAAAGTCACGTGACCTTTAGGATCCGTTTTGAAGTTAAAAAAGAGTCACGTGGACTAAAAAAATTAAAGTTGAGTATTGAAAATTGTCACGTGACCATTTGCACATTAAAAGGAGTCGAGTAATTTAAAAAATCTTAGTTCAAACTGAAAAACGGTCACGTGACCCTTTAAACATTATTTTTCTTTTTACAGTCACGTGACCTTCAGGATTTCGGTTTGACATTAAAAAAGAGTCACGTGACTTTTAAAAAAATGTTTGATTATTGAAAATTGTTAGGCGACTTTATGAACTGTAAAAACAGTCACGTGACCTTTAAAAATATGTTTTATTTTTGAAAATCGTCACGTGACCATTTGCACATTATAAGGAGTCAAGTAATTTAAAAAAATCTTAGTTCAAACTGAAAAACGGTCAAATTATTTTTCTATTTACTGTCACGTGACCTTCAGGATTTCGGTTTGACATTAAAAAAGAGTCACGTGACTTAAAAAATGTTTGATTATTGAAAATCGGTATGCGACTTTATGAACTGTAAAAAGAGTCACGTGACCTTTAAAGATATATTTTATTTTTAAAATTAAATTTATGGAAATTTTTCCAGAACATTTTTGGTAATTTTGCGGAAAAATTGGAAAATTCGAAAATAATTCGTTTTTTACATTTTTGTACTATTAACCTGAAGGTATTCAGGCAGTTGAGGTTCATTTTGAAAATAAAAAATGTTCACTTGAAATTTCTTGACAAAACTTTCAGACCTCTAACCTGAAACGTTCTTGAGATATTGAGCAAAAAACGAGAGTCAACTTACACGCCCTCTAGCGGCTAAACGGCGCAACTTAGGTTATCTTTGGTTATACGGTGGTTTTATACAGGGTGTTTTAAATAAGCGAGTTATGGACGATTTTATGGAAAAGTGCATGGAATTTTAATCTAAATTAGGGAGTTTTCAGGCCTACTATACTAACGGCGACTATTTTGGATTTTCTCAAATCAAAGTGATTTTTTTAACTAATTTGAACGTGGGGAACACAAATCTGACGTTCATTTTGCTCTAACTGGCACCGTTTCGGAGATTACCTTGAAATCATGCCAATTTTGACACTTTAGGGCGTGGCACCCTTGCAAAATGACAGTATACGTCATTTTTGTACTATTAACCTGAAGGTATTTAAGCAGTTGAGGTTAAATTTAAAAATACAAAATTTTCTAAAAAAAATCAGAAGGTATCACCCTTAAAAATTCTTGACAATTCCAGTTTTTAATTTTTTAAAGTGCGTTGTACCAAAAAAGTGCATAGAAGGTAAAAGTTGCATCCCATCGAGGTGCATTTGTGGTAAGACCTCTAACCTGAAATGTTCCCGAGATATTGAGCAAAAACTGAAAAAAAAACGAGAGTTAACTTTGATGCCCTCTAGCGGCTAAACGGGACAACTTAGTCGTGCCTGCTCAACGTCACGTGATAGCCCCGTTCATTAGCTTTCTTTTGTTATACGGTGGTTCTATACAGGATGTTTTAAATAAGCTTAGATTTTCTGGAAAAGTGCACCAAAATTTCGCTCAAATTGGGAATTTCTGCTTTCGGCGAGAGTGGTCAGGTAATTGTACAACAATCCAATATCGATTCAAATAAAGTTTAATGTACTTCTATTTAATCATTTAGATGTCTTAAATTATCTCATTAGAATGCATGATAAGTTTGACAATAACAATGACAAGATTGACAGTGGTTTTTCCTATCATGGAAAATTTTCATTTAAACATGAAATAATTTTCCGGTAAATTTCCAAAAATGGAAATTTTCCCCCTCGAAAATTACCGCTTTTACATCTCTGGAGTCCACCAGAAATTCTTATCTTGTTTAGTTTTCAAAATACGAGTAATTTAACTCAAATTTATTTGAAAATTCAAGCTTTCTTAACTCAGTTCAGATGGGATAGCAAAAGAAAGCGGATTATACTGCAAAAGTTGGCAACTATGTCTGCAATGACGAGCTGTATTAGCGCCATCTCTTACAGTTTACCTACAACTGAAGCCATACATTACGATGCCTTTGAAGCGTAAAGGGCTTCCTTTTTGGGTGCCCCTTTAATTATATTGCCCTGGTTGTCTGTACTTATCGTTTAGTCTATATCCTGAGTTAGGGGTTTTGAGATTCGATGAGTTTTACTCGGCATTTGTATCCAAATTTTGGGAAATAGGTGAGCCAAGTTTTAGACTGCTTTGTATGTCCACAAATGGACCGTTTTTCATAAAAAATAACACATAAACCTTAAAAAGATAAAACATTTCGACTACGCTACTATTTATCTCAAACTTGACCGAGACAATGAGATAATCATCAAAATAGCTGGGTAACAAGAAAATGATAAACCAGACAACATTGCACTTTATTGCCAACATATTTTAAGAGCGTAATAAAAAAACTATCACTTGAGATATGACGTGCAACTAAAGTTATAATAATCGGATCGTATGTTGGAGTTGGGTTACTGTCGAGGCGGAAATTGACCGCTCGTATTATAATATTTGTAGGAAACTGGACGTTGGACAAGCATAAATAAATACGTCAATTAGTATTTAAACTTCATCAAAAAGTTGTCTAAATTGTACTATTGTGCTGAAATTTACGTAAATGGCGCACAAGTGGACTTACAATTGACAATTAACAAATTATGTCACGTTTAACGTAAGATTATATTTTTCATGGAGCAGTTTGCAACCACAATTCGTCTAAAGTGAGTTGTTTTCCTTGGAGGTTGCGTTGTAGCCTTCGGTAAATTAGGCTTAATGTTTAGTTGCACTTTTGATTTTTATTTTTGCTTCACAAGTCTTTCAAAAAAACCGTGGGTAAACATTTTGTCAGAACTCGTACACAAGGATGGGACAAAATTTCATCTGTGTCGTACGATAGCGTTGGAGCCAGTTGGTGACGAAAAAACATGACTAATATTATAGACAGACAAACTTAACACTTTTCTTTACATATCTACATCGAGCACAATTCCCATCTCAACAGTAGTGCCAACTGAAAAGGTAAATCTTTGAATAGTCAAGCGTTTTTTTCTGAAAAATGCATTCTTACATTGGAGATATTTACAGGCCGTAATTCAGTTGGTCATCAAGTCACGTTTCGTGACCTATCCGGACTTGTTTAATCGAGGACTATTAATTTATTTATTTCATCATAATATCACTTAAAATTTAATTAGGACTCGATGACTATAGTTCGACTATTGGTAAATGCGTCCAGTGACAATTCGGGCGGAAACGTCTCAAGTTAACGGTGTTTCAGATGAGCCTTCACAACGACAGCTGCAACGGAGTCAGTTTGCATCCGTACAAACCGATACTAGCTACGGCCAGTGGTCAGCATCACGCTATTGACCCTTTGCATCACACGCGAAAAGTAACCGCATACGAAAACGCCCTTTGTATGTGGTGGGTGGGTCCGCAACAAGAAGATCCGGATTTGATTACGACGATTATACAGGCCGCCACGAATTCAAGTATTTAATTGTGTTTTAATAATGTTTTATCTTGGAAAATGTATTTTTCAATTTAAGTTCATGATTTTTGGTGTAATATATCATTTTTCACTTGAGTAGTATTTTGCCTGAATTACGTTAGATACTAAAGTACCTTTTTACTTAGAAAGGATGGGAAAAAATTTTGGTGGAAACTTGTAAATTGAGAAAGTATTAGCATACTGAAAAATGATAAGTAATACGTTGAAAAATGTGTGTTTTCAGGAAATAATCTTGACATATACCCCTCGGCGTTCACGTTTTATCACGTAAAATGTGCATTGGTAGGTTTTTTGCAAAATTTTTGAAAGAGGTTTTGAAATTGTCAAGATTGTTTCCTGAAAACACACATTTTTCAACGTTTGCTTTATTAACAAAAGAACACCTACTACGAGTACTTAACAACACAAAACTACTAATTAAGCTAAACATCACAAACGTAATAATAATATTAAATGTTGATTTTTTTACATTAACATTTAAGCAGGCCTAAAGTTTGAACAATTAGTAAAGAAATTGCAATTTTGATAAATTACAGAGTATGTAGAGTCTTTACTTTCTTGCTTCACTTCACGTGGTGGTAGATTTTCATTGCTTAAGGTGGTTGCAGCTGCTGAATTTGAAGTTATAGTTGTTGTGGCTGAGGGAGCTAGAATACTACTGCTGGCAAGAATCTGATCAGAATGAATGTTTCTCATTTTCTCAATAATACTTAAATGATGGTCGGGATTTAGCTGCAAATATGGTTTTATAGAACTTGCATTAGAGTGACCCGTTATCTTTATTAATTCTTGTTCTTCAACACCGTGGAAAGAAAGATTGCTTACTGCAGTTGCTCGATTAGAGTGATTTGATATTTTTATTCTTTTTGTGTCTGAACCAACTTTTTTGGCTGCATTTTTTGTCCACTTTGAAATTTCATTTCTACCTAAAGGACTATTTTTGTACCATGGTTTGTTGCTGTTCTTGGTCCACAATCGGTTGCAACTTAGAAATAATCTATTTGTAGTTATGGCGCTTGTTCTCTTAGCGATTAGTTTATTAAAAAGTCTGACAGGGCAGATGTTTTTATTTATAGTATTTTGCACCAACCATTTACTTTCGGCCAGTTTTTTAGCTCCACCTTGATTTGTTTTCGAAAAAACTGGATTGTATTCAATTCTTCCTAAGAGCCAGTTAGCTTATTATTGTATTGATTTAAATTCTTTACCTGTTGCAATGCCTTTGTTGTCCAATTCAGTTTGAAAATAGTCAACTAAGCAATTAACAGCTTCTCCGCCTCGCCATGCCAATTCTACAGCAGCAATTTGATAGAACTTCTTTTGTAAACCAGCCGGGGTATCTTCATCAAACAATTGAATAATGGATTGGTATTCAGTTGGTGTGAAAGCTTTAGAACTTTGCTTTTTTTTAGTAGGATCTTTTTGTAATAATTTTCGCTTTGTATCTCGAGCATTTCTTGCTTGTCGAAACATTACGTTTTTAAAGGGATCAAATACTATGTTATAATTGACAAAATAAAGCTGTTGTAACTGCTTGGCCGTTATATTCCACATTGTTTTGATAACTCCTGCTTTATAATCTGTTCCATCAACTTTTTTCATATTAAACGCATAGTCTTTCAAAATGTTTGCAAGGTTTCATTTAAAACATACCCTTTTTCTTCATAAAAGGCACTAAACTGATTCCAAATGGATATATGTGTCCTCTTTGTAGTCCTGGGAGTACAGTTTTCAATTTCTTGATCAATTTCCACAATATTAGAATTTCCAAAGCGTGACATTTTAAATCGCGAAATTTTTCACAAACTGTTTTGAATGTTTGTATTACAAACAGCGGCGTTACTATGGAGTTACTTATGGAGGTAGTAGGATTAGTCCAGACTAATGACTGTAAATACTTGGGTGTCATCTTCACTGAAAATCTCAACTGGTCCAAACAAATAGATCAGATGTGTGTTAAAGCGAAAAAGGGGATTAATGTTATGAAGGCCATTTCTAGAGTGTGGTGGGGGGCTGACCCCGCCACTCTACTGGTTATTTACAAGGGGCTGGTCCGGTCCCATCTGGACTATGGCAGCTTCCTATTAAACCCAATTTCCAAAAAGAATCAGTACAAACTAGATAAAGTTCAATTTGAAGCCTTAAGGCTGGTCACGGGATGCATGAGGTCAACCCCAACTAATCTTTTACTGTCTGAGTGTGCAGAAATGTCACTTGAATACAGAAGGCTCATTCTTGCCAAAAAATTTGTGTTAAAAAATCTTATCTATGAGAGTAACCCCATTATTGACTTGCTTCAGGAGATTTTAGCGCTGTATGGGACAAGAGGTTATTTATTCAATAGACCCAGGCTTTGCCTGGTTATTGCGATGGACGAGGTTTTGGGGGTTGTTGATGAAGTCAAATCATATCCTACGTTCCCTAATTTCTGTTTTAACATCAGATATCAAATGATGACGGTCCCTTCAGTTAAACTGAACTTGCAAAAGAATGATTTGGGAGTAAAAAATACTTTCCAGAACGAGTTACACTCTAAGTTCCCTGATTATGTTCATATTTTTACAGATGCCTCTTTAGACAGGGAAACATCCTCAGCGGGATTTGGTATTTATTGTCCTCAGTTAGATTACAGTTTTTCATCTCGTTTGCCTCGGTTTATCCAGATTTGTACTGCGGAGACTGTCGCTATTCACCAAGCTGTGGAGATGTGCTTGATGAAGGACGTCAACAGGGCCATTATTTTCAGTGACTCGCTAAGCGCGATACAGAAACTTTCCAGACAATCCCCTAGACATCGTCAAGATCATACTACTTTCCTAACCAAGCAGGTTATTATTGAGGCAAATGAATCGGGCATGATCATCAAACTATGTTATGTCCCGGGTCACTGTGGCATAACAGGGAATGAAAAGGCTGACTTGCTAGCCAATATAGGTAGAAGCTTAAACGTTCCTCTCCCTATCCAGTTAGATATAAATGATTATTTTCCGGAAATTAAATGCAGACATTTTTTGGAATGGAACAACATTTGGAGGCAAACATTTACCGAAAAAGGTAGAAAATACCTGGACAAGTCTTTGCTATTTCCTTCAAAACCATGGTTTTCCTTATTACCTTATAAAGATAGAAGACACATCGTCACTTGTTGTGGGACACTGGTAAATTTTTGACCATAAGGGAAGTGTATGCTACTGGCTGGACTATGCTGGCTGTGGCTATTGTTTCTGCTGCAATTCTTTCTGGAATGTCTTAAGTGTCTAAGATTCATTTTTTGTATGTACATAAATTATTGGTTTTCCTTGTTGGAGGTTGTTAACACCCTCAATAATTTGTATTCAAATTTACTGTGATTAAAGCTACTTTTTTTCCCAACTTGTAGTTTTAAATGAACTGTTTTATTACATACTACCACTGATGTAATAATATCTTAATTTATTCACCAAATCTTGTGGAAACAAATGTGTGGTTGCAAACTGACATTTGCAATATCTTATAAACCGATTATCAGGCTTGGAAAATTTAGATTTTCCAGTGACCTCAATCTATGGTAGGTAGTTAATAAGGAAAACTAAAAAAATTGTTTTTAAGATTAAACATGATTATGGAAAACTAGTCCTATCATTTAAGCTTTCTGCACTCTGTCCTCTTTTAGGTATGTAGGTAAGATATCCACAACGAGTTAGTAAAAGAATAGATTAACTAGGACAACATATTAAAAAGCCTATTATTAGAAAACTTCTTAGTCCTTCCGGATCATTAAAAACGATTATTAATCACAGAAAATTTGTCTAATCTTCCTAAAAACCTGGATTCAGTGGCTAATTTATGGCCGCCTCCTCATCAAGATCTGTTTTTGTTGAAAACTCACCTATTTATTATGTGTTTGTTTGTAGGATGTTATAAAGGTGAAGTGACCTAGTTTTTCTTTAATTTATTTTCCATGTATTATTGGAATAGTACAAGCTACTGGAAAAACTATTATGCTAACCCAAAAATACTTAATCATAAAAGTTTAGTAACAATTAACAACGTAACATCGCAATGCTTTATGGTGATGGGTTATAAGTAGAGTCCGGATTAAAAAGCACTAAAGTCGTGAAAAAAAGCGCTTAAAAAGCTAAATTATTTTCTTCAAAAAAACATAAAAATCTGTAAAAAAGCACAAAACTCTTTCAGAGATGCAAATTTTTTTTTTCTAAACTGCTTTATTCTCTTATGGGACTTTCTAGACTAGTTAAAAAGCGTTTGGAATCTTTTAGACTGCTCTAAATGCTTTTGGAAGCTTCTAGACTGTTTTGAAAGACTTCCGACTGCTTTAGAAGCATTTTGGAGTTTCTGTAGTGTTTTGAAATCTTTTAGACTACTTTAGGAGCATTGAAGGTTCTGGACTGCTTTTAAGACATGTGAATTTGAACTTTTGAAAGCTTTGAAACTGCTTTAGAAGCATACGGAAGCTTTTAGAGTGCCTTGAAATTTTTTGAGAGCTTCTAGACTAGTTAAAGGTTATTTGGAAGCCTTTAGAGTGTTCTAAAAGCTTTTGGAAGCTTCTGGACTGTTTTGGAAGGCTTTACACATATTTTAGAATTTCTGTAGTGTTTTAAAACCTTTTTAGACTACTTTAGGAGCATTTGGGTAATTTAAAGAACCTTGAAGGTTCTGGACTGCCTTTAAGACATTTGAAACCTTGTAGACGGTTTTAGAAACTTTTGGAAGCTGTTAAACTGCTTTAGAAGCATACGTAAACTTTTAGAACAGCTTTTAGACTGTTCTAAAAGCTTTTAGAAGCTTCTAGGCTGCTTTGTAAGCCTTGCAAGGCATTTTAGAGGTTTTATAGTGTTTTGGAATGTTTTTACATTTTCTTAGAGGAGTGTTTGGAAATTTTTTTAAAGCATAAAAATCTATAAAAAAGCACAAAACTCTTTCAGAGATGTAACATTTTTTAGAGTTCAATTTTTTTAAGATTTCAAATTTCTTTAGAAGCATACGGAGGATTTTGGACTGTTTTGAAAAATACTTGAGGGCATTTGGAAGGTTTTTGGACTGTTTAAACAGCATATTGAAGGTTTTGGAATTCTTTAGAGGCTTTGGAATCTTTTACACGGTTCACAAAATTTTTTGGAAGCTTCTAAACTGCTTTATTATCTTCTGGGAGCTTCTAGACTAATTGAAAAGCGTTTGGAATCTTTTAGACTGTTCTAAATGGTTTTGGAAGCTTCTAGACTGTTTTGAAAGACTTCCGACTGCTTTAGAAGCATTTTGGAGTTTCTGTAGTGTTTTGAAATCTTTTTAGACTACTTTAGGAGCATTGAAGGTTCTGGACTGCTTTTAAGACACGTGAATTTCAACTTTTGAAAGCTTTGAAACTGCTTTAGAAGCATACGGAAGCTTTTAGACTACAGGAAATTTTTTGAGACCTTCTAGACTAGTTAAAGATTATTTGGAAGCCTTTAGAGTGTTCTAAAAACTTTTGGAAGCTTCTAGACTGTTTTGGAAGGCTTTAGACATATTTTGAAATTTCTGGAGTGTTTTAAAACTTTTTTAGACTACTTTAGGAGCATTTGGGCAGTTTAAAGAGCCTTGAAGGTTCTGGACTGCCTTTAAGACATTTGAAACCTTGTAGACGGTTTTAGAAACTGTTAAACTGCTTTAGAAACATACGTAAGCTTTTAGAACAGCTTTTAGACTGTTCTAAAAGCCTTTAGAAGCTTCTAGGCTGCTTTGTAAGCTTTGCAAGGCATTTTAGAGGTTTTATAGTGTTTTGGAATGTTTTTACATTTTCTTAGAGGAGTGTTTGGAAATTTTTTTAAAGCATAAAAATCTATAAAAAAGCACAAAACTCTTTCAGAAGTGTAACAATTTTTAGAGTTCAACTTCTAGAAATTTTTTGAAGATTTCAAATTGCTTTAGAAGCATACGGAGGATTTTGGACTATTTTGAAAAATACTTGAGGGCATTTGGAAGGTTTTTGGACTGTTTAAACAGCATATTGAAGGTTCTGGAATTCTTTAGAGGCATTTGGAATCTCTTGCACGGTTCACAAAATTTTTTAGAAGCTTCTAAACTGCTTTAGTATCTTCTGGGAGCTTCTAGACTAGTTGAAAAGCGTTTGGAATCTTTTAGACTGTTCTAAATGGTTTTGGAAGCTTCTAGACTGTTTTGAAAGACTTCCGACTGCTTTAGAAGCATTTTGGAGTTTCTGTACTGCCTTTAAGACATTTGAAACCTTGTAGACGGTTTTAGAAACTTTTGGAAGCTGTTAAACTGCTTTAGAAGCATACATAAGCTTTTGAGAGTTTCTAGATACATTGAAAAGCATTTGGAAGCTTTTAGACTGTTCTAAAAAGCTTTGCAAGGCATTTTAGAGGTTTTATAGTGTTTTGAAAGGTTTTTACATTTTCTTAGAGGAGTGTTTGGAAATTTTTTGGTCAGTTTAAATTTGTAAATTAATACTTATACATTTTCCAATATGTTTTTGTCGTTCAGAACCAATATCTCAATATAGCAATTTTTTGTCAAATCAGATATTACTTTAGTTTATTTTTAAAAACTTGAAAAGCTTGTTTTGTAAAAAACTAGTTAAACCATACAAAAAAAGCAGTAAATAAACACAAAAAACTAAAATAAGCACAAAACGAAGAAAAAAGCAAAAAAAGCACCAACAAAATCTATCAAATGACGCGTTTTTGCATAAATTGTTCATATTAGATGTCAAAGGTTGGTTGCTTTTATTATTTACAAAAATCCAAATTTCTAGAAATCCGGACTCTAGTTATAAGCAACATAAGAATTGGATTTCGTTGTACTTAGACATTCCAAATATGATTTCTCATTTTTTTAAATTCATGTTTATTTTTGTGATGATTATTAGTATTCAATCTTTAAAGGTGCTCTACTTGTTTTCCATTAATAATACTTCTAAATGACAATTTTTATGATGATATACTGATACATTTGAAATCTATTTTCTGTTGAAGAAAAGTCTTATGATGTAAATTGACCGTTCAAAAATCTCATGATGAAATCACCTGGACATCTAAACGATACTAACCTAGTAGTATATAAAGAAAAGAAAACCTCCTCCGGATAATTGTTTTTCTACATATAAGGTATATTCTTTGTTTTGGTGTTGCGAAAAAAAAAAGTAAAGAGAAACTTCCATCAACAGTAACATTACTTTTGTTATACCCACTATACACCTTTTACTCCTAGATAAATATGGTAACTCGAAGAATGTCTTGTGCGGTTTTGTTATGGGTTTACGGTCAGCTCATGCACGGCACGTTTTGCCATTTTTTTTGCTTCTCGTTATCGTTAGTACCATTAAGTTTCCATGATTGAGATCCATTTTTTGTAACCTTAAGTCGCGGGTTCTGAAATTGCCCACACATCTGGCAGAGTTAATTAGAAGCAGAAGCGCCGCATCCAATTTGCAGCGCCACTGATCTCAAATAAGCCGTACCGCGATAATACTCGATAGTACCTGTCTTATGTAATTAAGAGCGTTAAAACCGCTTTGACGGGCCGACACGGAGAAAGAATTTCGTTAACGAGAGTACCACCAGACTAGCAATTTTTATTGACTCCCAGTGGGTCTGCTAATAAGCCAATTTTTCTAGGAAAACATTTCGCAACGCGAAAAATTGCCACAGTTTATGGCTAAAGTATGTACAGACAAGCGTGATGTATACTAATGATTTTTTTCAGGTGTAGTGCGAACGAGTTTGCTGCAAGATATGGAAAAAATTACTAGTCTTTTTACTATTCTCCTCAGAGGCTTGTTTATATCAAAACCAATGCTACAAGTCATTATAACTGACTTTACAGCTTATATTAATTTATCAACCTAATTTAGTGACACGGTGATGGACGTGAATTCATAAAACAGATCAGTGTGCTTGTAAAAGTGTATCATTATAGCAACTGAAACTAGTACCTACTAATAATGGTTTACTTTCAATTTTTATTTATTGACAGAACAAAAGTGGAATGTTTATTTGATTGTAAAGAAATATTGTAGTTTTTAACCTTTATAAATAATTATGCAATAATCTATTTTACTTGATTTTAATCTTTGTTTTGACATCTCGAAAGCTTCTTACATGATGAACCCATGAAATCTGAAACGAATTAGCATATGCTAATGGAATTTCTCATGTTCTATAAAAGAGATCATATACTCAAAAGCTGTTGACACCTAATTTAATCTGTATGGAGATGACACTAATACTTAAAGATAGTATGCTCAAAAACTGTTTTATGTTTGTGGTGTTTTCTTATCATATTTGGAGAGAGTTTTACGGCTTATTGCTTACAAGTTTAGGTTACTACAAATACTCTAAAACAGATAGCTATATGAAACAGTGGTTTATTACTTTATTACCAGTGTTTGCAAAACTGTACGATTCAGACTCAAAATTAATTTTTAAATCTTGTTTTAATCAATTTTCTCCGGATTTAAGAAAAACATCTCGAAATCTAAGTAATTCAGATCCGGACAGCGTGTCGTCCCAGTCATATTTACAATGCGAGATTGTTAATTAAATAGTCAAAAATAACACGAGCCCAAAGAGGAACAAACAATTTAAAATCTACGAAGGCCACAGACGTTATTTTTTTTAAATTTTTACTTCAAACTCAGAAATTAACTAAATTCCGACTTCAAACTCGGAAATTAACTAAATTCCGGCTTTGAACTCGGAAATTAACTAAATTCCGGCTTCAAACTCGGAATTTAGTTGCAATGTTGTCAAACTGATAAATTCTACTATTTTAGATCTACTAATTAAGATCAAAGAGTGTTTGCAATGTTGCCAAACTGACTAATTTTACTAATTTGGTTTGAAGAGTATATGTATATATAAATTGATTACAATTTCTAGGTAATATTTGTACTCAATAGAAATGTTACAGTTAGTACTCGCTTTCCTTCATATTGCCATTTTGATTAAACATTTTTAATTAATCTTTATGACACGGTTTTAACACAAATTCTATATGTGACCAATTCGTTTCAAATGTCAGATTATGTTTGTGTAACAACTTCAACAAAAATATAATATCTACCTAATTTTAGTTATTTTATTTACTATAACCATCTATAACCTATCCCTTTCCGTTACGTGTTTTTTAATATGTATTTTTTGTTTAAATGTATTTTATTCGAAAAACGTCATATTTAAATGTATCTTTTTGTTGTTTTATTAAGCATCCTAATGGTGTTATTTAAGGGCACCCAAACTCCTGCAAGGCTAAGTTGTGATTTGACTGTGACAAACCATGTGCAAAATGTCACAGTCAAATTGAAATCTAGCATAAGGTTCCCCCAAATTTAGAGAGAAAAAGAAATCAAATTAAGGAAATCAATGCAATGTAGTCATCTGTCAATCAAAGTATTTGTTTACTTACCAGTTATTTTAAAGTGACAAACGGTGCGTTATTAGTAAAAACATTTTCTAATATTTTACGATACTTAACTCGATATTGTTGTTTTTAAGTTCTTATTTAGACTTATTTTAGATTTTTTAACAATCATTTGCGTTATTTCAAATGTACGAAGGCGTAGAAGGGCCACAGACGTTATTTTTCTTAAATTTTTACTTCAAACTCAGAAATTAACTAAATTCCGACTTCAAACTCGGAAATTAACTAAATTCCGACTTTGAACTCGGAAATTAACTAAATTCCGACTTCAAACTCGGAATTTAGTTGCAATGTTGTCAAACTGATAAATTCTACTATTTTAGATCTACTAATTAAGATCAAAGAGTGTTTGCAATGTTGCCAAACTGACTAATTTTACTAATTTGGTTTGAAGAGTATATGCAATGTTATCAAACTGACTTATTCTACAGTTTTGGTTTGAAGAGTGTTTCCAATCTGTTCAAACTGACAAGTTCAACTAATTTCTTTGAAGTGTGTTTGCTTGCAATGTTGCCAAATTAACAAACTCTCCTAATTTAGATCGAAGACTGTTTGAAATGTTGCCTAACTGACAAAATTTGGTAATTTGGTTCAAAAGTATCCTTGCAATGTTATCAAACTAACAAATTCTACAATTTTGGTTCGAAGAGTGTTTGTAATGTTGCCAAACAGAAAAATTTTGTCTAATTTGGTTTGAAAGCTTTTGCAATGTGACAATGTAAATTCTGAGTTCGAAGTCGGAATTTAACTAAATTTCGAGTTCAAAGTCAGAATTTAACTAAATTTCCGAGTTTAAAGTCGAAATTTAAGAAAAATAACGTCTGTGGCCTTTCTACGCCTTCGTAAAAATCACAGTGTCAAATTTACCTTTAATAACGAACAAAAAAAGAAAAATTTGACGGTAACATTTTGAAAATTTGTTTCTACTACAACATAAGAACTAAAACCCATTTTCTTCATAGCTTATTGGATATTAAGTGTTCTTCAAAGTTTAAAATCCCTAAGTTGGTCGACATTATGGATAAGGGACACACACTCGATACTCTTTACATTCATACAGACTGTATTTGACTAAAATATCGATTATCAGAAAGAATACAAAGCAACATTTCTCTAAAATATACTGAAATTGGAAGTTTAGCAATAGGATGTTTTAGGTGGTGCGTTAATTACTTGAATTGGAGAGACTCTGGTAAAACGCACTAAGAAAAGACATAAAACGTCACGTAAATTCATCAGTTTTTATGGTTTTTAGTTTTCAAATGCACGTATAAGTAAGTAAGTAAGTATTTATTTAGCATCAATGCTACAAAAGATACATGTTATAAAAAGGTCACTTAACTATAAGAATAAACTAAAAGTTTTGAGTCTTATTTAAATGGGAACACTAATGTCTAAAACTAAACAAGCAATGTAAAAATAAAATAAAACACACACTCACAAATTAAAACTAAATAAAATGAACAAATCCTACAACCTATCTATAATAAATTTTTTTAAAAGCCTCCTGAACTGTGTCAAATTATCGCAGGTTTTAATAATCACAGGTAGTTTATTAAATTCTATTAAGCCTTTATACAGCACAGAGTTGAGCAACTGATTCGTGTTACATCTGTTTGTCAGTATAAAATCTGTACGATTTCTTGTACCATAATTGTGTACATCTTCAAAAACTGTTAACTTATCGCAGATATAGTCAGGTAAAAAACGTTTCTTTAATTTAAAAATAAACAAATAAACACTAAACATAATTCTTTGGTTGACAGACAGCATATTTAGGACACTCAACATAGACTTCACAGGAGTAATGATTACATTTTAAAATCAGTCTCATTGCTCTGTTTTGGATTATTTCCAATTGATTTATCTTGTATTGGGGTAAATTGAACAGCAATGTTGAGCAGAATTGCAAATGTGGAACCGCAATGGCATTATACAACATTAATTTTGTACTCATTGACAAATTTTTCCCAATCCTTGTTAAGAATCCAACTTTTTTTGCGAATTTTCTCATTATATAATCGACATGAGAATGGAAATTTAAGTTGGCATCCAAAATTACACCAGATATTTAATACTTTTTCATAAAGAATATTTTCCCCGTTTACAGTTATTTTTACATTGTGAATGTCTTCCTGGTTTATTTTCGATTTTTTGCTAAATACACAGAATTTTGACTTATTTGTATTTAAGCTTAGTTTATTATTACAGAGCCAGTTAAATAGTTCATTAAGTTCATTGTTTATAATAATTGACATTTCGCGGAAATTTTTCCCTATTATATAAATCATGGTGTCGTCTGCAAATAAAACTATCTTACATCTTTTAAGCGCGTAGACTATATCATTAATATATAACAAAAATAGTAATGGACCCAAAACTGTGCCTTGCGGCACACCAAACATTACATCAATGACGTTAGACATATAATTTTTAAACTTAACACGTTGGACTCTATTTGACAAATACGATTCAAACCATTTTAAAACACCATCCCTAATTCCTAGATGTTCCATTTTTTTAATTAAAATGTTTCTATCAATAGTTTCAAACGCTCTCTTAAAATCTAAAAAAACCGCCAATACAAAATTATCACAGTCAAGAGCTTTCAGAAAATTATCACATATATCAACAACCACAGATTCACATGAGTGATTCTCGCGAAAACCCGATTGATAAGGAACTATTATCGAATTTTCAGTACAAAATTTAAGAAGTTGTTCTTTAACACAAACTTCAAGGAGCTTTTCATAGACGGGCACAGTGTTGATGGGTCGGAATTCATTGTAATTTTTTGTGTTTTGAACCTTAGGTGCAGGGACAACCGTTGACATTTTCCAGGATTCGGGAAACATTCCATTGCTCAAAGACGTATTAATTATATCTAACAGACGATCATTAGCAGCATAAGATACATCACACAGAACCTGTTTGGATATACCACTTTCACCTCCCCCCACATTTTTCAGATTTTTTAAAATTTCTTTCATTTTAGTCATTGTTACTTTTTCAAATTGTAAAAAATAATTATTTATTTCGGGAACTCTGGTAATATGGGTTATAAATGTTGCTTGTGGAATATTTTTAACTATTTGGTCGACACTTTTCTATGAAATATTTATTAAATTCTCAAGTTCTACTCGAAAGAGTTGACGAACCTCTAGTTCTTTCTGTCGATGAAGATGCTAAAATTCATTGGTAATTTTGGTGCAAAACCTTTGATTTTACCTTGTTACTGGTAAAGAAAGGTTGGTAATTACATAACAGTGAACTGACAACAACTTTGAGACACTTTTTAACGCTGTAGAGGTAGTTTTTGAGTCTTCAAATGCACTTGATAAAAACTAGGAAATTTCTGGAGCTGTCAGTGTTTCTATTTTGATCCCTAATCAACTTTGTAGTTTTTAGCAATCAAATTTATGGTTATGTAGTAGAAGTATCTAAAAAAACAGCTCAATGGGTTTTATTGTTGTGTTTTTAGCGGATAAACTGAGGAAGTAACAATTTTTAAATAAATATATTTTTGATATTATTTTGTTTTACCATTTTTGAGTTTTTCAAGAGCCAGCATTTCTGTTCAATCTCTTAATGGACGGAATTTTAGAGGAAGTATCATCACTAAATATGGGATACCGAATGGCACAGAATAAAAGAATCAGCATGGTATGCTATGCCGATGATGCAGCTATTTTCGCAGAAACGGAGGACGATCTACAGAGACACGTGGGGTGCAAGACATCGTAAGATAGGGGAGACAAAGATAAAGATATTGGTACGCTCACGTGGGAAGAATGGAAGAGGGAAGACTGCCACGCATCGCACTTGAAGAGAAACCAATAGAGCACCCGGAAGACCACCTGAGAGATGGAAAGACTGCTGGCAGTCCACCTCCCAGGAACTGATCCAGAGGAACCTGCAAAACTAACATATCGCAAGATCTTAAATATGAATAGGAAGAAGAAGAACAAGAGTTCCTCAAAAGCTACTTTTAGTAAAACGAAAAGTTTTCTAATGTAACCTTCTGAACTTAGTAGACACTATGGCTGAAAAGCCCACAGACTAAAGGTGACAAAAACCTAACAGAGTGGTTCATATATTCTTGCTTACATTTACTACAGCATAGTAATAAATACAAAATGCGGTTGTTGGTAATGCTTATTGCCATTTTTAAATACGTTTTAAAAGTATTTATGGTTTAACCCAAATCTCACAGTATTTTTGGATTATATGATTTTTGGAGAAGATTTCAAAAGATGTTTAAAATATAAATCATAATAACATAGTCTTTGATCGCAGATAAAATAACATTCTAATTTTAAACCTACAGACTAGAATAACGAAAATGGTAAGTAAAGAATCGACAAAGCAGTCATAAAATAAATTAATATACGATCAGTCTTATCAATCAAATATTGAACTGAGAAGAGGTGAAAGTGGTTGAAACGGTATTTTATGCATGTATGCTAATGTGCTAGTGCCGTATGGTAATTTAACGAATCAGAACCTTGCAAGGCTGCAAGTAATATCGAATTTATGCATTTCGAGATAGCGCTCAGACTTTGTCAAAATATTGCAAAATTTGTATTTTTTTTTAAGGTCGACAAGGAACGCGCCTTTTCAAACTTTCAAGTAGGTGGTTGGAAACTGCTTTTAATTATTGAAAGAATCCACTTAACATTTTTGTTAAATTTAGTGCCGAAATCACCTTTTAAGCGCAAAACCGTGTTCAGCGCATTCATTTTGATGGTTCAGTTTGATATGATCGGGCGGCAATTTCGGAGCGGCAAAAGTTATCCCGATTTTCTGATGATGCCGACTTTGATACGGATATCGAACAAAGAATCCTGATTATATAAATAGGTTTACTCGCATTAATCCTCGGGCTACAAAATCTCGCAAGTTCTTTAAATTCCTGCGCACGTTATAGCGGGTATCACCATTGAAATCAGCAGGGGCAGTCGAACTCGTCCGTTCAGTCTTCGTCGTGTCGCTTCCGTGTAAACCAAATCGAAACTCTCGAAGCCGGCTTCACCACGTGTTGTCCTGGTGGTTTTTCCGGGCTTTCTTTCTTGATTTTCCGCAAGCGAAAATTTACCGCTCGCCTTAAGAAAATCCGAGCCAAAGTTGACTCTCGAATCGATCATATTGCTCTTCCATCAACCGCTGATAAGACCATTTGATGGATGACAAGAAAAAGAGACGCAACTATAACAATCTTCGTCGTTTTTTATTTCCTTGTAAGTAAATGGTTTTACAGATCGTTTTTTTCGCATCTAATACCAACAAATTATAACTTGTTTTCAAAACAATCGAGCGCGTAAACTATGTTTAGTTTTAGAGCGGCAAAAGCTCAAACAAACCAAAAATTTACCAAAATTGCACTTTTAGCAAAACCGGCATTTTGAATGATTGTATCTTTTTTATTTGAACTCTTATAGATTTCACTAACGCCATTAGAAAGAGGATAAAAAATACTACAAAATGAGCCAAAACTGGCATCTCTAGCTCTTCACGTTACCGAGATATTTAATTTCAAAAAGTAATAAAAAAGACCCCTAATACCCCCTCATTCTTTCAATTTTTTTGAAAAATTAAAAATTTGAATATGTTTTTTTTGTACTTATTTCATGGAATCCTTTTGGAGCAAAAAAAAAATTGAAAATTTTTACAAAAAAATTGAAGAAAATTGAAGA
Organism: Ips nitidus; assembly: GCA_018691245.2. Taxonomy (NCBI): domain Eukaryota; kingdom Metazoa; phylum Arthropoda; class Insecta; order Coleoptera; family Curculionidae; genus Ips; species Ips nitidus. The sequence goes on from CM042788.1 coordinate 2,349,965, forward strand.
AATGCCATTTCTTCAATTTCCAAAATTTCAAAGTGGTTTTCACCTAAATTAAGGTTCTTTGGTATAAATATACCTTTTTCTGTGCATTGGAACCCTTATAAAGCAAAATAAAAATTTCAAAAAAACATAAAAATCTGTAAAAAAGCACTATTTCAGAGATGCAAATTTTATTACTTTTTTTGAATTTAAGTTCTAGAATTGAAGCTTTTAAACTGCTTTAGAAGCATACGGAAGATTTTAGACTGTTTTGGAAATTTCGGTTATCAAAATTTGTTTTAACTACTTGAGGAGCATATTGAAGGTTCTGGAATGATTTAGAGGGATTTGGAAACTCTTAGACGGTTCTATAATTTTTTGGAAAATTTAGACTATTTTAAAAATGTTTGAAAGCTTCTAGACTATAGTTGAAGAGCATTTGGAATTTTTTAGACCGTTTTGAAAAGCTTCCGACGGCTTTAGAAGCATTTTGGAGTTTCTGTATTGTTTTGAAATCTTTTTAGATTACTTTAGGAGCCTTGAAGGTTCTGGACTGCTTTTAAGGCATTTGAAACCTTGTAGAAGGTTCTAGAAACTTTTGGAACCTTTTAAACTGCTCTAAAAGCATACGGAAACTTTTAGACTGTCTTGAAATCATTTGAGAGCTTCTAGACTAGATGAAGAGCATTTGGAAGCTTTTAGACTGCTCTAAAAGCTTTTGGAAGGCTTTCCACTACTTTAGAAGCATTTTGGAGTTATTTCTGTAGTATTTTGAAATTTTTTTAGACTACTTTAGGACCATTTGGAAGGTTTCTAGAGAGTTTAAAAAGTTTTGAAGGTTTTTGGACTGCTTTTAAAGCATTTGAAAGTTGAAGATCATTTGGAAGCCTTTAGAGCGTTCTAAAAGCTTTTGGAAGGCTTTCGACTGCTTGAGAAACCAATTGGAGTTTCTGCAGGAAATGGCATTTCTTCAATTTCCAAAATTTTAAAGTGGTTTTCACCTAAATTAAGGTTCTTTGGTATAAATATACCTTTTTCTGTGCATTGAAACCCTTATAAAACAAAATAAAAATTTGTCGCTCTTTTTAAATCTCAATTCAGTAGAATTGGTATTGGAGTGTTTTTCTGGTGGTTTTTCTTCTGACCGCACTTACGATTTAACAGGATTTTTGCATACGACAATAAAAATTCCGAAGGACAAAACTACTAAAAGTTAACTTGAACGATTTGTAAATCAGCGTCCCCGAAACTAGTTAAGCGACTTTCTTTCGGAGATTGTTCTGCATGCCCCCTGGCCAGTGCACTTAATGCATTTTACTTAAAGCCGAATGCATTTAAATGCAAATTGAATCGAATACGTTACAGGGTGTCTTAAATTTTGCGTTGGAATTTTTTTTACGACACGTCAAGGTTTTAGAGGAAGAGTGTCGTAAACGTTTTAACGCTAAAATAATGTTCACTTACGTTTTATTGCGGTTTTTTTTTTTTTGTTAATAGGGCGTGTCAACTTTTTTAATTTAGTAAATGTCAAGTGATATAACGAGAAACTTAATTTTGCGTTGTCTTAAGCGATTGCACTCGTCTAAAATTTAAATATTCAGTTTTTTCGCTAGGTAGTTGCAATTAAAATAAGTAAAATAATTAAAGTAAATTTTGCAAAGTAAAATAACCCTTTAATCCAAGTGAAATTGCATTTTATTTATAAATCCGACAGTGTAATTCGCTCTTTCCTATTGTGAGAAATAAAGATAAACTCAGGAATTGCTAGGGTAAAAGGATTCTCTTAAGATTAACCCGTTAATGTATTTAAAGCTTAAAATAAAAAAACAAACAGAGTTTTTTAACCTTAAATGTTACTTTACAAGCAAATTTTTCAAAAGCTAAAAAAGTTTTCCTAAATCTATTATTAAAAATGTTGAACGTATTTTGTTACGCAATTTTATGTTAAAGTTTGCTCTTTATTATCTGTTAACCAAATTAGAGTAAAATGTATACACAACACCCGGTAGTTTAGCAAACTGTAAAATTCGAAAGTAAACCAAATCGAAAAAGTGTAAGTCAGAAATATCCGTTAATAGTAGTTATTTTGTTATTTACAATATTAAAGTCTGTTGAAATAAAGTCACTCTATTTTGTAGTCCAATTGTCAAAAAGGTAGTATTTACTAACTGAAAATTCGTGTGTAAGTATGGAAATTTACCAAAAAATTAGAGATACAGATTTATTTAGTTATAATAGCTAGAGTCCGGATTTCTAAGAAATTTTGCTTTTCGTAAATAATAAAAGCAGCCAACTTTTGACATCTAATGTGAACGATTTACGCAAAAACACGTCATTTGGCAGATTTTTTTCATGCTTTTTTCTTCTTTTTGTGTTTAATTTACTTTTTTATGCTTATTTGCTGCTATTTTTTGTATGGTTTTATTTTGTATAGGTTAATTTACAATTGAAGCTTTTCTGAGATATTGAAGGCTTCTGAGAGACAAAAACATACCAATTATCTGTTGGAAAATGGGCAAGTATTAATTTACAAATTTAAACTGACTAAATAATTTCCAAATGCTTAATATTAATTATATAAGCTCCAAAATGTCTTGCAAAAGCTTACAAAACAGTCTAGAAGCTTCCAAAAGCTTTCAAATGTTTTTCAACTTATCTATAGAAGCTGTCAAAAGATTTGAAGACAATCTAGAAGTTTCTGAGCTTCTAGAGCAGTTTAGTAGCTTCCAAAAGTTTCTAGAACCGTTCAAAAATGCCTTAAAAGCAGTCCAGAACCTTCAGTGCTCTTTAAACTGTAAACACTTTTCAAATGCTCAAGAGAACACAAATCTGGTGTCTGTTTTGCTGTAACTGCCGCCATTTTGTAACTGACTTTAAAATTAGGACATTTTTTACAGTTTTCAAGACATGGCACCCTTAAAAATTATATTTTGACAAATGACACTTTACGTCACATTTTTACCATTTACCTTAACTAACTAAGGCAGTTAAAGACAATTTTCAAAATTCAAAATAATTTATACTCCCTATAAAATTATCAAAAATCTAGTTTTTGATTTTTCAAGGGCGACCGGTGCGTTGTACGGTAAAATTTTATATCTAATAAAAGTTCCGCCTCTTTGAGGGGCATACATGAAAAAAATTTGACACTGCTAACTCAAACCGTTTTCGAGATATTTAGAAAAATGTCCGAAAAAAAGTAATCAAGTATGACGCCCTCTAGCGGACAGACGGGGCAAGTTAGCGGTGCCCGCTCAACGTCACGTGATAGCTCCAATCATTATCTACTAGTGTCTATACGGAACGTTTTAAATAATCAAGTTATTCGCGATTTTTTGGGAAAATACACTGAAATTTTGTCCAAATGAAGGTTTATACTGACCGCCGCCTGAATTAAAAATTAAAAATATTTCGAAAACGGTTATATTTACATAAAAACTGCAATAATGCAAAATTATTGTTCTTAATGGACCACTAAACCAAATTACGTAACGTTTGAACCTCAATACAGTTGCCTGTATACAGGGTGTGCACGAAATTGTTACTGGGTCATTATTTTTGCTCACCCTGTACACAATTTTTTAGATAGAATTTTTTGCTCTACATCACTGAAAAGAGAAGTTCAAGACGTATCTTTTGAGTGGTTAAACCTCCCTGAACGCCCAAAAATAACCAAGGTACAGGGTGTTCAATTTTTGAACTAAATTTCGGTAAAAAGTGCATCAAAGTAGTTTTTGGAAAATATCTCGAAAACGATTAGATTTACAAAAAGAAAAACAATGCAGAAACTCCAAAATGTTTCTCAAGCAGTCGAAAGCCTTCCAAAAGCTTTTAGAACGCTCTAAAGGCTTCCAAATGATCTTCAACTAGTTTAAAAGCTCTCTTCCATAAGTTTTTAAAACAGTCCACAAGTTTTCAAATGCTTTAAAAGCAGTCCAAAAACCTTCAAAGCTTTTTAAACTCTCTAGAAACCTTCCAAATGGTCCTAAAGTAGTCTAAAAAATTTCAAAATACTACAGAAATAACTCCAAAATGCTTCTAAAGTAGTGGAAAGCCTTCCAAAAGCTTTTAGAGCAGTCTAAAAGCTTCCAAATGCTCTTCATCTAGTCTAGAAGCTCTCAAATCATTTCAAGACAGTCTAAAAGTTTCCGTATGCTTTTAGAGCAGTTTAAAAGGTTCCAAAATTTTCTAGAACCTTCTACAAGGTTTCAAATGTCTTAAAAGCAGTCCAGAACCTTCAATGCTCCTAAAGTAATCTAAAAAGATTTCAAAACACTACAGAAACTCCAAAATGCTTCTAAAGCCGTCGGAAGCTTTTCAAAACGGTCTAAAAAAATGCTCTTCAACTATAGTCTAGAAGCTTTCAAAAAATATCAAAATAGTCTAAATTTTCCAAAAAATTATAGAACCGTCTAAGAGTTTCCAAATGCCTCTAAATCATTCCAGAACCTTCAATATGCTCCTCAAGTAGTTAAAACAAATTTTGAGAACCGAAATTTCCAAAACAGTCTAAGATCTTCCGTATGCTTCTAAAGCAGTTTAAAAGCTTCAATTCTAGAACTTGAATTCAAAAAAAGTAATAAAATTTGCATCTCTGAAATAGTGCTTTTTTACAGATTTTTATGCTTTTTTTAGAAAAATTAATTTTAAGCACTTTTTTTCACGATTTTAGTGCTTAAAACAATAAATACTCAAAATCAGAATTTTTGTAATTTTAAAGGGGCATATTATTAAAATCCAAATTGCGCAATTTTGCCATGATTTAACCAACCTTGTATGTCTTACCGTTTTCGAGATCCGCATTATGAACTAAACATGAATTTTAGAAGAAAAAAAGTAATAGTTACTGAATTTGTTATTATTTTGTATTATTTACTATTCATTTAGTACTCTAGAAATTTTGCTGATATTTAGGTATTTTGAAGAATATAGCCACTTGGCAATAATGCTTATTTGTGTGTGTAGTGGATTGGGACAATTTAACATACAAACTGCCACTTAACCAAAATTGCCAACATCCCAATTGGCTCAATTAGAAATCTTGCGTGTGTGACTAAAAAAAAATGTAAATTACAAAAAAATAAAGTTTTCGACACCTGAAAACACCGAAAAATAACCTACATAATACATGAACCGCATTCCGGCTCGGCAAACCCTAAAAAGCGGGTTTGCACTTCATAAAGACGCACACGAATCCACTTTGGCAATTTCATTTCCAATTCATGACGTTACCTGCCAATGCATTGCGGTGATTTATACAGTTTATATTAATAATTAATCTCGACGAAAACTTGTATTTGACTGTTTTGACGAGGGATACCTACAGGATAGCTGAGACTTATTTTGCATTAAAAAGTGGTAAAATTACCAGTAAAACTTGTTCGGCTCGATGAACTTTTGCGGTTTTGAACCTGAAACTGTCTTTTTAATTTCAACCAAGGGTGGAGTTTCCTTGAACGTGCAAGAAAGTTATATTTAGTGGCACAATCGAAAACTTTAGTGAGGGTAAAAACGATCACGTCCTTGCCGATAAGGAACTGAAAGTCGATAAAAATGTCACGAAAGGATTTATGTTTTGTGTTTTATTTTGCGAGAATCAAAATTGTTTATTTCTGTTTAAAAAATCGGTGAACCAGGAACAGTCAAGAACAAATAAACGAAAAACTTCAAGGCTTGGTAATAGTAATTTACGTTACAAGTTTGAGAAAGGACAGTCAAGGACAAAATCGCCTGTAAAACCCATTTGTGGTGTGAAAATGACAGTTTTAAGCACATTTTTGGAATCCTCATTAAATTTCTTATCCAATAACCTAAAAAAAATCACAAAATTCGATACAGTCAGGGAGAAAAGTGGTGTCAAAGTTTGAACTGGCAGAAACACAGTTTGAAAAGACAGTCAGCGACAAAATCGTCTGTTAAACTCACTTGGAGTGAGAAAATGACAGTTTTATCCACAAACTTTTTAATGCTGGAGAAAATTGATTTCGTTTTCCAGTTATTGCTTATCAAAGTATATTAGCAAAGCACCCTCAACACAAGGATAATAAATGCCTTGAAGAAGGCTTGGCTTCAGATTGCCAATCGAATGAAAAATTTCCTATTCAGTTACTTGGAAAAAATAGGTATTCGGTACAGTCAGAGAGAAAAGCGCTGTCAAAGTTTGAACTGCCAGAAACACAGTTTGAAAAGACAGTCAGCAACAAAATCGTCTGTTAAACTCACTTGGAGTGAGAAAATGACAGTTTTATCCACATTTTTGGAATCCTCATTAAGTTTCCTATCTACTAACCTAAAAAAAACACTAAAAAATCGAGTATAGTCAGTTAGAAAAACAGTGTCAAAGTTTGAACTGCCAGAAACACAGTTTGAAAGGACAGTCAGGACAAAATCGCCTGTAAAACCCATTTGTGGTGTGAAAATGACAGTTTTAAGCACATTTTTGGAATCCTCATTAAATTTTCTATCTACTAACCTAAAAAAACACTACCAAATTGAGTACAGTCAGAGAGAAAAACAGTGTTAAAGTTTGAACTAACAGAAACATAGTTTGAAAGGACAGTCAAGGACAAAATCGACTGTACAACCCATTTGTGGTGTGAAAATGACAGTTTTAAGCACATTTTTGGAATCCTCATTAACTTTCTTATCCAATAACCTAAAAAAATCACAAAATTTGAAAACACAAAAATCAGCTGACAAAATCGCCTGTTAAACTCACTTGGAGTGAGAAAATGACAGTTTTAAGCACATTTTTGGAATCCTCATTAAATTTCCTATCACAAAATACTAACCTAAAAGAACACTAGAGTACAGTCAAAGTGTCAAAGTTTGAACTCAGTCAACAAAATCGCCTGTAAAACCCATGAAAATGACAGTTTTAAGGCATTTTTGGAATCCTCATTAAATTTCCTATCACTTAAAAAAACACTGGGACCAAATTGAGTACAGTCAGAGAGAAAAACAGTTTGAACGAACAAAACATCGAAAGTACAGTCAGTCAAGGACAAAATCGCCTGTAAAACCCACTTGTGAGTGAAAAATGACAGTTTTAAGCACATTTTTGGAATCCTCATTAAATTTCCTATCCAATAGCCTAAAAAAATCACTAAAATTCGGTACAGTCAGGGAGAAAAGTGCTGCCAAAGTTTGAACTGGCAGAAACACAGTTTGAAAAGACAGTCAGCGACAAAATCGCCTGTAAAACCCATTTGTGGTGTGAAAATGACAGTTTTAAGCACATTTTTGGAATCCTCATTAAATTTCCTATCTACTAACCTAAAAAAACACTAAAAAATCGAGTATAGTCAGTTAGAAAAACAGTGTCAAAGTTTGAACTGCCAGAAACACAGTTTGAAAGGACAGTCAGCGACAAAATCGTCTGTAAAACCCACTTGGAGTGAGAAAATGACAGTTTTAAGCACATTTTTGGAATCCTCATTAAATTTCCTATCTACTAACCTAAAAAAACACTACCAAATTGAGTACAGTCAGAGAGAAAAACAGTGTCAAAGTTTGAACTAACAGAAACACAGTTTGAAAGGACAGTCAAGGACAAAATCGCCTGTAAAACCCATTTGTGGTGTGAAAATGACAGTTTTAAGCACATTTTTGGAATCCTCATTAAATTTCCTATCTAATAGTCTAAAAAAACACTAAAAAATCGAGTACAGTCAGTTAGAAAAACAGTGTCAAAGTTTGAACTGCTAGAAACACAGTTTGAAAGGACAGTCAAGGACAAAATCGCCTGTAAAACCCATTTGTGTGTGAAAATGACAGTTTTAAGCACATTTTTGGAATCCTCATTAAATTTCCTATCCAATAGCCTAAAAAAACACTACCAAATTGAGTACAGTCAGAGAGAAAAACAGTGTCAAAGTTTGAACTAACAGAAACATAGTTTGAAAGGACAGTCAAGGACAAAATCGCCTGTAAAACCCATTTGTGAGTGTGAAAATGACAGTTTTAAGCACATTTTTGGAATCCTCATTAAATTTCCTATCTACTAACCTAAAAAAACACTACCAAATTGAGTACAGTCAGAGAGAAAAACAGTGTCAAAGTTTGAACTAACAGAAACATAGTTTGAAAGGACAGTCAAGGACAAAATCGCCTGTAAAACCCATTTGTGGTGTGAAAATGACAGTTTTAAGCACATTTTTGGAATCCTCATTAAATTTCCTATCCAATAGTCTAAAAAAACACTAAAAAATCGAGTATAGTCAGTTAGAAAAACAGTGTCAAAATTTGAACTGCTAGAAACACAGTTTGAAAGGACAGTCAAGGACAAAATCGCCTGTAAAACCCATTTGTGAGTGTGAAAATGACAGTTTTAAGCACATTTTTGGAATCCTCATTAAATTTCCTATCCAATAGTCTAAAAAAACACTAAAAAATCGAGTATAGTCAGTTAGAAAAACAGTATCAAAATTTGAACTGCTAGAAACACAGTTTGAAAGGACAGTCAAGGACAAAATCGCTTGTAAAACCCACTTGTAGTGTGAAAATGACAGTTTAAAAATTACTGTCAGAATTATATGAATTGCGAAAACAGGACTTTCCATTTGGTCGTAGGTAAAGTATAGTACGTCACACGTGCTCTTAGGCATTTTAAGCACTCGTGGAATTACTTTTTCCATATCGTGCGTAAAATGCTAGTTACGTAATATACTATTATTTCATACTGTAAGTGGTAATTTGTTACTTAATTCTTAGTTTTTTTTTGTGATTTTACACACCCCTATACATTTTTGGACACCAACTGTTGAATAGGTTGCTAACAAAATTATATTACTTTTCCGGACTAGTAACGTAATGAATCATTTTCCGCACTGAAACGGACTACGTAATAGTATATGAAATAAAAGAATGTTTTTACTAATTACTGTTGTTGTAGGTTTTTTTCTATTTCAAATCTTCTCCATTTCGTCACAGAGTTCTCCATATTTTGGTGTTACCTACTGCCAAGTCATTTTCAGAATGTTTTACATACTCCAAGCCTTCAATATCCTCTTCAGTTGTCACAAGTCTTCTTTACATTTTTCCTGAAAATTGGTTCGATAAGAATGTTTTTCCTCTTATGTCTGTATGTAAAATTTGTGTTATAAGTCTTGTTCGTTCAAGAAGAAAACACTAAAATTCTAGGAAATTCGAGTAGTTAAATTTTAGAAACTAAAAGAAGACATTTTAACATCCATTTGATCTGTGGAAGTAATATCTCCAACAGGTGTCAAATAACTTTAAAATTTAAAACATCCTATAAATGAATATGGCTTAGATTTATTTAATTTACAAGAACGACCATCCAACAAAGGAATTACTTTAGACAGAGTAAAAGTTTTACTACCTTTTAAGCAGATCATCCAGTTTATTTGTCCGTTTGAGATAATAAAATTTATTATTAAAAGTACTAAAAGTAAACGTTATTACAGCCAAAATTTTTATGTGTAACTTTTATCTTTATGATCTGACTAATGCTGGTAAAACCCAAAAATTAGACTAGATATTCCCAAAAGAATATTTATTGCAATTCCTCGTTGCCGAAACGATTTGAAGGCGGACACTCAATCATGTCTAGACAGTTGCCCAAAATGCAAAGAAGCCACGTCGATAAGATCTCAAAGGAAGTTGCTTAACTTGTCAATTATTTTTTTCGGTAATAAATATGTAGTAATGCGCTCGATTCGAAGTCTATTATTGGTTCTGTCGATTCATCCACAACGAATATGGTACGCGAATGTGTAACGGGCCAATGGAATTTTCAATCGGATTGTAAATCGATTCGTCGAAGATAAATTGTGCCGTTCTGTTTTGGTTGTAGGTTAAGATAAATTAGTTCGTAGTAATTGATAATGTGTTCTAACGAGTTTGGCTTATAATAACTTGTCACGTTATTTAAATTTAATAATGCTCATTGTGCGCAGATTTGTTTTAATACACAGTGGTTTGCGGGTGTATGACACTAATTGACTTTTTCGTTTTTGGTATACACAGAAACTTAGCTTAGAGTGAGTTTAATTGAATTTGCTGTACATGATTGATGGCATGTAGTATTTAGCACAAGTACACGGGGTGCCACTAATTCAAGAAACATTTCTTTGATTGATTTGAAAAAACATTGTGAGGTAACAACTGTGCAGGTTACAAGTATAAAAACTATTGTTTTGTGCATTTTTATTGTGGTGGCCAACTAAATACTTTTTTGAGAATTTTGGTAAGATTCTAGTACACCTTACTATTCTTACTAGATCAAGCTTATTGAATTTGCACAATTCAAGCTAGTTGGTGAAGATTCTTCAGGAACAAAGGTAGAATTGAAAACCTTCCTCCAGGAACAGCAGAAATAAGAAATGTTTGGTTTCTGAAGATTCAATTTGTTCAAGTTTGGTAAATGATGTTTATCGTTTTATTTAACGATTATGAATAACTGAGTTGACTTATTGATTTGCATAGAATTACTCCAACGTGATGTTTCCATAGAAAAACTTTTCTTTTCACGTAGTCTTCCAATTTTAAGATCCTTTTTACTCGGGAAAATGTGTGAGATACCAAAAATATGTACGGGACAAAAGTATCGATATTGGACAACAAACTAGTAATCAGCCATAAATATAGCTCTGAATAGTGAAAAAAGGNCAGTTTTATCAAAAATTNNGACGTTNGANTTCNGCAGGATGGCACCAGACCCNCCNTAGTCAGAATCANCTGNGGCNTCAATNGAGNANTTGACGTCNATGTTNCGTTCTNTGNANAAGNAANTNGNGATTNCGTAGTGGATCGAANCCCGTTAATTCCNCTCCAGCAAAANCTNTNGCNCACANGTGNGATCCGCGAAGAGTATNNCNCNCANAGGTCGTGNNTACGAATGGTAATNNNCACTATGAGCCTNTGTCGNNAAGACNGTANCAACCCACCNAGCTCGTGNGTCAGTGACNGNTNCTAAGTNNTACCCGNACANTAACTAAGACTANACGTNGTATATANNAACANATCCCNTNCCGNACTAGATCGTTTCGGCGTCGAANGCACNTNGNGNCGTGAAANTNNTAGGCNNNTGCGNACCANCGNNAACGGTNAANGTANGGANGGNGCCGCTGCAACGTTCTNCACTTGAGTGACTACNNCATAGAACGTTTTTATCCTTTTCTGATGGCGGTTTAGCGAAATTGATAGGAGTTCAAATAAAAAAGTTACAACCTTTCAAAAATACAAAAAATGACAGTTTTGGTAAAAAGTGCATTTTTGGCAAATTTTTAATTTGCTCCATAAGGGTTCCAATGCACAGCAAAGGGTATATTTATACCAAAGAACCTTAAATTAGGAGAAATAAGCACAAAAAAAGCATTTTATAATTTTTCATTTTTCAAAAAAATTGAAAGAATGGGGGGGTATTAGAGGTCTTCTTTAAGTACTTTTTAAGATTCAATATCTCAGTAACGTGAGGAGTTAAAGAGGCAAGTTTTCGCTCATTTTGTAGTATTTTTTATCCTTTTTCTGATGGCGGTTTAGCGAAATTGATAGGAGTTCAAATAAAAAAGTTACAACCTTTCAAAAATACAAAAAATGACAGTTTTGGTAAAAAGTGCATTTTTGGCAAATTTTTAATTTGCTCCATAAGGGTTCCAATGCACAGCAAAGGGTATATTTATACCAAAGAACCTTAAATTAGGAGAAATAAGCACAAAAAAAGCATTTTATAATTTTTCATTTTAAAAACCTTAAATTAGGAGAAATAAGCACAAAAAAAGCATTTTATAATTTTTCATTTTTCAAAAAAATTGAAAGAATGGGGGGGTATTAGAGGTCTTCTTTAAGTACTTTTTAAGATTCAATATCTCAGTAACGTGAGGAGTTAAAGAGGCGAGTTTTAGCTCATTTTGTAGTATTTTTTATCCTTTTTCTGATGGCGGTTTAGCGAAATTGATAGGAGTTCAAATAAAAAAGTTACAACCTTTCAAAAATACAAAAAATGACAGTTTTGGTAAAAAGTGCATTTTTGGCAAATTTTTAATTTGCTCCCTAAGGGTTCCAATGCACAGCAAAGGGTATATTTATACCAAAGGGCCTCAAATTAGGTGAAATAAACACTTTGAACCTTAAAAAAAATTAGAAAAATGCCATTTTTTGACAAAATTATACCAAAGAACCTTAGATTAGCTAATATAAGCACAAAAAAAAGCACTTTAAAATTTTTAAAACAATTAAAAAAATGGGGAGGTATTTTTTAAGCACAAAAAACTTTGAAGTAAATTTGAAGAAGGCTTTTTTGTTTTTGGTGGTGCTGAACTTTTGATTCGTACAAACCCCTATTTTGCACGATCCAATCACTCATAAAACTTAGGAGATTTACTAATCCCAACTTGTTTGATTATTTAAAAAAACAAACAGAAACTTCTGTCGCATTGTATTATTACACGTTGACTAGAAATCGCATATGTCAAGAAGAAACTGAACAATCATAAAAAGTCGAACAATCGCCAATAAACTTAAATTAAAACCTCAATAAATTGGCAAGTAATAGCGACAAGCACAGGGACTTTGACGCCATGTATAGGAAAACGCCTTAATAAAAACATTGTAATAATCCACTTAAACCAGCGCAATTTATGCTATGTTGTTGAAAGAAAAAAAAATTACAACAGTCCGAATAACTTGCGGTATAACTTCCATATATGGTTTCAATCCAGAAGTGTCGTTGCCGCTCTTCAGAAGAGAACGTTATCATTATTAATCGTAATAAAATCGTAAAAAACTTTCACGGTCCGATAAGGAGCTGTTTGGAAATAATCACCCTACTCGCAGAGGGTTGTAAAACGACTTTTACGGGTCAATAAAATTTATTTACCCGGAATACTGGTTTTGGTCTTATCTTCGCGGTTTACGCACGAATACTCTACATTTTAGCCAATTTACTACTGACAGATTACAGTAAATTTACTATCGCAACCCTTGTCTTTTTTTCCCTTGTGGAATTCTGGAAGAAAGCACTTTTTACCCTCGTGTTGTTTACGCTAGCATTTTTTTGCCAGTTTGGAATTAAATCAGTTGAGATGCCTGGAGGCGGCGGCTTTCCAGCTTTTTTGTTTTGTTTTCCTGACAAGTGATCCGGTAACGATAAAATATGGTAGAACGTTGCACTCTGTGGGTTATTTGTTAATGAAAAAATTCTGTCAATATGAATGGAGAGTACTCACTTCACGTCTTGTGTATAACGGCAGTAAAATACAACTTTACTACCGTTATTACTAAAGCCCCAATCGAAGTGCCTTGAATACAGCACAGGAAAGAAACTATGAACATATTATGTGCTAAAATGCTTAGTGACAAAAATACAGAGTGTTGTTGTTAATTATTGGAAATAGCATTTTAGTGGTGTATTTTTTTTATTTTCAGTTTTACTAAAATTACCGTACTGGCTTGAATTCTTTCTAATATAAATTACTTGTACAGAAAAATTATGAAAAAATTGGTAGGACAGTAAGTACAAACATGACACTCTTAAAAACTAAATATAAAAATTATTTTTTTACGAAAACATCCTGAGAACGGTCCTGAATATCTGGGTGTGAATAGAACAAAAGCAGACCAGTACTCGGGAAAATTTAGTTAATTAATAGCGATGGAGTGCAAGGATCGTTCTTATTTCATTCTGAACTTTTGAATGTGATTACAGGTTACATATAGGACAGGACAGTACTGAGGAAAAGTTCTGGTTAGTGACTTATGAGATGGGCAAGCCTAGATTTAGGCCAGAAAAAAAGTCAGTAAAAATGTCCACAAATTTGGTTAAAAAACAGGGCAGTACTGAACAAAAATACTCTAGCTAACCAATTTAAAAATTAATATCACCGAAACTATCTTAAATACGGATCTGCTTTTTTTAGCTCAGGGTAGTAAAAATTGTATTTAAAACTGGTGTAAAATAGGACTTTACTAGACAAAAATCTATCAAAGTAACTAGGCTGACAAAAACCATTAAAAAGTAAATAATTATTTTGAGAACAGTCCTGAATTTAGCCTTGAATAGATTCAATAACTTCAAAAATTCTAAAACTATCCTTAGTACGATCCTCAATTATTGGATGTGATTAGATAGGTATAGGTCAGGACAGTATTCAGGAAAAATTTGGTTAATACTGGTTTAGTAACCTTATTGAGGAAAAATTCTGGTTATTTTGTCCCTGACTGTCTTTTCAAACTGCGTTTCTGTCAATTTAAACTTTGACACCACTTTTCTCCCTGATTGTACTTGATTTTCTTGTGTTTTTTATGTCATTTGATAGAAAATTTAATGAGGATTCCAAAAATGTGCTTAAAACTGTCATTTTCCCATTCCAAGTGGGTTTTACAAGCAATTTTGTCCCTGATTGTCCTTTCAAACTTTGACACCACTTTTCTCTCTGACTGTACTTGATTTTTTTGTATTTTTTATGTCATTTGATAGGAAATTTAATGAGAAGTCCAAAAATGTGCTTAAAACTGTCATTTTCCCATTCCAAGTGGGTTTTACAAGTGATTTTGCCACTGACTGTCCTTTCAAACTGTGTTTCTGTCAATTTAAACTTTGACACCACTTTTCTCCCTAACTGTACCTGATTTTTTAGTGTTTTTTATGTCATAAGATAGGAAATTTAAGGAGAATTCCAAAAATGTGCTTAAAACTGTCATTTTTCCATTCCAAGTGGGTTTTACAACTGATTTTGTCCCTGACTGTCCTTTCAAACTGTCTTTCGGTCAATTTAAACTTTGACACCACTTTTCTCTCTGACTGTACCTCATTTTTTAGTGTTTTTTATGTCATTTGATAGGAAATTCAATGAGGATTCCAAAAATGTGCTCAAAACTGTCATTTTCCCATTCCAAGTGGGTTTTACAAGTGATTTTTTACTTGACTGTCCTTTCAAACTGTGTTTCTGTCAATTTAAACTTTGACACCACTTTTCTCCCTGACTGTACCTGATTTTTTAGTGTTTTTTATGTCATTAGATAGGAAATTTAAGGAGAATTCCAAAAATGTGCTTAAAACTGTCATTTTCCCATTCCAAGTGGGTTTTACAAGTGATTTTGTCCCTGACTGTCCTTTCAAACTGTGTTTCTGTCAATTTAAACTTTGACAGTCGTTTTCTCTCTAATTGTACTTGCTTTTTTGTGTTTTTTTATGTCATTTGATAGAAAATTTAATGAGAATTCCAAAAATGTGCTTAAAACTGTCATTTTCCCATTCCAAGTGGGTTTTACAAGTGATTTTTTACTTGACTGTCCTTTCAAACTGTGTTTCTGTCAATTTAAACTTTGATACCACTTTTATCTCTGACTGTACCTGATTTTTTAGTGTTTTTTATGTCATTTGATAGGAAATTTAATGAGAATTCCAAAAATGTGCTTAAAACTGTCATTTTCCCATTCCAAGTGGGTTTTACAAGTGATTTTGCCACTGACTGTCCTTTCAAACTGTGTTTCTGTCAATTTAAACTTTGACAGTCGTTTTCTCTCTGATTGTACTTGATTTTTTGTGTTTTTTATGTCATTTGATAGAAAATTTAGTGAGAATTCCAAAAATGTGCTTAAAACTGTCATTTTCCCATTCCAAGTGGGTTTTACAAGTGATTTTTTACTGACTGTCCTTTCAAACTGTGTTTCTGTCAATTTAAACTTTGACACCGTTTTCTCTCTGATTGTACTTGATTTTTTTGTGTTTTTTATGTCATTTGATAGAAAATTTAGTGAGAATTCCAAAAAATGTGCTTAAAACTGTCATTTTCCCATTCCAAGTGGGTTTTACAAGTGATTTTTTACTTGACTGTCCTTTCAAACTGTGTTTCTGTCAATTTAAACTTTGACACCACTTTTCTCCCTGACTGTACCTGATTTTTTAGTGTTTTTTATGTCATTAGATAGGAAATTTAAGGAGAATTCCAAAAATGTGCTTAAAACTGTCATTTTCCCATTCCAAGTGGGTTTTACAAGTGATTTTGTCCCTGACTGTCCTTTCAAACTGTGTTTCTGTCAATTTAAACTTTTCTTCCACTTTTCTCCCTGATTGTACTTGATTTTCTTGTGTTTTTTATGTCATTTGATAGAAAATTTAATGAGGATTCCAAAAATGTGCTTAAAACTGTCATTTTCCCATTCCAAGTGGGTTTTACAAGCAATTTTGTCCCTGATTGTCCTTTCAAACTTTGACACCACTTTTCTCTCTGACTGTACCTTGATTTTTTTGTATTTTTTATGTCATTTGATAGGAAATTTAATGAGGATTCCAAAAATGTGCTTAAAACTGTCATTTTCCCATTCCAAGTGGGTTTTACAAGTGATTTTGCCACTGACTGTCCTTTCAAACTGTGTTTCTGTCAATTTAAACTTTGACAGTCGTTTTCTCTCTGATTGTACTTGATTTTTTTGTGTTTTTTATGTCATTTGATAGAAAATTTAGTGAGAATTCAAAAATGTGCTTAAAACTGTCATTTTCCCATTCCAAGTGGGTTTTACAAGTGATTTTTTACTTGACTGTCCTTTCAAACTGTGTTTCTGTCAATTTAAACTTTGACACCACTTTTCTCCCTGACTGTACCTGATTTTTTAGTGTTTTTTATGTCATTAGATAGGAAATTTAAGGAGAATTCCAAAAATGTGCTTAAAACTGTCATTTTCCCATTCCAAGTGGGTTTTACAAGTGATTTTGTCCCTGACTGTCCTTTCAAACTGTGTTTCTGTCAATTTAAACTTTGACAGCACTTTTCTGTCTGACTGTACCTGCTTTTTTTGTGTTTTTTATGTCATTTGATAGGAAATTTAATGAGGATTCCAAAAATGTGCTTAAAACTGTCATTTTCCCATTCCAAGTGGGTTTTACAAGTGATTTTGTCCCTGACTGTCTTTTCAAACTGTCTTTCGGTCAATTTAAACTTTGACACCACTTTTCTCTCTGACTGTACCTCATTTTTTGGTGTTTTTTATGTCATTTGATAGGAAATTCAATGAGGATTCCAAAAATGTGCTCAAAACTGTCATTTTCCCATTCCAAGTGGGTTTTAAAAGTGATTTTGTCCCTGACTGTCCTTTCAAACTGTGTTTCTGTCAATTTAAACTTTGACACCACTTTTCTCTCTGACTGTACCTGATTTTTTTGTGTTTTTTATGTCATTTGATAGGAAATTTAATGAGGATTCCAAAAATGTGCTTAAAACTGTCATTTTCCCATTCCAAGTGGGTTTTACAAGTGATTTTGTCCCTGACTGTCCTTTCAAACTGTGTTTCTGTCAATTTAAACTTTGACACTCCTTTTCTCTCTGACTGTACCTGATTTTTTGTGATTTTTCATGTCATTAGATGGGAAATTTCATGAGGATTCCAAAAATGTGCTTAAAATTGTCATTTTTAGACCACCTGTAATTCCAAGTGGGTTTTACGCGTGATTTTGTCCCTGACTGTCCTTTCAAACTGAAACTCAAAAATGGTATAGGAAATACAGTCATTCTATAGCTAAAACGATAATAACAAAACTTAGCTAAATATTAATTGATGAAACTGGTGGCAAAACTTGTAAAAAGGCACCTTAAAGCGGTGACAAGCCTTGAGTAGATTCAAAAACTCAAAAATTCTAAACTATCCTTAGTACGATCCTCAATTATTGGATGTGATTAGGTGAGGACAGTATTCAGGAAAATTTGGTTTCTGTCAATTTAAACTTTGACACTCCTTTTCTCGATGACTTTTGTGATGGGCAAGGTTAGATAAAACCAATTAAGTACACTAATAGAATTTTGATGATTGTAACTTATTTTTAGGCCACTCTGTAATACAAACCGCAGCAAAAGCTAAGAAATTTAAAAATTTGATATTTGGACTTGTCATTCTATAACTAAAACGGTAATAACAAAACTTACCTAAATATTAATTGATGAAACTGGGTGGCAAAACTGGTAAAAAGACACCCTAAAGCGGTGACAAGTCCACCCATTACAGCTGTCACTCTGGTGGATCTGGTCCTACAGAATGCAATAACTATCGGAGACACTAGCAACGATGTGCCCATAGCTAAGGCTCCCAACCATTCTGAAAACCAGTTTTGTTTGTATTAAAAATTATAGAAATACCATCAAATCTGATAAAAGAGCTTCAGAAGAGATTAGCTCTCCCATTAAACTTTCCAATCTTTGTTGTTTAGCTCCAGAAAGCAAAACTGTTTGTTGGTCTGTGCACGTCGAGGAATTAACCTCCCGCTTCGGGGTAGCGAATCGTATAAATAATTTTGACAACAAACATAGAGAAACGGGGGGAGAAAAACTTTTACCGTGCTCTTGTTTACTTCGGCTAATTTAAAACACAGAAACGAGAATGCTCGCCCCATTTCGCGGAGATTAAAGCCAATGCAATTTGATGGCGCCCAGATTGCAGCACAAAAGAACGATTAAGATTCCACTCGCAAAGTTTTACTCTCCTCAAGTAAATGTTTAGTTTGGTTCTTTATCTACTGGGGTTAAACACCTTTAAACAATCCTTTTTTATGTATTTTTTTGTTGGATTTGTTGGCGAAAAAAAATATATTGCTGATTCTCTGAAATAGTGACATATTCCCAAAAATTACCATTTTGTATTAAGAACAAAAATCATCCAGAAAATCCATCTACATTAGCAGGAACAGAAGAATTAATAGTAGTTGTTTGACATTTTTTGGTTGGATTTTAATCTTAATACAAACATGGGACCATGGACATTTTTGGGAATATTCCGGAAAACCAACTTTGCGGTTTTTGTTGTCTGATGTGGTATTTACTTAGTTTCATTTTGATATTAATCAACGCTATTTGATTTTTTTGAGATAAGCGGTAAAATAGTGGGTTTTTTGAACATTTCTAGTGCACCTGGAAAAATCTGCTTTTTCAATGGTGCTAAACTTTCAAAGTTACAGCATTTTCTCTTAAGCAAGTTTTGACTTAACACCACCACTTTATTTCAAGAGATGGAGAAAAAAGGTTTTTATCAAAGTGGTTACTAGAAAACGTAGCTTCCTTTTGCAAGTATTTTCAAAATGCCATTGCATTTTCAATTTTGGAGATAAAACACTTTTTGTGAATTAAACCTGTTAGTACGATTCCTTGTAAACATTTTCCAAAACTTAAAATATTTTCTAGTGTGATTCTTTGGACTCCAACAGATGTTTTCCCGACACTGAACTTGGTAGAAATACCAAAAACTGTAAATTTCACGTCACCTGATTAAGAAAACAAACAATTACCGCTCTGTTTCTTAAATTCCGGTCCAAATTTCCTGGCAATTTCCAGTTGGAAAAACCCGGCGGAGGCTATAAAACCGTTGGCGAGGACGTGAACTAGAACAGCGGTCCAGAGAACTATCCAGCCCCAGCCACCTTCTGGATAATAATGTTGTTTTAAGGTAATCAGTTGCCGGATGTCGGCTACGAAACGTGCCGTTCTGGAAGCGTGCTGTTCGTCTCCATTCGAGCCCTGCAACAAATGAAAAACCCTGCAACCATTTTCATGCTCATATAGAGAATAATATGCTTATTAAAAGGGAAACTTTAGGCAATTTTCCGGTTGGCTGTAGGCTCGTTAAGCATTTAATTTGCGCTCTCAGTAAATATGTATTAAGGGCGAGGGAACGAGCCAACTGACTTTAATTTTGGGAAAATGCTCGGGAAAATGTAATACGAAACTTCCTAGCAATAATTAAGCAGTTGCTTGAACATTTATTAGAAAAGGAAGTCAAAAAAATCAGTCACGTGACAAATTTTTAAATTTGAGCTTTTGTTTCAATTTACGCTGTTATTTTAAGTCACGTGATAATTTTTTCAAATTTCAGGTGCAATATTAGACTACGTTTTGATTTTTGTAACTTTAGATGCCAAATTTTGGGTTTTGTAGGTCTCTAGACAGTTTTTCATATTTTAACTGTCATTATAGACTGTCTTTAAGTCACGTGACGATTTTACAAATTTTTTAATATGTCATTTTCTACTTTCTTAAGTCATCTAACAATTTGACAAATTTTAAATAACATTTTTTAAGTTCACGTGACGAATTTTCAAATTTGAGCCGTTATTTTTTGTTTTAGATCATGTTAGCAATTTACGCTGCTATTTTAGGTCACGTGACAATTTTTTCAAATTTCAGGTGTAATAATAGGTCACAGTATAATTTTTTCCACTTTAGATGTCAAATTTTGGGTTTTTTTAGGTCTCATGTCAAATTTTCAAATTTTAACTGTCATTTTAAACTTTCTTTTGGGTCACGTGACCATTTCGCAAATCTTTGATGACATTTTGGATTTTTTTATATCATATGACGGTTTTTAAAATTTGAGATGCCATTTTTTAAGGTCACGTGACGAATTTTTAAATTTGATCTCTTATTTTGTGTTTTAGATCATGTGAGTGGCCGTTATTTTACGCTGCTATTTTATGTCACATAACAATTTTTTTTTCAAGCTTCAGGTGCAATATATCAGGCCATTTTACAACTTTTTCAATTTTAGATGACATATTTTGAGTTTTTGGATCACGTGACTATTTTGCAAATCTTTGATGACATTTTGGACTTTTATAAGTCATATGACGGTTTATCAAATTTTAGATGCCATTTTTTAAGGTCACGTGACGAATATTCAAATTTGATCTTTTATTTTGTGTTTTAGATCATGTTACCAATTTATGCTGCTATTTTAGGTCACGTGACATTTTTTTGAAATTCGAGGTGTAATATCAGGCCACGTTAGAATTTTTTCCACTTTAGATGTCAATTTTGTGTTTTTTTAGGTCTCATGACAGTTTTCCAAAGTTTAACTGTCATTTTTAGCTATCTTTAGGTCACGTGACGATTTTACAATTTTTTTTATATGTCATTAACTATTGTTTTAAGTCATCTAACAATTTGACAAATTTTAAATAACATTTTTTAAGGTCACGTGACGAATTTTCAAATTTGAGCCGTTATTTTTTGTTTTAGATAATGTTAGTAATTTTTGCTGCTATTTTAGGTCACGTAATAATTTTCTCAAATTTCAGGTGTAATAGGTCACTCTATAATTTTTTCCACTTTAGATTTCAAATTTGAGCCTTTGTTTCAATTTACGCTGCTATTTTAAGTCACGTGATCATTTTTTTCAAATTTTAGGTGCAATATCAGACTACGTTTTGATTTTTTTAACTTTAGATGTCAAATTTTTGGTCTTTTAGGTCTCATGACAGTTTTTCAAATTTTAACAGTCATTTTAAACTTTCTTTTGGGTCACGTGATTATTTGGCAAATCTTTGATGACATTTTGGACTTTTATAAGTCATATGACGGTTTATCAAATTTTATATGCCATTTTTTAAGGTCACGTGACAAATTTTCAAATTTGATTTTTTAATTTGTGTTTTAGATCATGTTACCAATTTACGCTGCTATTTTAGGTCACGTGACATTTTTTTGAAATTCGAGTTGTAATATCAGGCCACGTTAGAATTTTTTCCACTTTAGATGTCAATTTTGGGTTTTTTAGGTCTCATGACAGTTTTCCAAAATTTAACTGTCATTTTATGCTATCTTTAGGTCACGTGACGATTTTACAAATTTTTTTTTGTGATTCATTATCTATTGTTTTAAGTCATCTAACAATTTGACAAATTTTAAATAAAATTTTTTAAGGTCACGTGACGAATTTTCAAATTTGAGCCTTTATTTTTTGTTTTAGATAATGTTAGTAATTTACGCTGCTATTTTAGGTCACGTGACAATTTTTTCAAATTTCATGTGTAATAATAGGCCACTCTATAAATTTTTCTACTTTAGATTTAAAATTTGAGCCTTTGTTTCAATTTACGCTGCTATTTTAAGTCACGTGATAATTTTTTAAAATTGTAGGTGCAATATCAGACTACGTTTTGATTTTTTTAACTGTAGATGTCAAATTTTGGGTTTTTTAGGTCTCATGACAGTTTTTCAAATTTTAACAGTCATTTTAAACTTTCTTTTGGGTCACGTGACTATTTTGCAAATCTTTGATGACATTTTGGACTTTTATAAGTCATATGACGGTTTATCAAATTTTATATGCCATTTTTTAAGGTCACGTGACAAATTTTCAAATTTGATTTTTTAATTTGTGTTTTAGACCAATTTACGCTGCTATTTTAGGTCACGTGACATTTTTTTGAAATTCGATTTGTAATATCAGACCACGTTATAATTTTTTCCACTTTGGATGTCAATTTTGGATTTTTTAGGTCCCATGACAGTTTTTCATAGTTTAACTGTCATTTTATGCTATCTTTGGGTCACGTGACTATTTTGCAAATCTTTGATGATATTTTGGACTTTTTTAAGTGATTTAACGATTTGTGAAATTTTAGTAGCAATTTATAAAGTAACGTGACGAATTTTCAATTTTGAGATTTTTTTTGGGTTTTAGATCATGTGACCGATAATTTACGCTGCTATTTTATGTCACATGACAATTTTTCAAAAATATCAGGTGCACTATCAGGCCACGTTAAAACTTTTTCAATTTTAGTTGTCATATTTTGAGTTTTTGAGTCACGTGACTATTTTAAAAATTTGTTTATGACATTTTGGACTTTTTTAAGTGATTTAACGATTTGTGAAATTTTAGTAGCAATTTATAAAGTAACGTGACGAATTTTCAATTTTGAGATTTTTTTTGTGTTTTAGATCATGTGACCGATAATTTACGCTGCTATTTTATGCCCCATGACAATTTTTCAAAAATTTCAGGTGCAATATCAGGCCACGTTAAAACTTTTTCAATTTTAGTTGTCATATTTTGAGTTTTTGGGTTACGTGACTATTTTGCAAATTTTTGATGACATTTTGGACTTTTTTAAGTAATCTAACGGTTTATCACATTTTAGATGCTTTTTTTTAAAGTCACGTAACAAGTTTTTTCAAATGATGTACAATTTTGGGTTTTTTAGGATTCATGACAATTTCAAATGTTTACTGTTTTGTAGACTTTTTTTAAGTCACGTGACAAATTTTTAAATTTTAAGCTGTTGTAGTATTTGAAAAAAAATAGAATTATGAAAGATGTTCAAAATGGCGACCGTCTGATCATTTCTATCATTGTATAAACTATCATTTTGACTGCAAAAACTACCAATAGAGAACGATTTAACAGCTACAGATAATAATTTGCGTCATTGCTATGACGTCATTTCACTGATAATAAGAGACCAAAAATGTTGAGACCTCCTGTATGAGCTAGATCATTTATAACTCATAAAATAAATATGGCTCTTTCAATTCGAATCAAAAAACACCTGAATTCTACTGCTGATGTATGTCATGATGAGTAGAAAAATTTCGTTTAGACAAAAATATTTTTAAGATTTAAGAATGACAATAATTAACGGTAAAAATAGCTATTTATGTAACCAGTTACGAAAAGCTCGATTTTGTGTCTCACACAATGAGACATTTTCGAAACGTGTTGCATACATAATTTTTTCTAATTTTGACCAAAAAGCTGTGAAAACTATCTTTTAAAGTGATTTAACACAAATATTCACTTTCATAGCACCTTGTATAAACTGTGACAACGACATGTTATGATGAATGTCGCCCATATGTTTCTACGGAAATGCATAAAAACAGGGAGTGATGAAATGAACTTTTCATAACTAGTTACATAAAGTGATACTTTTCGTAACTAGTTACGAAAAGTAAAACGTTTTGTCACTCTAATCAGTTTTGAAAAGTGTCACTTTATATGCCAAAATTAGAAAAACAAAGTTTTGATTCTAATATGAGCTTTTTTGTATATTTCAACAAACTGGAGATCGTATCTCAGAAACTTTTTCTCTTTATGTTCTGGTTGTTTTGAAACTGGGGTGGCGTTCAACAAAGACCGGAATCGTAACAGTCCCAAGTAAGCGCCTTCTAAAAAAACGGTAATACGTGTGTTATCGATGCCCGAAGGCGAAACTAACTTATTTTTATGGCGACATTTCACTCACCCCGAAGTAGCTCCCTAACCCGGAGTCATGATGTGAAAACTGGGGTAAACTTCTAGACCTTGAAAGTCCGGAGGGGCGAGATCGGTCTGCATTTTGAGGTTCATCGCTAACGGCAGCCATCTACACAGAAAAAGAAACGTTACATTTCAATTCCGTCCACTCGAGTTAGTTTACCTAATATTTAAACTTCTTAAGTCATTTTGTATTCCAATTGGTTGATCCCGGTTGATCACGTGGATGTCATAGTAATGCAGTCTTCTTCTGAAACAAGTTGGCCATTTCCTAGTAGGTTAACAATCGAGTAAGGACAACAAATTTATACAATATAAACTTTAGTGGAACTAGAAAGTTGGATGTCGAATCATCTCTCGATGACGACCCTTTGTACGGTGCTTGACCCAAAAATGCCACCGCAATTTGACAACCGGCTTCACTGTTCCGACGCAACTTAAATTGAGTTTCCCCGTTTTATTAGTCCTCGTTTTGATAAACCCCAAGTCCCCGTTATCGTTACGCTTTCATTAACGGGGTCTGTAAGATCTTATCTGATTAGAAAAAGTACTTTTTTCTTTCGTATTGTCGCGACAGAAAATATAGAAAATGTGGTGTCAAAATGAAATGGGTAAGTAATAGAATTCGATTCTGGACGGTAATAAAGCAGAACATTCTGGATATAGAACATTCCTATATGCGTTTCTATTACCATTCTACTAGCACGTTTTAAAAATTTCAGGAACGAACTCCCTAAGAAAAATAGTGACAGTGTTGCCACAGTTTTTCACCAATTATTATCGTACAAAATGTCAGGTCATCACCCAAATACAGGGTGGTCCAGTTTTAAATGTCAATAATTTACCACTTGATAGCCCATCAAAAGATAAGATGACATGCAATCAGTGGCGGCTCGTAGTAAATTTGAAAGGTAGTGCACAAAACGAGGGTCAATTTGCGCCGCAGCCGAAAAATTTTTTGAGACCACGCCCAAAAATTCCTACAATTTAAAAATATGTAATTATTTTCAAATATTGCACACTAACGTTAGGAAATACTGGAGGCATTTTAAAAAGTCGCGAAGAAAAATAACACGTGACTGATAAGAAAAACCCCGAGTGCACTATCTAATGGTGCACACGGGCCAGCTTAAAACATCGACTGACTCTAGACAGTCGCGGGGTACAGAGAGGGCGGACGGCGGAAGTTCGACCAATCAGATTTACTATACCCATGAGCTGTGCACTTGATTTTACCACGGCACACGCTGCACGGTGGCGGCGGTGATCCGTAATTCGTTCAGATTCCGTTTATTTATTAATAAAAGCTTATTTATTTCCAAGATTAATACTTGGTATTAATAGAAAATTATTTCAATCATTATAAGATTTATAATGAAAACATGCATTTTTGGACTCAAAATTTGGGAGTGCACGTGCACATGTGCACTTATTGAGGAGCCGCCACTGCATGCAATATGTAATTTTCCTGAAAAAGCGCCTTCTAACGAAGATACAGTCCCCCCAATTCATTCTAAATTGTCTGAAACTGAATTTCAAGCACTAAAAATCAGTCCGGAAATCAAGACAAAGATTGTTGCGCTTAATACTTATTTTTTACTTCTAAAAATAGTCTAAAAGTACTTTTAAGGCTAGAAATTACTTTACTAAGACTAAAGAAAGCCCAAAATTTTATTTTCAGACTTTAGTTGGTGTACAACTCAATTTTTTCTGACTGAATTAAGTCTAGAATTCAATTAAACACTCGAAACAGTCCAAATTAAATTTTCACGTGACAATTTTTTCAAATTTCATGTGTAATAATAGGTCACAGTATAATTTTTTCCACTTTAGATGTCAAATTTTGGGTCTTTTAGTTCTCATGACAGTTTTTCAAATTTTAACAGTCATTTTAAACTTTCTTTTGGGTCACGTGACTATTTTGCAAATCTTTGATGACATTTTGGACTTTTATAAGTCATATGACGGTTTATCAAATTTTAGATGCCATTTTTTAAGGTCACGTGACGAATATTCAAATTTGATCTTTTATTTTGTGTTTTAGATCATGTTACCGATTTATGCTGCTATTTTAGGTCACGTGACATTTTTGATGTCAATTTTGGGTTTTTTAGGTCTCATGACAGTTTTCCAAAGTTTAACTGTCACTTAATGCTATCTTTAGGTCACGTGACGATTTTCCAATTTTTTTTATGTCATTATCTACTGTTTTAAGTCATCTAACAATTTGACAAATTTTAAATAACATTTTTTAAGGTCACGTGACGAATTTTAAAATTTGAGCCTTTATTTTTTGTTTTAGATAATGTTAGCAATTTACGCTGCTATTTTAAGTCACGTGACATTTTTTTCAAATTTCAGGTGTAATAATAGGTCACTCTATAATTTTTCCACTTTAGATGTCAAATTTGAGCCTTTGTTTCCATTTACGCTGCTATTTTAAGTCACGTGATAATTTTTTCAAATTTTAGGTGCAATATCAGACTAAGTTTTGAATTTTTTAACTGTAGATGCCAAATTTTGGGTTTTGTAGGTCTTCAAAGTCAAGTCTCCGTTATCGTTACGCTTTCATTAACGGGGTCTGTAAGATCTTATCTGATTAGAAAAAGTACTTTTTTCTTTCGTATTGTCGCGACAGAAAATATAGAAAATGTGGTGTCAAAATGAAATGGGTAAGACGGTAATAAAGCAGAACATTCTGGATATAGAACATTCCTATATGCGTTTCTATTACCATTCTACTAGCACGTTTTAAAAATTTCAGGAACGAACTCCCTAAGGAAAATAGTGACAGTGTTGCCACAGTTTTTCACCAATTATTATCGTACAAAATGTCAGGTCATCACCCAAATACAGGGTGGTCCAGTTTTAAATGTCAATAATTTACCACTTGATAGCCCATCAAAAGATAAGATGACATGCAATATGTAATTTTCCTGAAAAGCGCTTTCTAACGAAGATACAGTCCCCCAAATTTCATTCTAAATTGTCTGAAACTGAATTTCAAGCACTAAAAACAGTCCGGAAATCAAGACAAAGATTGTTGCGCTTAATACTTATTTTTTACTTCTAAAAATAGTCTAAAAGTACTTTTAAGGCTAGAAATTACTTTACTAAGACTAAAGAAAGCCCAAAATTTTATTTTCAGGACTTTAGTTGGTGTACAACTCAATTTTTCTGACTGAATTAAGTCTAGAATTCAATTAAACACTCGAAACAGTCCAAATTAAATTTTCGGACTAATTCATTTCTAAAAATTAATTTTCAAGACTAATATCATAACATTTAGTGCCAAACTTTTTTACTTTAATTACTGAAACTTGACTTTTACTATTATAGATAGTCTTAAACACGACTTTTCAGTCTTGAAAGCACTAAAAACAGTGCGAAATTCTTAGAAACGTTCCAATTTTTTGCACCGATCAGTGTAAAAGTCAATTTAATAGTGAAGTCAAAAACTTTGTGAAGATAGTCTTGAAACTCGATTTTTCAGGCTGAAAACCGCCTTAGAGCACTAAAAACAGACTAGATTTTTAAGAAATGCTCGAATTTTTAGCACTGAAGTGTCTAGAAGTCAATTTAATAGTGACAAAGCTTGAAATGACATTTTTAAGCCTAAGGAAAATGTAAAAATTGTTTTTCAAAAATATCAGGTGCAATAGCAATATCAAGCCACGTTACAACTTTTTCAATTTTAGTTGTCATATTTTGAGTTTTTGGGTCACGTGACAATTTTGCAAATCTTTGTTGACATTTTGGACTTTTTTAAGTAATCTAACGATTTGACAAATTTTAGTAGCAATTTGTAAGGTCACGTGACGTGAATTTTCAATTGTGAGCTTTTTTTTGGGTTTTAGATCATGTGACCGATAATTTACGCTGCTATTTTATGCCACATGACAATTTTTCAAAAATATCAGGTGCAATATCAGGCCACGTTAAAACTTTTTCAATTTTAGTTGTCATATTTTTAGTTTTTGGGTCACGTGACTATTTTGTAAATCTTTGTTGACATTTTGGACTTTTTTAAGTAATCTAACGGTTTATCATATCACATTTTAGATGCTTTTTTTTAAAGTCACAAGTTTTTTCAAATGATGTACAATTTTGGGTTTTTTAGGATTCATGACAATTTCAAATGTTTACTGTTTTGTAGACTTTTTTTAAGTCACGTGACAATTTCGATGCCATTTTGATAAGGTCACGTGACAAATTTTTAAATTTCAGCTGTTGTAGCATTTGAAAAAAAATTGACGTTGACAAAGCTTGAAATGACATTTTTAAGCTTAAGGAAAATGTAAAAATTGTTTTTTAAGTCTGCAATGTCAATTAAAACTCGATTTTCGAAGCTGAAAGTAGTTTTGAAGCATTAAAAATAGTCCAGAGTTTTAAGAAAAAGAAAAACAAAGTAAAAAAACTTGAAAAGATAATCTTGAATTCAACTTGTATAAACTTCAAGACTAAAATATTGAAGTTCTTCTGACTGAAATCTTCAAACTATGAGAACTTATTTCAAATGTAAATTTTAAGCTTCTGATGTAACTTTTTATTGGTTCCGTCACTTTTTAGTGCCCAAGTCAATTTTCAAGGTTTAAATGTGTAGATTTGTAGTCAAAACTTCTAGAAAAAGTAGTTTTTTATGTCTACAAGTCAATTTTCAATACTAAGAAGTGTTTCAATTTGTCCGGAAACTATGAAACTGGGTACAAAGACAATTTTTAAGCCTCTCAAGTCAATTTTTATTGTTTCAAACTCAATTTATTGGTTTCTAAGTCCATTTTCAACACTAAAGTTTTCCTATTTGTGCGGAAACTATGAAAACTGGCTACAAAGACATTTTGTTAGCTTCTTAAGTCAATTTTTAAGTTGGGTTGGGTTGGTTTTGGGTCTTTGAACGTAATAACTCGATTATTTTGTAAACGAAGTTTCAAATCAAAATTTTATAAAAGATATTCTTTTTCAACTTGAACAAGGAAATTAAAAAAACTGAAATAGCCATTTAATGTAGTTTAAAAAGTTGAATCCAAAAATGACCACAAAATTTTCTTTTTTTTTCCTTTTATTTCCTAATATTTTATTTTAGTTTGTTGTAAAATTGTAAAACATGTCTTATATTCTACCCTCAATTGTTTCTGGCTATGATTCCAGAGTTATAATTAATGAATGGTCCTCTCTATAATTTTTTTTATCAATATACAAGGTTAGTCAACAAACAAATTTCGAAAAATTATTAAAATTTTTGTTTTTTTTGTAAAAATATTTGCAGAATTTTGAGCACATTCTGAAAATAGTTAAATATGATCCATTAGAAAAAACACCTTAGGAATATTTTGGTACTAATTTTTTAATTCAACTTTTTAAACTACATCAGATGGCTATCTCAGTTTCTTTAATTACATACAGGGAAGCCCAAAAAGGGGGGTTGGTCAGTCCCCAGTGAAAGACCCTGTACAGGATTATACTTTTTAAAAATTTAATTGTAACTTTTTATCTCTAGATCCTAGACACTTTTGCAAATAACTCGAAAACGGCGACAGATACGGAAAAAATGCAAGAAACAAAAAAATTTCTAAATCAAAGAAAAATTAGATTTTTGGTAAGACCCTGGCACTGTAATTTTGTGGATATCCTAAAGAGTAGTGTAAGTAGAACAATTAATCTTGTTATGTCAAGAATGAATAAAGTTATGTAAAAAAACCTAAAAAATCTTAAACTTTATCACCCTGTATCTGTGTAACAAAGCATTTTCGAACATTTTCGAAGCAACTCTAGGCATGGTATAAGTTTGGCCCTTTAACCCTTACTCACTCTGTATGATAATTCGATTTGGTGGAGCACTCGTTTTTGGAAAATTCGAACTATTCATTACATTCATACTTTTTATTTTCATCTAGTTTTACTCTACTTTTTTCTCTTTTTTTAGACTATTAGTCTAATACATACCTCATTAAATCTTCGTCTTCGATACTAAACTTTATCACTCATTTTTCCAATATTAAACCATTATTATTGTTAGTTAAAACTAAGTTTTACGGCTAATATCACCCTGCAACAACCTGCAATGATCACTAACTTATCCTGCTGTAAAAACTGCCTAAAACACGTGCTAAACTCTGTTTTTATTGGGTAGAATGGACAGAACAAAACTATATACCATATTATCAAAGGTTTTTGTGTAAATTGTGTTAAAGTGTACAATATCAATTTCTGACTGCAATTGATGGTTTTTTGTTGGATTATTTCCTCTCAGCATTATCAGAAACGTGTATGGTTTTTGCTATTATCTGTAAGATTAGTTTTAGTATGTCTATCATTATTTATAATTTTTGTTTTTTTGCAGAAGGCCATCCATAGACCACCATTTAAACTAAGAAGTGATATTTTGCACTTGTACAAAGTAAACCATTTTCTTTTCAATTTAAACTGTTAAAAACAATAAAAGATCTCAGTTTGATAAAACAAAGACGCAAATCAACAGTGTGTGGTCGTTGTCCAGCATTCCATATACTTTGTACGCTCTTAGGGAAAACAAGTTTTTCTCCTATTTCGCTCGCATGGAAGTGTTCTGGGTTATTACCCTCCAATCTCAATTTTTTTGCTTCTCTTGTCGTCGACAACCAATAAACAACTGTAAACTGGCAATACCGCGTAGAGATTGGTTCGGTGTAACAAGATTCCCCGTTATTATCGGGGAGTATAGTGGATTTTCCAGGAAAATTTTGTGCCCGGCTCAAATCCTTCCCGGCTGCAAAACAATCCCGATAGAGACGAGATCGTATCAAATAAAGAACTTTTGATGGATGTTTTCAGGGAGACGACGTCGCATGCACGTTCCTAACGGAATTGTTTCAATTATGCCAAGACCGGACCCGTCGTTATTGGAATCCTGAACTCATCCCTACTTATATATTTCCCAGTTTCGCTTCTAAATAATGCTACAGGTCATTAGGGTTAGTGATTTGTCTCGTACTGGATTTATTTCAGTCCTTTTCAAGTTTAGCTTAGTAGCAGTTTTACTATTTCATTTCGAAAACTTTCCACTCTAATTTTCTCAATGAAGATATTCATAGAATAGTCAAAAAGTTACATTTTTATTACTAGTTGACGACATGGCATATACAGGGTGGTCCAGTTTTAAGTGTCGATAATTCACCATTCGATAGTCCAGCAAAAAATAAGTTGACATGCATTATGTCATTTTCCTGAAAAAGGCTTCCTAAGGAAAAAAATAGTTCTTTTTTTGCTATAACTGTCAGAACTGAAATTTTTTAGACTAGTAGTGTAAAACTGATTGTCGAGTGTCTGAACTGAATTTTTTACTACTAAAAGTAGTCTAAAAGTTAATTTTAAAGGTAGAAATGACTTTACTATGATTAAAGATAGTCCAAAAGTCTATTTTCAGGACTTCTGGATTAAAATAAGTCTAGAATTCAATTAAACACTGGTAACAGTTCAAATTAAATTTTCGGACTATTTCAATTCTAAAAAATAGTGTTCAAGACTAATATCGTAGCATTTAGCGTACTGAAACTTAAATTTCACTCTATTCACTAATATAAATACTTTTAAACTCGATTTTTCAGTGTTACAACACTAAAAACAGTCCGAATTGCTTAGAAATGCTCCAATTTGTTGCACCGATGAGTGTAGAAGTCAATTTAATAGTGAAGAGGTTTGAAATGACGTTTTCAAGACTAATGGACAGTGTACAAACTGGCCTGATAAGTCAAAACCTTGTGAAGATCGAGAAGAGCCTTAAAACTCTATTTTTCAGGCTAAAATCAGCCTTAAGCACTAAAAAAGTCTAGATTTGTAAGAAATGGTCGAATTTTTAACACTGAAGTGTCTAAAAGTCTGTTTAATAGTGACAAAGCTTGAAATGGCTTTGAAAAAGCATTTTTAAGCCTATGGATAATGTTAAAATTGTTTTTTAAGTCTGCTATGTCAAAAACTTTCCAACTGCTTTCCAAGCGGAAAGCAGTTTAAAAACCCTAAAAATAGTCCAGAGTTCTAAGAAAATGAAAAGCAAAGTAAAGAAGCTTGAAAAGTTAGTCTTCAAGTTAATTTTCATGAATCTAATTTCAATATTCTGTATTTAAAACTATTTTCAATACTAACGTATTGAAATGTGTTTTCAAATTATGAAAACTTACATCAAATGCAAATTTTCTGATGTCACTTTTCATTGGTTCAGAGTCACAAGTTTTTTGTGTCTAATAAGTCAATTTTCAAAGTTTAAATGTGTGAGTTTGTAGTCAAAAATTCTAGAGAAAGTAATTTTTCATGTCTACTAGTCAATTTTCAATACTAAAGTTCTTCTGTTACCTTACGTTCTAAACTTACCTGAAAACTATGAAAACTGGTTACAAAAACAATTTTTAAACCTCTGAAGTCAATTTTGACTGTTTCCAAGACAATTTTTAAGTTGGGTTGGGTTGGTTTTGGGTCTTTGAACGTAATAACTCAATTATCTCGTAAACGAAGTTTCAAATCAGAATTTTATAAGAAGTAGATAACCTGACTAACCTACTTATTTTTTCAAACTGAACAAGAAAAGTAAAAAAAGCGTAATTTTTGGATAATATCTAGTGATGTAGAAAATAAGGCCGAAAATGAAAACAATCTTTCTGTATCTATGCCACTGGACAGTTTTGATAAACGTCATTAGGAGTATTAATTTCATAAGTACTTGTTCCAAATTTGATCAAAATTGCTCCAACTGACATTTATGACAAGAAACTGATTTTTTTAACTGAATTTTAAACGACAGTATTTTCCTTAGACCTTGTATAAACAGTGACAACGACATGTTATGATGGATGTCGCCCATATGTTTCTACGGAAATGCATAAAAACAGGGAGTGATGAAATGAACTTTTCATAACTAGTTACATAAAGTGATACTTTATGTAACTAGTTACATAAAGTAAAACGTTTGGTCACTCTAATCAGTTTTGAAAGTGTCACTTTATATGCCAAAATTAGAAAAATAGCTATTATTTAGAATTTTTGACTACAAATTCATTCATTCATTCAAAAAGTGACCGTAATCTAATGAAAAGTGACATCAGAAACTTAAAAAGTTGCATTTGAAGTAAGTTTTCATAATTTGAAGACAAATTTCAATATTTTAGTCTTGAAGATAGTCTTAGATACAGAACATTGACATTAGATTCATGAAAATGGTCTTGAAAACTGACTTTTCGTGCTTTTTACTTTGCTTTTAATTTTCTTAGAATTCTGGACTATTTTTAGTGCTTCAAAACTGCTTTCAGCTTGGAAAATCGAGTTTCAAGACTATCTTCACCAAGTTATTGACATAGCAAACTTAAAAAACAATTTTTACATTCTTCATAGACTTAAAATGGCATTCCAAGCTATGTCACAATTAAATCGGCTTCTAGACACCTCAGTGCTAAAAATTCAAGTATTTCTTAAAAATCTAGACTGTTTTTAGTGCTTTAAGGCTGTTTTTAGTGCCTCAAATCGAGTTTCAAGACTATCTTTACAAAGTTTTTGACTTATCAGGCCTAAAATCCAGTTTCTTCACACACAAGCTTCTTCACTATTAAATTGACTTCTACACTCATAGTATCTCTAAGAAATTCAGACTGATTTTAGTGTTTTTTAAGACTGAAAAATCCAGTTTAAGACTATTTCCAAAAGTCAAGTTTCTTTAGTAATAAAAGTAAAAAATTTTGGTACCAAATGCTACGATATTAGTCTTGAGAACTAATTTTTAGAAATGAAATAGTCCCAAAATGAGTTGTACACCAATTAAAGTCCTGAAAATAGACTTTTGGACTCTCTTTAGTCCTAGTAAAGTCAGTTCTAGCCTTAAAAGCCAACTTTTAGATTATTTTTAGTAGTAAAAAAATGAGTTTCACGCACAATACAATCTTTGTCTTGATTTCCGGACTGTTTTTAGTTCTTGAACCCCAGTTTCAGGCACTCGACCAGGATGGCAGTCGGAGAAAACGAATTATAAGACTATTCCTAGTAGTAAATAGCAAGTTTTTAGACTATTCAGTACAAATTTGAACTTTCACAAGTCTTGAATGCTCAGTTTTACACTATAAAACGTTTTTTTAAATTGAAGACTGTATCTTCCTTAGAAAACATTTTTCAGAAAAATGACAAAACTTGCAAGTCAACTTCATATTTTATTCATACAAATCAAAAAATATGTTCCTGAATTGTATCCAAATTTTCTACACAAACACTAATTCTTGAAAGCAGAGAAGAGAAGTATTGATAAAATGTGACAGAAGAAGACAATGGCGAGTTCTTGTCACATTCTACAGACTTTTTCTTGATAACTCTCTTCTCTACAATATGTTCTGCTAAGTCTGCTAACTCGAGGGTATTGAAGCCTTAAGCACCTCTGCCTATACAATGTGTTCCAAAATAAGAGTAAAATCATTTAACATGGCATATTGGTTTCCGAGATACAGAGAGTGTTTAAGGCTTATTGTTTTTTTCACTATTCAGAGCTATATTTATGGCTGATTACTAGTTTGTTGTCCAATATCGATACTTTTGTCCCGTACATATTTTTGGTATCTCACACATTTTCCCGAGTAAAAAGGATCTTAAAATTGGAAGACTACGTGAAAAGAAAAGTTTTTCTATGGAAACATCACGTTGGAGTAATTCTATGCAAATCAATAAGTCAACTCAGTTATTCATAATCGTTAAATAAAACGATAAACATCATTTACCAAACTTGAACAAATTGCATCTCTAGAAACAAAACATTTCTTATTTCTGCTGTTCCTGGAAAGCTTTTCAATTCTACCTTCTTGAGGAAGCCTGGTAGTTCTTTGACTTTTTTGTTCCTGAAGAATCTTTACCAACTAGCTTGAATTGTGCAAATTCAAGAAGCTTGATCTAGTAAGAGTAGTAAGGTGTACTAGAATCTTACCAAAACTCTCAAAAAAGTATTTAGTTGGCCACCACAATAAAAATGCACAAAACAATAGTTTTTATACTTGTAACCTGCACAGTTGTTACCTCACAATGTTTTTTCAAATCAATCAAAGAAATGTTTCTTGAATTAGTGGTACTTGTGCTAAATACTACATGCCATCAATCATGTACAGCAAAAGCAATTAAACTCACTCTAAGCTAAGTTTCTGTGTATACCAAAAACGAAAAAATCAATTAGTGTCATACACCCGCAAACCACTGTGTATTAAAACAAATCTGCGCACAATGAGCATTATTAAATTTAAATAACGTGACAAGTTATTATAAGCCAAACTCGTTAGAACACATTATCAATTACTACGAACTAATTTTATCTTAACCTACAACCAAAACAGAACGGCACAATTTATCTTCGACGAATCGATTTACAATCCGATTGAAAATTCCATTGGCCCGTTACACATTCGCGTACCATATTCGTTGTGGATGAATCGACAGAACCAATAATAGACTTCGAATCGAGCGCATTACTACATATTTATTACCGAAAAAAATAATTGACAAGTTAAGCAACTTCCTTTGAGATCTTATCGACGTGGCTTCTTTGCATTTTGGGCAACTGTCTAGACATGATTGAGTGTCCGCCTTCAAATCGTTTCGGCAACGAGGAATTGCAATAAATATTCTTTTGGGAATATCTAGTCTAATTTTTCGGTTTTACCAGCATTAGTAAGATCATAAAGATAAAAGTTACACGTAAGTTACACAAAAGTTTTTAGTACTTTTAATAATAAATTTTATTATCTCAAACGGACAAATAAACTGGATGATCTGCTTAAAAGGTAGTAAAACTTTTACTCTGTCTAAAGTAATTCCTTTGTTGGATGGTCGTTCTTGTAAATTAAATAAATCTAAGCCATATTCATTTATAGGATGTTTTAAATTTTAAAGTTACTTGACACCTGTTGGAGATATTACTTCCACAGATCAAATGGATGTTAAAATGTCTTCTTCTAGTTTCCAAAATTTAACTACTCGAATATTCTAGAATTTTAGTGTTTTCTTCTTGAACGAACAAGAGGAAAAACATTCTTATCGAACCAATTTTCAGGGAAAATGTAAAGAAGACTTGTGACAACTGAAGAGGATATTGAAGGCTTGGAGTATGTAAAACATTCTGAAAATGACTTGGCAGTAGGTAACACCAAAATATGGAGAACTCTGTGACGAGATGGAGAAGAATTGAAATAGTAAAAAACCTACAACAGTAATTAGTATAAACATTCTTTTATTTCATATATACTATTACGTAGTCCGTTTCAGTGCGGAAAATGATTCATTACGTTACTAGTCCGAAAAAGTAATATAATTTTGTTAGCAACCTATTCAACAGTTGGTGTCCAAAAATGTTTAGAGGTGTGTAAAATCACAAAAAAAAACTAAGAATTAAGTAACAAATTACCACTTAC
Source organism: Ips nitidus (assembly GCA_018691245.2). Lineage (NCBI taxonomy): Eukaryota > Metazoa > Arthropoda > Insecta > Coleoptera > Curculionidae > Ips > Ips nitidus. The sequence goes on from CM042788.1 coordinate 2,386,321, forward strand.
AGTATGAAATAATAATATATTACGTAACTAGCATTTTACGCACGATATGGAAAAAGTAATTCCACGAGTGCTTAAAATGCCTAAGAGCACGTGTGACGTACTATACTTTACCTACGACCAAATGAAAAGTCCTGTTTTCGCAATTCATATAATTGAGAGTAATTTTTCATAAAAAACCTNATCGNNGTGCCTTTNNTGATNACNCNCNTTACTCGAAGTGNAGCATTGNGCAATAACCCGTNGCGATCGANGGAGTCTGCGGGNNGCTNNNGCNNTTNNNNCTACNNNTTTNCATNAACTNCCGTCTTGAGACAATAACNNA